>LUVW01000021.1:261917-286052 GCA_001661515.1 Capniomyces stellatus | reverse complement strand
GGGGGGGGGGGGGGGGGGGGTGAGAGGAAATTGTGGTTGGCAATAATATTGATGCAAATAAAAGTCCAAATACTTATTTCAATAAAAAAAAAAAAAAGTCCAAATACTTTAGCCCGTAGTCCAATGTTAAGAGTTTTTGGAAAGACCACTTGGTTGATGGAAAGCTAAGGTTTCGTGATTCAGCAGTAACCCAAGATGTGACATGCTGGAACCACTGTGGTATGCATACATGAATAAGACATTTTCGTGAGGTTTAAGCAGTGTAATTACAAGTGAATCAACAATTTGGAGTCAAACTTGAAGCAGTGATGCTTAGTTAATACAATAAAACATGACTAGATCGGTTGAATATAGGATGAGTTTATGGTGACTTTATTTTATTCTCTGCTTTTTTTTTTGGATGGAAAAAGTATGGCATGCCAATTGATATCTAACCGCCATGAATTGCTCTAGATAAATAGTACATGTGACTGAGTGTCAAAAAAGAAAAATGAGTCAAAGTTGATATACGTAGCCAAAAATAAAAGCTTGGTAACAGCGAATAGGTGTACTATAAACTGTGAAAAGAGGATGTAATATACCGAAAAAAACCAAAAAGAGTAAATTTAATCTTTTGAGGGCTATATAAGCTCGCAAGTCCGCAGGCCCATAAACCCACAAAGACAAGTATAAAGGCGAGTCAAGTGTGGTTTCGAGTGGTTTGAAGATGTCGAGATTATATTGTGAACATTTAGACCAAACTTTGGATGTTGACGTGCTAGAGATAGTTTGTAACAGTTGCTTTATAAAATATGGTTCCGGAGCAAAAGAACAGAGGACTGTGGAAATAAAAAGTAGGAAGTGGGTGAACATAAACAGTGAGTCTTATACCCAGCTTAGTGATGAGGGAGAGGGAGAGGGAGAGGAAGGAGATGGTACGGATGAGGAGGATGAGGATTATGAATATGGTAGCGGTGAGGGTGAAGATGGTGAGAGTGATGAGGGTAGCGACGGGGGAGATGATGGGGATGAGAAAAATGGAAACAAAGATAATATTTGTCAAAATAATAGGGACAAAAAGGTTAGAAAGAACGATGAGAGTCCCAGCTGTAATAACGGTGATATTAGCGGGAATGGGGGCAGTGTTTAAAATAATGGCAGTTGTATTCGATTCAAGTAAGAACCGAGGCTGTTAAACAAGCAGGGCGGGTTAAAGAAATGCAAAACAGGGAAGAGATAAATGCTTTTTAGGGAGGAAAATGAAATATTGGCTGCAATTATAGTTGTCAACATGACTGTTTTTAATTAACATTATTTCTCAAAAAAAAAGCGATAAAAAGAAAATGCGAATTTCAATAATAATAAAAGAGATAACGTAAAAAAAATAAATAAAGCAACGGTGAAACAAATGCATTAAAACGGTGCAAAAAATAAACAAACAATGAAAGAAGGGAGGGTGTATGCGTGTATGTGAGCGTGTGACATTAGCTTTTATTGTGACAAGATGAAAATAGGTGGTTAGACCATAAACAAACAGTTGAAAAAAAACATTGGTAAAACCCAGATAAAAGCTAATAACAGTGAAAAAAAAAAAAAGGAAATGGAGGTGGAAAAAATAAAAAAGTATAAAGGCAAAGGGGATAAAAAGCAAAGAAGAAAGAAAAGGAAAAAAAAGCGACTTTTATTCCCTCGTCATTTAAAAAGCTTGAAATATTGAAACTTAAAGTAATAAGCAGTATATAAACCCAAAAGCAACACCGTAGCAAAGCACCAGAAAGAAAGATATCATAGAGAGAAAGATATATATAAAAAGAGAGAGAGAATATGAGTTCATTGTACTATTGTATACACAAGAACGGCTGCTACCATCTTGAAAGATTGAAAAGCGTCTGTAAAAAGTGTTATGACTTGTATGTAAAGTAGGGATAAAACCCCAAGATAAAAGCTGGGCCAGAATAAAAGCTAGAGTAAAGCTCCAGAGTTTCTGTCCACAATGTATTATTATTATTGATACTTTTTTTTAAAGTTTTCATTTGTTTTATGGTCAAGTTTTTTTTTTCATGTCGGTTTTGTTAGTAATTTATGGATCGTGTATGAAGTTAAGAAAAAAAAAACAACAAATAAATATATGAAAAAGTAATAATCAATAGTAATAACAATAATGAGAATACTTTAAAGCCAAGATAGAGGGAGAAAGAAAAAAAGTAATAAAAAAAAAAGATAATGCAAAAGAAATAGACAACAAGAAAGAAAAGAAAAACTAGATTTTGAACTTATCTAGCAGAAACTTGAGTTTGAGTTGAGAAATAGGCTTGACAAGCTCACCATCAAACAAACCGCCGTAATCCGAACCAAGGCTTGGTAGAGATCCTGCAGCGCGGTCTTGCTGCCGTGCTTGAGAGCTGGGAGACTGGGGGCAGTTTGAGTCAACATAGTTGGTGCAAGAGGGCAAATCACAGCCTTCAACCACATCGCATCTGTGAACAACACCAGGTTTAACTTGCTTGAACTGACCAAAACCGAGGGTTTGGGTTGATTCAACGCCAGAGTTGGATCCAGTCTTGTCGGCGTTTTGGAAAATGTACCCAGATTCGCCCTCGTATACACAGATGGCAATAGTTGGAGTTTGGTTGTTTGGATTGTTTGTTGACTTGATCATCCGCGTTGCTTGCTCGCCATCCATAATCGGCATGCTCAAGTCCATCACTATCAGGTCAAACTTGGTTCTACCCATTGCCAGCCTAATCGCCTCAGCTCCGTTGTGGACAACCAGCGACTCAATGTGGAATCTACGCAGCAGAGTCTCAATAATCTTGCACGTTACTGGGTTGTCATCGGCTATCAGCACCAACTTTGTTTGCGACGTTTTGACCATAGCCGGCTTGTGGGTTGCACTGGTCATTTGTGATTCTACAGTTGGTGTTTTTGTAGCAGTGGCGGGAGCTGTACTAGTGGGCCCAAGTGGCGAATCGCCTGTGTTATTTCGAGAGGTGGTTTGGGACTGAGACTGAGACTGAGACTGGGACTGAGACTGAGACTGAGACTGGGATTGGCTCATGGCTTCAAAGTAGCTGTCACTTGATCCATAGCTACTAGGAAATCCGCCATCAGTAACAAATGTTGTGCTTGTTCCTGAACTCGACAGGTTCCCGCTACTGGCATTGTTGGGGCTGGAGTTTGATAACGCCAACGCCAAAGCTAACGCCAAGCCTTTGTTTCCTGGTGCAGAGTCATTCCTCAACTGCCGTGTGGTGGCCATTTCCAACAGCGAGATTTCACGGCCACTAGTTCGTCGACTCAGCTTGCGAATAGTTTGGTGGTCAGGCTGTACAGTAAGATTTAACTTTTTACTGCCATTGCTCTTATTATTAGCAACAATAGCAGTATTATTATTGTTGTTGTTACTACTTGGGACTGTTAAATCTGGATCAGGGTCAGTTTCGTTGTTGGTGGTTACACCCCAGTCTCGACTTGATTCTGACGAGGCTCTTTGGTGTACTTTTTTGCTGTCTGCTGTCAACTTGTTCAAAGGCACACCTATACTAGAATAATTATTATCGTTTTCGCTCCAATTGGCACTGTTACTGTTGCTGCTACCTGGAACTGCTGTTCTTGAACCATGGTTGAATGCTGGAAAAGCAACCAAGTTGTTTCCATTACTAATCTCAAGACCACCACCACCACTACTATCGTTATCGTTGTTATTATCACTGTTGTTGTATATTTTTTCCAAAGAAAATGAATCCACAGTAGACTTGTTTATAGGGAAAGAGTCGGTTTGTGGTGCCAAAGAGTACCGAGGCGAATTGAATGCTGTTGATGGGTTGCTAGAAGAGTAATACAATGCTGATCTTCTATTGCTATTTTTTCTACTGCTGTTGTTGTTGTTGTTGTTGCTACTTCCAGGTCCATTCCCAGACATAATTCCTGGCCCAGTAAAGACAGAGGCTATAGCAGCAGGCGTTGCAGACTTTGTAGAGCTGCTGTGCGAATCAGTCATTATCAACGACAATGCCGATTTTCTTGACGAAATTTGAGTGTTCCCTGCGTTTGAGCCAACAATGCCGCCCAAACCGTCTGCGTTGGTTCCGCCAAGACTGGGGTTGGAAATTTTGGAGTCGGTGCTCAGGTACGGTTTGAAGTTTAAATTGCTGTTTGAACCAGAATATGGCGATGTTGTTTTATCAACAAGACTTTGATTCGATAGATTTTTTTGATGATTGCTGAAACTATCAAGTGTTTTCGATCTGTAAATAAGCAGTGAGTCGCTGATCGCAATACTATTTCTGTTTGACCTACTGCCTGATTCAAACTCTCCAAGCTCTCCTTCTTGGCCAATCATTTGTCCCATTTGTCCCATTTGTCCCATTTGTCCCATTTGTCCCATTTGTCCCATTTGTCCCATTTGGCTCAAGTAAGCGCTATGGCCAAGGTTACTGCCGAGGTGATGTTCTTGGTCCATTTTCCCGCTGTTGATATTACCATCGTTACTATTGTTACTATTGTTATTATTATTAATGTTGTTGCTACTTTCAAGAAATGCCTGGGTTGATACATTTAAATTCGGCGTTAAACCCAAAGATTCTGCCCCAAGTTCCTCAGCATGTGTCAACAAATAGTTTCTGAACTGAGCATAATTTGGATCCAACATATTTGACCTTCTTCGCAGTTTTAATATCTCTTTGAAATTCTCTTGCTCCAACACTGGTAAATTTTTAAAAGTAAAGTCCCCAAACTGCTTGTCATTTTGGTTGTCATTTTCATTTTCATTTTCATTTTCATTTTCATTTTCATTTTCATTTTCATTCTCGTTTTCATTTTCATTTTCATTCTCGTTTTGGTTGTCGTTTTGGTTGTCGTTTTGGTTGTCGTTTTGGTTGTCATTTTGGTTGTCATTTTTAGTCTCGTTTTGGTTGTCATTTCCATTTTCACCTTTGATATCCATAGTCATCGTCACATCATCAAGGCTAGGTATTGGTTCTAATATTGGATTTGGATCTAAACTGGACTTGTTTTCTGGTCCAGTAATATTAGGATTTGCCTCACTGTTACTCTTTTTAGAATTATTTTTTTGCTGGGCTTCGTTGGCTATCTCCTGGTTAATTGAATGAACCAATTCAACCGAATTCACATTTGACTCTGCCCCTGACTCTGCATTTACTGGTTTAATTCCATTCTCTTCTCCATCTTGAACATTTTCGCTACTTAGATCTTTTGCCTTATCAGCATCAATTGCTTTTGCATCTTGGTTGTCAAGGCAAACGGTGCCTGAGCCATTATTGTGACTTTTAGATCTCACAACGGATACTTTATCTTTGGCTGACTCACCAACATTGATCTTGTCATTGTTCTTTCCTGTTTGGTTTTCATCAAGCAGAAACTGGTCAATCTTGGCTCCACGACTATCAAAGTAATCAGTGTCCTCAATGTTAACGGTTTCAGGAACAAAGTTTGGCTGTTTCTCCAACAAACTGTTCCAATCCAACCCTTTGAAAAACGGATGTGACTTGACCTGTTCAATACCCAAGCTGCCTAGCCGAGTCTCTGGATCCCTGTTCAGCAAATCCATTATAAACTGTCTTGCTTCTTTAGATATTTCAGGAATTGTTGGTTCTAGATCCATATCGATGTCCATATCCATATCTGCACCAGTTTCATCTTTTTGGTTCGAGTTTCTATACTGTTCAATTTCCTTTTGTTCCTGTTCTCTTTCCTCATCGTAGAAATCCACTGATGCTGACAAGATGTTTTCAAACACCTGTTCGGGCGAATCAGCATGGAACGGTGGAATTCCAAACAGAAACTCGTAGCACATGACTCCTAGCGCCCACCAATCAACAGCATAGTCAAACTGAGTTCCCAAAATGCTCTCGGGTGCCAGGTAATCAGGCGTACCAACAACGCCCTTGGAACTATGCTTCCCCTTAGTTGGCTGGCTGTTTTCTGGAACAGTCTTCGACTCCGGGTTGACTCTCCGGCCCAAAAACCCGAGATGCGAGAGCCCAAAATCTGTCAGTTTCAGGTGGCCGTGCTGGTCAATCAGCAGGTTGTCTGGCTTCAAGTCTCTATGAACAATGTTTCGGCTGTGCAGGTCCTCCAGCCCCAAAACTACTTCGGCCAGGTAGCTCCTTGCCCAGTCCTCTGGTAAACTGCCCAAACTTTTCAGCAAAGACGCGCAGTCCCCGCCATTCAGGTACTCCATTACCAGGAACAAATAGTTTCTTGACTGGAATGTGAAGAACAGTTTGACTACAAATGGCGAGTCTGTTTGGGCTATCATTATCATTCGTTCTGCTTTTATGTTGCTTACTTGATTCTTTGCTACCATGTCAGCCTTCTTGAGCACTTTGATCGCATAGTACTCGCCAGTTGCCTTCTTCTTTGCTAGGTATACAGAGCCATATGCGCCTTTGCTGATTGGCTTTAGAAGCAAAAAATCATCAATTGACGGCATTGTCGGCGTCATCAAGTGCTTGCTGTTTGGAATCACCACTGACCCCGACCGTGATATTCTGTTTAGAATCATGCTTGATCTCGACGATCGTTTTCTTGGCGAAATATTGTCGCAATCCTCAATTATCCTTCCTAGTTCAATACTCATACTGTTCCTGTTGTTTGAGTTGGACCTGCTAACTCCACCTTCTACGCTGCCCCCACTGTTTAAATAGTTGACAACTCCTCCATCGTTGTAATCAGTGCCTGACGCATTGTTGGTTTCGATAAAAAGCTTGGATCCTTTAAGCGCGTGTTTATCTCCAACACGGCTGCCATAGCCGTTATTGTCGGGTTTTGTATTGTATGGGGTATATTCTGAGTTTAATGAGCTGTCTGAACAGTTTCTTAAATGCGAGAAACTGCTAAAACTGGTGACTCTGCTCTTGGGTTTTCCTGAAACTGAAGCTGAAACTAAAACTGAAGCTGAAACTGAACTCAAACCTAATCCTAAATCCGACTTGTATATTTTCCCATCCCTATTCAGTTTTTTGGCATTGGATTTTGACGTGTTGTCAACAGAGATTTTCGTCAAACTTTTGGATTTGGATTTAGTTTTGGATTTAGATTTAGATTCGGGGTTTGTTTTGGTTTTAGACTCGGATTTAGACTCGGTGTTTGTTTTGGATTTGGATTCAGGCTTGGTTTTCTCTTTGTATTCAGATTTGGGTTTGGGTTTGGGTTTGGGTTTGGGTTTGGATTTGGATTTGGATTCAGAATTGGGTCTGGATTTACCTACTGTGATATTTTTATTCTTGGATTCTTTCTTGTTTTTATGAATGGGATTTGAAATAGCCTTGTTCTTTGACACCACATTAAACCTGCTAAATCCTGGTTTGTATCCCAGCTCCATATTGGGCGCTATTAGTCCGTGCCTTGGGTTTTTTTTGACACCCAATCGCATATCCATATCGAAATCTGAATTGAAATACGAATTAAAATCCGAATCAAAATCTGAATCAGAGTCTGAATCAGAGTCTGAATTAGAGTCTGAATTAGAGCCCGAGTCGGAATCTGAACCAACACTCGAGTCTGAACCAGAACCAGAACCAGAACCAGAACCAGAACCAGAACCAGAACCAGAACCAGAACCAGAACTTGAACTAGAACCAAAATCAGAAGAAGAAGGGTCAGAACCAGAACCAAAACTAGAATCAAAGTTATTGTTATTGTCATTGTCATTGTGAATATTCAACCTCGTAATTGCCTTTGTATTAAAATCAAAGTCAGAATTATAGTTGGAATTGATGTTTGAATTGAGGTTTGAACTGATGTTGGAACTAAAGTTTGGATTGTAATATGAATCCAGCCCTAGTCCAAACTCGCGGTTGCTTGAGCGATCAAACAAATTATTTGCAACAGAACTCTCCCTATTGCCATACTCGTTATTGTCTAAACCGTTTGCGTCATTTGGATCGTGGTTGGGCCACCAATTGGCTTCCAAACTCATGGTCTGGATAATCAAGGTTTGTTGGTTCTGAATCGCATTCATTTTGTTGCCTACAACTAAACCCACAGATCCAGCCAGTTTTGCCAGCAAATCATCGTTGCCAAACTTTCCAGAATTCATCTTGGCCATCAGCTCAGCCATCAGTTCAGCTAGCTGGATCCACCTCTCAGACCGATAATTCTCATCAACAATCACGTCATTACTCTTTTCCTCTTGATTTGTCTGAAGATCCTTGATTTCAATTTTGCCTGCCACCTCCACAATCAGCTCCAAAAGCATCAAATCCTTGTTATCTTTGTAGCCAATTATATCATTGCTACTGTTACTATTGGTATCAGCACTAACTGTGGACCTTCTGTATTCAGCAGCTTTAGCTTTGATGGAATCAGCCTCATCGCTCTCCATTTCTCCAGTCGCACACAATTCTAGTTTTTCATATTCTGCGTTTTCAGGACTGTACAGATCGACCATTTGTTTGACGGTGTTTAGCGACTCGTTCTGTATTTCCACCTGCACAGCTGCTCGGTTTGACTGGGCACACAACCACGCATGTTGCTCAAAAAATACTGCCTCAATCTCTCTATCACATATCCGACACACTATTGGAAGCAATGGCAACATTTCCCGACCTTCTCCGCCCTCCACAAACTCTCCACTATCACTCAGCGCTTCATTCCTGACTTTAAACTCGCCAGTGTAGCCCTTTTCACTTGCTGGTCTGTGCACACCGCCTGCATTTGGGATTTGCTCAACTTTCTGTCTATTCTCAAAGAACACAATTTCTTTTCTCCTAAATTCATCTGTTTCAGCGTAAAATAGTTTTTGGTGGCTTGGTACTACTTGCAAATCTTTGTTGATGTCCAAGTCCAGATCTTTTCCAATACTTGGATCCAGGGCTGAATCTAGGGCTAAATCTAGAACTAAATCAGGAGCTGAGTTTGAGCCTGAACCCAAACCTGAACCCAAGCCTGAACCCGAGCCTGAACCCGAGTCAGAGTCCAAATCTTTCTGCAGTACCCACAACACGTGACTTGGCGTGTTGCTTTGTCGTTCATACATCAACACACCCTTGGCTTCTACATAGATTTCTTGTTTGCTTAAAAGGCCCTTGATGTAGATTCCGTTGCTACTGTTGCAGTTCTGAACATGGAAGTGTGTCTCTACAGTCTGCGACTGATCGTTCACCAGCTGCTTCATTGCTACCATGCACACCTCCTCGTCCTTGGGCCCCATAATCGCTCGAACCGGCTGGTCCACTAGGAGCGATGGATGCGATCCCACTACCCTCTGCCACGCTGGTGATAAATACCGGATAGTTCCATCCAATGACAACTCCAGTAACATGCTCGAGTTTTTGTCCAAAACCGCCTGCTTTGACATTTTATTTTTACCCTGACTTTGTTTTTTCGCATCTCTATTATTTTCCTCAACGTTACCTTTACCATTACCTTTACCTCCATTTATATTTATATTTATATTATTTTGAACTCCTTTTTCTTGCCGCTCATCTACAATTGCTTTACTACTTCTTGTGCTTTCTTTGTCAACCGAATCATTACCAGCATCACCCGCACCGACTTTACTGTGTCTTGACTCGCTGTGTCTGCTGTTTCTCTTCACAGTCCTGGCTCTTTCGCTATTGGCCAAATTGCCAAATGTTTCGCTTTGGTCCAGTTGGCTGGCTTCATTTCCCTTTTGCGCGTCATCAAGACCAAGTATACCGTAATGATCGCCATCGTTATTTAATGCTGATTGGTGGGTGTAGTTTGACTGATCAACGCTGACTGACTGCTTCAACTCAACCACCTCAGCCTCACCCCACGCCTCATCACCAACCGATGCCTTGACAGCAAACCACCATGACACTATTGTGTTTAATGAACTAATGGCCAACAAAGACCTAACAAACAACCCCCGACATGGCCAAGGCTGATCCATCTGCCCAGCTCCTCCGCTTGAAGCGTGCTGTTCAGTCTCGTTTACTGTCTCCAATTGGTACCCAGAATACGTGCCTGCTTGTCCTTTGTTTTTGAACTGCATTGATTGCTCCCACAATCCCCCTAAAGCTTGCAGCTTGTTGACCCAACTTTCTGTTAACGTTTGCTGAGTGGTTTTATACCCATTACTTCCATAACTATGGCTGTAACTATTGGTGATACTGTTGCTGTTACTTTTGCTACTAGTATTGCTACTAGTATTGCTGTTGCTGTTGCTGTTGCTGTTGCTGTTGCTGTTGCTGTTGCTTTTGCTTTTGCTATTACCATCTGCGTTCTCTTGGTCCAACAGTATTCCATTGTTTCCTAAACCTACCGATCCATTCTCACCAACCAATTCTTCTCCAACTTGACTTTTACCGTCCAACAAAAATTTGTTTTTAGACTTGCGTTTGTGTTTATTTCGAGTCCTGGGCCTGGACCTGGGTCTAGTAAAATCATCTGGATCTTCAACAGTAGAAACCGAGTTTTTGCCCAACAATGCATCGTTTGGAGCGTCAAGCACTTTCCATATCACATTTACCAGCTCCATAACTGCTTCCAAAAATGGCGTTGGCTTGTAAAAATCTTCTGCTATCAACGGCGCTCCCAAGACCGACATTTGATGTGACCTTGTTTCCTCGTTATTATAGTAATTATAGTTATATCCATAGAGATTATTATTACTAATGCTAATACTGTTGCTGTTATTATTGTTGTTATAATTATTATTTCCCAGGTTATAATGGCCTAGGCTCAATCTTGCTGACTCATTGTCTCTCAAGTATGGCGACCGAATTGAGTCTGAATTGGCATCTGATTGTCTCTTTATCATCGGCATTGCTAGATTTGGTGTTTGGTTTGACACCGTCATTGTCCGTTTTTTGTTTCTACCCCTAGTACTGTTTATTGTTCCTGTCCTTGACAAACTCACTGGCTTAGCTAATATACCCCCGATTTCCAGCTCCATCCCCAGGTACGCTTCTGCTGCCTCCTGTTTTTCCACCATCCCTGCCGAGTCTACAAACATGCTTTTGGGTGTTATAAACGGATTCTGTGCCCCAATTGGTCTAGACTTGACTCTGTGGATCTTTCTGCTCTTGGATTGGCTGGTTATTAACTCCTCTGGTAACATTATGTTTGAAAACGAGTTTCTAGGCGCATGAACCTGCTTGGGTCCTGTAATAGGGGTTTCTTCTAGACCCAAACTTAAATTACTGTTTCTAGCACTACTTCTGTTGATTTTAACACCTTTGTCACTGTTTTTCTTTTTCTCTTTCTCTTTCTCTTTTTGATTGCTTTTCATTTCTAGAACTGATCCTGAATCTGATTCTAAACCTAATGCCGAACTTGCCTCCAAATTGCACTCTGATTCATTACTAGAATCCGAATAATAGTTTATTTCAGACCCCAAATTCGAACCAACATCCATATTATTGTCGTCTTTTCCTTTTGTATTACTATGCAAAGCACTATAACCAGATTTTAGACCCAAGTTTGAATCTAAATCCAAATTTAGACCTGATTCCTGATCTGATTCCAAATCCAAATCCTGATCTAAATCTAAATCCAACTCCAAGTCTGAGCTGTAATTGATGTCTGTGTTCATGCTCGTGTTCGTTTTGAACATGTAGTCTGCATTATAGTTGGAGCTGTACCCCAATGCCAATATATTGTCAGCCTTCTCCTTTGATAAAAACTTGTTGTACTTGTATGGTGTCAAAACCAAACTTTTCTCCAGCATTTGTTTTTGTTTTTGTTTTTGTTTTAGTGTTTGTTTTTGTTTTTCCTTTACTGTTTTTTTATCATCAATGTTTAAGTTTGTCATTTCTTTTTCGTTTGGATTTGCAGATTGTTTTGGATTTTCATATCTCTGCATTGTTGCTTTTTTGTTGGGTGTATTCATTATTGTCGACATTGACTTTGACATGGTCATGGACGTTGATATCGACAATGGTGATGGTGATGGTGATGACGATAATGTCGCTATTCCTGACCCCACTTTTGGCATAAACGTTGGCGGTTGGTTTGGTGTCACTGATCCGTACTTGCTGGATCTTGCACTGTGTTGAGCATTTGTATTGGTGTCTGGTTTAAAATTCGAACTGGTGTTTGTATAGTTATAGCTGTTGACTTTAGGGGTGATTTTGTAAGTGATTCTTGAGTTTGACCTTGAATTGGACCTCGACTTATGTCTTGATCTGTTTCTGCTCTGGCTTTTATTGCTATTCTTCTTGTTGCTGCTTTTGTTTTTATTTTTGTTTTTATTTTTGCTGTTGCTGTTGCTTACGCTACCATTTCTATTGAGCAAATAGTCTCCAGGATTTCCTGTCGCCATGTTGATCGAACTGTTATGACAGCTTATACTCAAATTCGTCCTATTTCGCGACCTTATCACCGACCTGTTACGACCTACCAACGCCTGGCTATTTGCACGCAACCTGCTCCCAACTTCCTCTACATTCCCGGGTCCGTACCGGGTACTGGTGCTGGTACTAATACTGGCCCCAGTTCTGGTCCCAGTTCTGATTCTGGTTCTAGTCCCAGTCCCAGCCCCAGCCCCAGTCCCAGTCCCAGTCCCGGATATGATTCTGGTTCTGGCTCCAGCTCGGGTTACTTCTCCAGCCACTTCCAGCTGTTTAGCGTACTCTGTCAGTTCTGTGCCCAATTCATCCGCTTTGTTTTTCGGCCCCAAAACAACTCCCAATTTCCTATACAGTTCTCTCAGCTGATATGCCGAGTACGACTTGAACGGGATGTTTGAATATTTGTTCACGTACGAGCTCGGTTTTCTAGGCTTACTCCTTATATCCATGCTTGGTCTCTTTACTCTTGAAACCACTTTTCTTTCTCCTCTTTCAGACCTTTCGTTCTCCTTAGTCATATTTGCCTTTATATTCACGTAACTGTTGTTATTTTCATTATTGTTTTTGTTGTTGCCAACCAATATGCTTAATCCTTTACTATCGCCTCCTATATATATAGGCGATGTAGCTAATGGCAATGCTAGGTTGACTGGCGTTCTAATTGTCGTTTCTGATGTTTTAGGTGTTGTTACTGGTGCCACTGGACTTGCTAAATTGCTAACGTTGTTCCTCCTTTCTTTGGTTTTTGTGTCTGTGACCGAACTTGTATTTATGCTGAGTTTCCTATTCATCTTTTGCTTCATTTGCATGCTTTTGATCTTTATATTTTGGCTTTGGCTTTGATTTTGACTTTGACTTTGACTTTGACTTTGACTTTGACTTTGACTTTGACTTTGGCTTTGACTCGACATATTACTTTCACTGTTGTCTATGCCATACGACTGTGGAGGTATTGGCGGTAAACTACTGGTTGAAAATGTGTCGTTGCTCTTTTTTTGTCTTAATGCCCTTAGAGCTATTTCATTACTCAGCCCATCAGACTCGCTATTATAAATGCTGCTCGTAATTGGACTCATTATTGACGTTTTCACTCTATATTGTTTTGAGTCCATGTCCATATTTACCTTCATTTTATTATTGACATTGTTGCTATTGATATTGATATTGATATTACTATTGCTATTGCTGTTGCTGTTGCTGTTGCTATTTTCTCCACTATAATCGCAATAAGTCGCTTTTTCTTCCAACTCCTGTCCATATTCCTGTCCATACTCCTGCTCGTAATTCTGCTCGTAATTCTGCTCATAATTCTGCTCGTAATCCTGCTCGTAATCCTGCTCATAATCCTGCTCATAATCTTGCTCTTCTTCAACATCGCTCCAACACTCTTCATTTACTATTTGCAACCCTCTTTCCACAAACTCACTCAACTCGTTCACCACTGCTATCAATTCTTGTTCACTCTCACTCTTTGCACTTTTTAGTCTGTCTCTTATTTGCTTTCTAACACTGACTAATGACATGATGAACTCCTTGTGCTCTTCATTTTCAACATCCTCTACACTTTTTCTTCCTAGCTTCTCCTTTATCTCATTTCCTGATTCACCCTTTTTTCCCACCTCAACACTGTTGCCCAAATCCACACATTTTGCTGATACTGACCCACTAGACAGCACAGAGCTCCCATTGCTGTTTGTATTACAGTCAATAATAGTGTTTCTACTCCTACTTGCATTCGAATTTGTCGTTTTGTTTTTCTTTTCGCTTATTTTTTCGTTCTTCTTTCCATTTCTCCTTTTCTTTTTCTTTTTCTTTTCTTTTTTCTTTAAATCATTTCCATTTCCATCTCCATTTTCTTTTTCATTTCCATCTCCATTCTCTTTTTCATTTCTATTTCCATTCTCATTCTCTTTTCCATTCTCATTCTCTTTTCCATTTTCATTCTCTTTTCCATTTTCATTCTCTTTTCCATTTTCATTCTCTTTTCCATTCTCATCTTCATTTCCCATTTTCTTTCTACTCCATACTTCGACAACGCTATTGTCCACACTGTTTATTAGGTTTGTTTCTACTATTGGTACTTTAATTCTTCCTCCAACCATTGGTGCATATGACGTCTTTTCAGTAATGTACATCTGCTCTTTGTCGTTTGAATTCAGTGAGTATCCTATTGGTGTAGAGGGTTGGTTGACTTTTTCGTTTTTGGCTGTTCTTATTGGCTCTGGCCTGGCTACACTTGAGTTTTGTTCTGTCTCGGCTGGGACTCCGTCTTTAGAATCCTTAGTCACACTTCTGCTGCCTCGCCTCTGGCCGTGTATAGAGGCTGATAAAGGCGACGTTCCTAGTGCCAACATCTTGAACCCCGTTGACGAGTTTGATCGGTGCAGGTATCCTTGATTGTTTAGCTTAAAAGAATGTGTCCTGCTTGGCCCAAACTTGCTTTCAATTGGATTCAGTGTCATCCCTAACGACTCCATCGAAATGCTCTTGTTTCCCAGCACTCTTATTGGCCCAATCGACTCCAGCCCCAAGCTCGAAAAGTAACTCGACACCATCTGCTCATCCTCACCTGCCGATGGAGACTCCGAATACTCGCTTGCTCCTACCACTGACTCCCTCTTCATCAACTGCCCCGTTTCTCTTCTCTGTTCGTCCTTTCTTCCTCCCTCATTGCTCTGACTCTTTTGCTTTCGCTCAACCACTTTCTCTCCAATCAGTCTTCTAATGTCATTTGTCATTTTGATTTTCGGTCTTGACAATCGCTCTATCTTTGACGACCAATCAATTGCATTTCCAATCAGCTCTATCTTGGTAACCGTGTCATTATTTCCATTCTCAGATTTTTCTTCATTTTTACTTCTCTTTATATCCTCTTTTTTCTTTGATTTCCCCCAGAACCGCCACTTGACTCCTGCAACTCCCTCTTTGGTTTTCCACAAGCGCCTTCTTTTACGGATATCCTTGGCGCTGTATTTGGTCAAATCAATCCTATTCGCCACTTCCTTGCTCCATTTATGCATTTTAACCAGCCGCGAAATTATCAGTGTTTGTTCGTACAGCGCATCTGATACAAACACCTTGTGTGCTGATTTGCTGGCTTTTTGGTTTCTCTTTTCCCTCTTTTCATAGTATCTCGACTGGAACAACGACGGAATCGACAAGCTGTGCTTCAAGTAAAGAAGCTCCTCGGACTTTAGTTGAGCCGGATTCAAAATCTCTGAATGTATCCGTTTCTCTCTCCCTATCTCCTCGCTAATCAGTCTACTTTGTCTGCTTTCAGCTACATCCTTGTACACACTTTTACCTGGTTTATCAGCTCGGTGATCGTCATCTATATCTTCGTTCTCACCATTCTCGTTCTCATTCTCGTTCTCATTCTTGTTCTTATTCTCGTTCTCGTTCTCGTTCTCTTCATCGATTTTGCCTTCATTCCCACTCTCATCTAAACATTCACTATCAAACTCCCCCTTAGTCACTTTCCGTAGTGGATGATCCCCTTTACTGGCAATATACACCCCTGGCTTTCTACCTCTATTCTCCTTCTCTGAGTGAGTCAGGTTATTTGATCCAAACACCCAATCAGTCAATTTTTTGTCCGCAGTTGACGAGTACTTCACTCCTACTTTCTCAACCCCACCCTCTCTTTCCCCTTCCACCTCAGTAGTTTGCACATAGTTTTCGTTTATTTTCCCTGAAACATCGTTTTCTGGCGACTCTGTTGCTACTGTTGACACTCTATACAAACTGCTCTTTCTATTTTTTGACAACCTCACCTTTCTTTCGCTTGGCCCAATCATCAAGCTCGACACTGGTTCTATTTCCATATCCGCTTCTAGGCCCTCCTTATTATACCTCTTACTGTTACCCAGCTCCTTCACTGCCATTCCTCCGTACTCAAATGATCTACCAAGTCTAGTCGTTCCTGTTCCTGTTCCTGTTTCTGTTTCTGTTTCTTCGTGCATGCTCACAGTACCTCTCATTCTTGATCCTCTATTGGAATTTGCTCTTTCTATATACCTTACTCTACCTCCATAGTCGTTTGATCGGCTCAATTTATCGAAACTTCGACCATGTTTAATACGTTTCTCCTTATTCTGTCTGTTTATTTCTTTTATATTATCTCCCTCTTCTATATTTTTTCTCTCTTCTATAGTATCTCCCTCTTTCTTGTTATCTCCCTCTTTCTTGTTATATCTCTCTTCTGCTCGATTATCTGCCTCCCCCACTCCGAACTCTACTACTATCCCTAACCCATCATCTGTACTTCCTTTGCGGCTTTCGTAGACTCGCTCTCCCACTCCTGGTCTACTTTCTTTGCCATACACTGATCCTCTCCTTGACACCTGTCCAGACATACACCCGCTATACCCTTTTCTTGTTCGCTTGCTTGATCCCAAGTATAAATCTGAGCCCGCTTCTAAATCCAAACTGAATCCCCTCCCACTAGGCTTCTCAGTCCAAGTCCCAGTCCCAGTCCCAGTCCCATCCCCATTCTTCGTCAACATATCCTTCCCTGTTTCCCCCCAAATATACCCTCCTATAATCGATCCTTCATTGGTCTTTCCATTAACCCCATCACTATTACTACTACCATTATTATAGTTCTCAAAATATTCGTTTATGTATTCTTCGTTTATGCTGTTTCTATTCGTCATGCTTTTGACCATACTCTTGCTTGGCTTTATACTATTCTTTCTCAGTAAGTTTACTCCGTCCCGTATCATTTCAATTCCAGTTTTGCTTTTCTTCATCGATTCTACCGATTTTATCGATCCTCTCACTGAACCTAAACTCCCGAATGTGTTCAATGAATCCAAGCTTGACCTATTACTATTAGCCTGCTCCATTATTCTGATCTTTTCCGGTATCAACACCGACCTTATTCTCGGCTTTGCTTCTAATTCCTTGTCTTCTCCCAATTCCTTATTCATCTCCAACTCCTCACTGCCTTCTAACTCCTTATTCATATCTAATTCCCCACTGCCTTCTAATTCCTTATTCATCTCTAATTCCTCACTACCCTCTAACTCCTTGATACCTTCTAACTCCTTGATGCTCGCTAATTCAGTCGGTTCATTTTTAACTTTTGGATTCTGTAAACTTGTTTGTTGTTCTTGCTGGTTGGTCATTTCGCCGATTGCTATGTCACCTGATACGCTTGTGTTATTTTGTACTCGCTCTTGTTCTTCCCTACTCCCTTCTATTTCCTTTGTGTCTGCATGTCTTTCTTCTATCCCAGCTGCTACTTTTACTTGTACTTTTCCATCCAACATCATACTCGTGTCAGCAGAATTATCGGTCAACCTTAATTCGCTCTGTTCATTCTTTTCTCCCTTTTCACTCTTTTCGCCCTTTTCACTTTTTTCATTCTTTTCGCTTTTTTGATTCTTTTCCCTTTTTTTGCTCTCCTTTTTGCTAGCCCTACTCTCTGACGAGAATAGCTTCGCAATCGAGCTTTCTCTGCTCGGATTCTCTACTTTTGGAGTTTCATTCTCTTCCGATTCCTTCTTGCTTTTGCTTTTGGGTCTTAGCCCCCAAAGCCGTGATTTAATTCCGCCCTCTTTCTTCTTTCCCATTATTTATATTCCGTTTTGTTCTTTTCGCTTTTTATATTCGATTCTTAACACACGACTTGCCCTTTACTCACCAACTTCTTGCTAAATCCGGACTTGATGTGTTTTTTTTTCTCCCCACCTCTCCGTCTTAATTACTTGCCTAGTTCTTTTTTCTTTCTTGTTAGATTTCTTTATCTGTTTATAAACTTACAATTCAAACCTTTTGGTATTGTTCTCTATTCTTGTACTATTTTATACTCTCATCACTTTCTAGTGTTTAATTTCCAGACTAATTAATTCAGCTTGATGCTCAAACACCATAGATATCATTTCAAATTGTGTTTCCTGTATTTAAAAGTGTTGTCTTTTTTTTTATTATCAAAAACAACCTTTTATAGTGTGAATAACTTTTTATATTGTAATACTTCAAATCCCTGTTGTTAGTTTTACTGTGCTTGGTTTTGCTGCTCTGCTCTGTTCTTTTGTTGCTGCCTTTTCTATTCAACCTTACTGTTTTTATTAGCTATTGTAAAAAAATAGAATAAAATCATAATCATGACAATAACAATAAAAACAAATATAGTTGTCCAAATTCTTAAATTGGACTGATAATGTTGATTTTGAACATTTATTGTATTGTTACGTTGTGTTGCTTGATTTTTTTTTATTTCTTTTCTTTCGCTTTAACTTTAACTTTTACTCGCTTTGTTTTGTTTTGTTTCTTTTTCTTTTTCTTTTTCTGTATTGTTATTTTATTTTTAATTGATAATCTATATTCCTGCTCTCAAATTAAACTGCATTGCCTAAAAGCCAATTCACTAATACGATTTTAATTCCAAACATCACTTGACTCCTTCCAACCCCCCAGTTGCCCTATAAACCAACACAGCACGTTATCATTTCGGGCATATCAATCACTCAAATATGTTCTAATGATGGATGTCCATTGCACTTTTCAAATATTATCAATTCGCTTTTTTCTTGTATTTGCTTTTAATCACTCTACTCCTTTCTTAACTGGTTACATTAAAATTTGCATCATTCCTATTTTGTCAACTCTTTTTAATTTGTGCCGAATAATACTTTTTTTTTCCCACTACTTTTCCTTTCTTCCTCTTCTGCTAGACCAACCAAACTTTATTCGCTGCATTGATTGTTATTAAACTTCTTTTGATGGTTCAAGTCCCACTTGATTACAATCATTCAACAACTATCTCGTCTATTTAAATCAAAGTAGTTTTATTTTCCAAGATCTATTGTTTTTGCCTATAAAGTTTGCTCATTTCTCGTTGGTCTTATTGTTCATTCGTCGTCAACTACGATCTTCAGCTAGACTTGAAAAGCTGAATCAACTTGAACAAAACTTTTCCTGCCTTGAACAATGGATTATTTTTGTTACCGCATATCTTTTCTCTGTCTCACCGCTATTATATAAGGATGACTATGTCTCTTTACACTTGTCTGTATACCTTTGTCTCCTCCATACTCTCTTTGCAGTCTCATTTTGCAAGACCCATTTCCATGATACAGTTCAACAAGAAAGCTCTTTTCTTATCAACAGACGCTGCTTTTTTGGTTGTTACAATAGCAGCCATCTCCAGCTAACAAAGGCACTCGTTTCATCAGCAACTCGTCTATTTCTTATTGTAAATAACACAGCTTTTTAGATTTTTTTTTGTTTAAATATCCTGTAATGTAATTCAGCTCTTTAGATTTGCAATTTAACTTTAGTAGAAACCATAATGCTTTTGCTATTTCTTTTTTTTTCTCGCCATTATTCACCTCAAAATAAATAGTTTGCTAATTTCAATAATAAAAAAACAAAAATAGTTTGCTAAATTGTTAGCCTAAATGTCACCGAGTTTAGCAAATCCTCACCCAATATATTCATTTTTACTGGCTCCACCATAAAACGTGGGTATTTTAACCAAATAGCTATTTCCCTATTTTATTATTATTACTGAATTGACATTTATTTTCTCATTTTAACTTCATCCTCACTTCTCTTGCCTTTCAACTATCTTACATTTACCTTTTAGTCTTTTTTTGGGCAAGAAAAAAAAAGAGACAATTTCCCTATGCTAAATACAAACTCAAATTCGCTTTGTTATTAATAACCCTTTAACGAACAGCCTTACCGCCGCCGATAACATCAGGTTTTCAAAAAAATATAACGTTTTTTTTTTTTGGAAAAGCGTTTTTATAGCGTAATAGCTATTTATTTTTTAATTGGTTAATAAAGGTACAACTTGATAACTAGAATTTCCAATTATGAAAACCCGTATTTTTATGTTCAACGATATCCGTTGCTTTTGTTGTCTTCAACAACAATACCACCAGACTCCCAAATTCAGACGTCGCTAAAAGAATTGGATCTTTCAAACGCTACAGACATGAATTTTGGCGCGGTCTTGCATAAAAACCATCGTTGGTATTCACTATCAACCCAAGCCAATTGGCCGTCTCGGATTTTTAGTACCTTCAAAATTCTAGCCTTCTAACATCTATAATTTCTGTTGCATGCAAGCAGTTTATCGTTACAATTCTAGTAGAATATTCCATACCTTGTAGCGCACATAAAAAACGTTTTTATTTATTTTAGGACAAGACTCTTATACCTAATGGTATTAGGATGTTTTGGTCACATATGGACGAGAAGATGGAGGCTTAAATCGATCCATTTCTTTAAAAGGTCATATATCGATACCATTGGCTTGTGAATGTTTACAATTGCAGTGATGCAAATGCCCAGTATTGTGCTGATTCATAGCTTTGCTGAACACATGCCCGTTTGGTTGATGTTATTTTTATTTTTGGTTTTCAGGTTCAGTAATTTTACTTTTCAAGAGCTATACTAAACTTTACTTGTTTCAATAAATATAATTTAGACCAAAATTTATAGAAAACTCAAAACAGCTGCAAGAAAATTGAAAACAATTCTCTGTTCGCCATTGAGCTGCGCGATTGATGTGCTGCAAAGATAGAACTTTCTGTACTAATCAACTAACGGAGGAAGGGGTTGTTTGTTTAGAGTTTGAAACCGCAAATATAAAGCTAATTAATAAAATGTAGGCAAAAATTAAACAAAACAAAGGCAAACCTTGATGGAAAAAAAAAAATCTACAATTGTGTTTCAGAATAAGCGCCAAGTCCACCTCATCAATAATTAAATAACAAACTCCTTAACTTTACTTTTTTTTTTATTGCCAACTTCGAGTATTTAAGTTACATTTTTTACTTTAACCAACAAAGCAGCCCGTCTTAAATCAACTTTGTTTAAATTTATTTATTTGTTTAAAAAAAGGAGCCTAAGAAACTGCAACAACTGTTCTGTAAAAGAGACTTTGACCCAAACTTCTGTATAACACTACTTTCTGTACAACACTCTAAAAGTCTCACCGGATACAACAACAAACCAACACAAATTACTACTACACCAATCTAGTAACAGCAGCTATGAGTAACCAAACCAACCTTAAAAAGGCCATTTTTGTAGAAGGCTCAGAAGAGCCGGGATACTCTGGTAAGTCACAGCCAGCGAAATAATTCGGTGGCATCCACACACGTCCTGTTGAGCTCTAAATAGCCCAACACCGTTAATTGAGCGCTTTTGATTAATCATTAAACGCAATCTACATTATAGCCATCATGAGAAATCTGGAAAATGCAGACTCGCTAGAGCTAACACGCCACAAGGACGTCCAAACTGTGTATGATATATTTTGGAATGGTAACTACACTGGCAAAAATAACCTATTTTCAAACTTATTCAAAATACACACCCCCTCCCCCCTCCCCCCTTCCCCAAATTGATATCAATCATTATTCTTGATTTTAACATTCATATTATTTTTTTTGTCGGGCTTTTGTAGCTGTTTCGAAATACCCAAACAATGAGCATATTGGCCATCGCCCATATGACACAAAGAACAAAAAGTTTCTACCTTATGTGTTCCAAACGTACTCGGAAATTGCAAAACAAGCAGAGAACTTGGCCAGTGGTATTATCAAAGTAAGACAGATTCACTCTGACTCTAGTAACGATGCGGAACAGCAAAGTATTGCAAACAGAAACTTCCCAGTTGCCATTTATTCAATCAACAGACCCGAATGGGCAATCGCTGAGCGTGCCTTGATTACGCAGTCGTTGTACTCTGTTGCTTTGTATGATACTTTGGGGAAATCTTCTGTAGAGTACATCATCAACCATTCCGAATGCACTGTTGTGATATGCTCACTTGACAAAGTGTCTAGACTGTTGGAGATTTCTGACCAAATACCCAACTTGAAAGCAATTATTTCCATGGACAACTTTAGCAGCTACTCAGCACACCCATCAAGTGGAGTAGTAGGCGTTCTGTCTCCACTTAACCCCAGCGCTGTTGACATTTTAAAACAATGGGCACAAGCAAAGTCTATTGGTCTATATGACTATGAAATGGTGGAGCAACTGGGAAGAAACAACAGCATCCCACATCACCCACCCAAAAAGGAAGACGTGTACACATTGTGCTATACCAGCGGAACCACCGGAAACCCCAAGGGAGCTATTTCAACGCACAAAAGCTATGCTTCAGGCACAAGGTCTGCGGCTTCTGATAGGATTGTGCCTGGAATTGACCAGGTTTACATATCATATCTGCCACTTGCTCACTGCTATGGACGTATGTGCGAGCTTTTGATTACAATGGTTGGCGGAACCATTGGATATTTTTGTGGAGATATTACCAAAATAGTAGAGGACTGCCAAGCCCTGCAGCCAACAATGTTTGCCGGTGTTCCTAGGTTGTTGAATAGATTCTATGACGTCATGTCAGCGGCAACAATCAACGCACCAGGTTTCAAGGGTATGATGTGCAGAAAAGCTGTAGCTGATAAACTTGAAAACTATCGCAACGGCAAAGGTCTGACCCACGCTATCTGGGATAGGCTGATTTTTAACAAAACCCGTGCAATTTTAAGTAAAAGACTCAGGGAGGTGAACTCTGGCAGTGCACCTTTAGAACCACAGGTTATGGACTTTTTGAAAGTGGCGTTGATTGTTAACGTAACTGAAGGATTTGGAATGACCGAAACTGCTGCTGTAGCCACTGGCCAACGCCACGATAATATCTCTTCAGGCGATATCGGGACACCGACGTTAGGAACAGAGGCCAGGCTCAGAGATGTTCCTGAAATGAACTATCTTGTCACTGATAAGCCAAACCCAAGAGGAGAGCTTTTGATTCGTGGAGACTCTGTGTTTGGAGGATATCTCAAAGACGAGGAGAAGACCAAGGAGGCACTAATTGGTGATGGCTGGTTGGCCACAGGTGACATTTCAGAAATAAACCCAGACGGATCCATCAAGATCATTGACAGAAAGAAGAACATCTTCAAGTTGTCACAAGGCGAATACGTTGCGCCTGAAAAGCTAGAGAATATACTTTCAAAGCATCCACTAGTAGCACAATCGTTTGTACATGGATACTCTACCAAAAACTGTGTAGTTGGAGTAATTGTTCCTGACCCTCTTACTTTTACGCCATGGGCAAAGAAGGTTTTGGCATCCAACAGCAAGGGAGCCGACAGCGGTTCAATTTCCAGCATGGACTATGTCCAGTTGACAAAGAACCAGACAGTCAACGCCGCATTTGTTGAGGCTATGGCCGAGTCTTTTAAAGGCGCCAAGTTGCAAGGATTTGAGGTTTTGAAAGCAATTCACCTGGAATCAACACCATTTGACATTGAAAACAACGGACTTCTTACTCCAACTATGAAACTTAAACGTTTTGATGGAGCCAAGTACTACAAAGATGTGATTGACAACCTTTACAAATTGACTGGGCAGTGAGTTTTTTAAAGTGCTGCTTTTGCTTTTGCTTTTGCTTTTGCTTTTGCTTTTGCTTTTGCTTTTGCTTTTGCATTTACTTTTTCTTTTAAAGTTTTCTTTGTTTCTGTTTTTAAATGAGCGGAAAAATAAACCAATTAAATCAAATCAAGAATATGCTGTTATTGTAAAGGGGGTAGTGTGAGGGGAAAGGGGGTGTCATTTTGGCGTTAGTTTTTTTTCAATAGTACAAGCAACAGTAGCAAAACACAAGATGGCTTTGCAGGTTTAGATCTAATTCAGCTATAAGGTGTATTTTCAATAGCTACTAGCTAAAATATATCTTTTAAAACGGTATCAGATTTGCATCTCGTATTCTGATAATTCCAATTAATTCCAGTTGCCATTTTGAGATCTAAACTTGGGAACCAAACTTGAGAACCAAACTTGAGATTGAGGGACGTAAGAGTCTCTATGACTAAACACAGCCCCCCCCCCCCCCCCCCCCCCC
>LUVW01000021.1:230121-261902 GCA_001661515.1 Capniomyces stellatus | reverse complement strand
CTCCCCCCCCCCCCCCCCCCCCCCTTTATTTTTTCAGCGTTAAATCTCTGGAGTTTGTTATTAGTCACAAATTAGTAGAGCGCTGGTGCGCAGTTTTAAACAGTTAGTAAATGCTAGAGTATGAACCTGATTTTATGTCAAGCACTTTATAATAATATTAATAAGCAAACATATTAATTCACACGCCGTGTAGGAATAATTTCTGGTCTGTTAATGCCTAGCCAAAATCAATCTAATTAGTGGGTAGATCAAAAGCTCTCATCTTTAAATTTTAAGGGGAGAGCGTGGTTTTATTAACACTAACTGTGTTTGAAACTTCAGGGGATTGCCTATTTTATTTCATAAACTGGGGGGCTTGAAATCGCAGCGTCCTATAAAACACAGCACTTGATAGGCTAGACATAAAATTTACGTCCAACTTGGCTAAGATCGTCAATAAACAGCAAACTTTGGTGGACGATGATGGTGAAGGAGAATAGCGATGCTTTGTGAAAAGTATAAAATCTGGCTAGTAAAGTCCAAAGCCACTACAGCTGTTGAGTCTAGGTTATAGCACAAATTCTGACTTTAGCAGGTGCAAGTAGGGGGGGGGCATACACAGCAAGTTCAACCCAGTCTTAACAAAAAAATTTCTACTGATAGCTATTGGCTAGCTTATCTAAAGAGGTAACACTAATTCTTACAAATCCAACAGTCACCACTTCATTATACTTCAAACCAAATTTAATTAATTTGTTATAAAAAGTAAATAAACCTGAGCAGAAGAAATAAAGAATTAGAAAATCTTCAAATCAACAAGAAGATTTGAAAAGGTTGGAGAAATAATAACAATACCCCTTAAATCAAGAGTTAGTTCAGAATAACATCGTATAATATGAGCAAAACTAGATCCCAAGAGCTCTAGGATCTTTTTTGAACAAGGCTAGTGAAAAATGTATAATTAATAGTTTCCCTGTGTAACCAAAGCCAAAAAAGGAGGTGGTAGTTAAATGTTGGGAATCTATTTAGCAAAGCGTGCAAAATAGTGCAAAATAGTGCAAAATAGTGTAAAAAAAGTAAAATAGTGCAAAAAGAGTGAAATAAAAAAAAGTGAAAGGGGGAATTTGCTCGAGCATTATCGAGTAAAAGAGTAAATATTGATACTTTTTCAACCTAGTGGATGCTGACAGATGCTTGAAAGTCTAGCCCGAACTAAACAAAAAAAAACACTAGTTAAGTCAGCGATGGAATACTATAAATTATTTGAGTAAGGCGGATTATCTGATACTCTAAAAGCTGAACTCTTTTGCTTTAAATTGTTTTATTACTCAAGTATTTTATACTCTTACACATTTTATTTATTTAACCCAGGAAAAACGAGTTAAGACCAAAGGATATTTGAAATGGCAAATAAAGAAATTGAAATGGCCGCGTACTTAGTCCCTAACTCTTCCGAACCGGGGCTTTCGCGTAAGAAAACATACTAGTGTTGATGTAATAGCACGCATACTCTGCTTGGATACTAATAATATAACGCCTAAATTGTGTACACAATACATGTAGCAATAATAAGAAACAATGAAAACAAGGAGTCTCTGGAATTTTCTGAATACAAAAACATAACAACTCTCTACGATGTCTTTTGGTCATGTAAGCTTGAGATAAATAAATAGGCAGTGGTAGAGATCATACTAGTGCTTGTTTACTTTGATAGCCTAAACAGTTTTTGCAATGATGACTTGGCTTGTATCTAGTAACAACGAGCCCAAGTAAATACAAGATTTTGTATATTTACGCTTAAATAGCTGCAAAGAACTATGCAAACAACAACTTTTTGGGACACCGCCCCTACGACAGGAGCTCAAAGAAGTTTCTGCCTTACGTCTTCCAGACCTACGCAGAGGTGGCAAAGAGCGTAAACGAGCTGTCCTCAGGTATCATCCAAGTGATGAAGAACCATTCTGACCCCAACAACGCTGCTGAGCAACAAAAAATTGCAAACAGAAACCTGCCAGTCGGACTATACTCTCTAAACAGACCAGAGTGGGCCATCGCCGAGCGTTCCCTGGTAACCCAGTCTCTGTACTCGGTGGCACTTTATGACACCTTGGGAAAGTCATCAGTGGAGTACATCATCAACCACTCGGAACTGTCTGTCATAGTCTGCTCTTTGGACAAAGTGCCAGGGCTATTGGAAATTTCTCACAAAGTTCCCAACTTGAAGGCAATTATTTCCATGGACAGCTTTAGCAATTTTGAAACTTTAGTGGCTAATGGAGACAATGGCGTAAAATCGCCATACACACCAGACACAATAAAGATCTTAAAGCAATGGGCTTCAGCAAAGTCAATCGGGCTTTATGACATTGCTTCTGTCCAAAAAATTGGAGTAGAAAACATGATCCCACACCACCCACCCAGACCTGATGATATTTATACATTGTGCTATACCAGCGGAACCACCGGAAACCCCAAGGGAGCTATTTCAACGCACAAGAACTATGCTTATGGAGCAGTATCCGGTGTCGTGGGTAAATACGAGGTTGGCGATTTCCAGGTTTACATATCATATCTGCCACTTGCACATTGCTATGGGCGTACTGTAGAAAACTCAATGACATTATCAGGAAGCGCTATCGGATACTTTTGTGGCGATATCACTAAGATTATAGACGACAGTCAAGCCCTGCAGCCCACCTTATTCTCAGGCGTTCCTAGACTCATGAATAGATTCTATGACATTATTACCGCGTCCACGATTAATGCACCTGGCTTGAGAGGAGAGATCTGTCGAATGGCTGTTGAGGAGAAGGTCAAGAATATGAAAGCAGGAAAAGGCGTTGAGCACACGTTTTGGGACAACCTAATTTTCAAAAATACTCGTGCCATTATAAGTAAAAAGCTTAAGCACATGGGTAGTGGAAGCGCGCCTCTAGAGCCACAGGTTTTGGACTTTTTAAGAATAGCTTTGATTACCAGTGTCACTGAAGGATTTGGAATGACCGAAACTGCAGCTGTGGCAACCGGACAGACATCGGGAACTTTTACTTCTGGCGACATTGGCTCGCCTAGAATGGGAACAGAGGCCAGGCTCAGAGATGTTCCTGAAATGAACTATCTTGTCACTGATAAGCCAAACCCAAGAGGCGAGCTTTTGATTCGTGGAGACTCAATATTTGTGGGCTACCTCAAAGACGAGGAGAAGACTAAGGAGGCACTAATTGGTGATGGCTGGTTGGCTACAGGTGACATTTCAGAAATAAACCCAGACGGGTCCATCAAGATTATTGACAGAAAGAAGAACATCTTCAAGTTGTCACAAGGCGAATACGTTGCGCCTGAGAATCTCGAAAATGTACTTTCAAAGCATCCACTAGTAGCACAGTCGTTTGTACATGGATACTCTACCAAAAACTGTGTAGTTGGAGTAATTGTTCCTGACCCTCTTACTTTTACGCCATGGGCAAAGAATATTCTGACATCCAACAGCAAGGGAGCCGACAGTGGTTCAATTTCCAGCATGGACTATGTCCAGTTGACAAAGAACCAGACAGTCAACGCTGCATTTGTTGAGGCTATGGCAGGCTACTTTAAAAAGAACAAGTTGCAAGGGTATGAGGTTTTGAAAGCAATTCACCTGGAATCAACGCCATTTGACATTGAAGTTAATGGACTTCTTACGCCTACATTTAAACTTAAGCGCTTTGATGGAGCCAAGTACTACAAAGATGTGATTGACAACCTTTACAGCTCCAATGGCTTGTAATCTGTATCGGCAGTCTTTTTATTTTATTTTATATTAAAAAAACTAACGTTTTATTTGTGCTTTTTTTAATCAAGTTTTAGTCCTGAAAATTCCATTTAAGTTGATAAATTAACAGCTAAAGCCACTATAAATCAATTTATAGCTATATTCAAAGCTAACTACCAACAAGCTGTTCGTAAATAATAGGCTGTTTGGCTATATTTGAGCGCATAGGCAATCTTGTTCTAAAGGAAAGTTTGCACACATAATTTACTCGGAAAAAGCGCGTCGGTTTTACATTATATAGTATAAGCTCGCTATAACTGGACAGGGCAAGTACAAGTTTATTGTCTTCGTTGTCAATAAACCGCACAAATAAAATAAAAACAGCGGCAAGCACTGGAAATGTAGCGGCTAAGACAATGGCTGGTTTTTTGGGGCTGATATCGCAGTAAACAGGCTGTTTAAAATATATGCGGTCAATCCCCATATTTCCTTCGTGTCCTTATCCGACCTAAACGCGTGCTTCATACCAAACCTCTGTGTATTTTTTGTGGTAATACGGTTGTTGGCGTCATAAAACCAGCGAAGGGGCAGAGTAAACACCCTTTGAACCTCATTCTTGTTAATAACCAACTTGCTCAAGTCATAGTCCTCAGTAGAGTTGTTTGATATATATCCTACAATGGGGTGTACCCTAGTGGTTTGGGTCTTGTTGGGCAGTGGGCATAATACCCCGATAATTGATACGCTAGAAGGCGGGATGCCAATCTCCTCTTGAGTTTCTCGCAGTGCTGTATCAAAGATTGTTTTGTCTGTTTCGTCATATCTTCCTCCAGGAAAGCAAATTTCACCTTTGTGGCTATCCAGCAATTCACTTCTTTCTGTAAATATCATTGATGCCTCTCCGTTTATTTGGCAGAACAATATTAAAACCGCAGCTTCTTTGATATCCGCCTCGCCTACAGTATACTTGTACCTGACAAAATTCTTTTCGTTGCGCTTGAGTCTGTTTTTAATCAACTCAATCGATTGGTGGTTTATTGTGGTAAATGGCGCGGATTTGCTTTCAACCTCGGTACTATACTTTACTCTTTCTTTATTCGAATTCCCAGGTCCATGTTTTTTGCTGTTTGAAATTCCATTTAGTGCTGAAAAAGGTGCAAGACTATACCCCCTTGACTGTTTACTAGAATTAAAACGACTTGTTATGCAGCTTTTTGAAGCAACCGTTCTGGCGTTTTGTGATAATCTGTTAATTTTTGATGATTTAAACGTTTCGAGTAATTTGAGCGAGCTGAAAGGATTGAGCAATTTGGGTGCTGCTTTTATGATCCGATGGTTCATTATCAATTAGTATATTTCGGTTGCTTTAAACCAGATCCAGGGCCTTGCTTTAATTTTTGGCTTAATTGGCCTCTATTTCTACTTTCTGCAGCTTTTACTCTGCCTTCTTCCCTCTATAATCTGCCTGAGATTATTAATCGGTTTGTTTTAGAGCTTGTTTGAGATTAAAAACTAGTCGTGTTGTCGCTGTAGCAAAAGAATACGATTGAATTCCAATAATAATAAAAAAGAATACGATTGCCCCAAGCTGCAAGCGTACTTTTAAAAGCTGATATTGGCGATTTGGGTTTATCGCTACCGAGTTTTATGTTTGAAAAGTTGCACTCTTTTAACTGGCCTGTTCTTTGGTTGCGATTTCTTGATTGGAAAAGTGGAACCATTTATTTATTTATTTGTTTATTTATGTGGTTTATTGGCAGCACAACAAAACATAAAACAAAACATAAAACATAAAATACAAAACATAAAATATAAAATACAAAACATAAAATATAAAACCTAAAATATAAAACCTAAAACATGAAATACAAAACATAAAATACAAAATACAAAATATTAAATACATTAAAAGCAATAAATAATGGAAACAAAAACAAATAAACAACTTACAATCAAGAATAAAAAAGAGACGGATAGGTAAAAGTAGATTAAGCTAAAACAAGCTACCAGATGATTGCTCAAGGTTATGGAGGCAAAATAAAGGGGATAATGGTTTATTCTCAACTTGTATTATATCAACAAAAGCTTGAATAGTGAAAAATAGTTGGGCAAAGGCAATAACAAGACTTTAACTTTACCAAGAGTTTTCTGTTACCAAGTCGGTGAATTTATTATTAAGCAAATATTGGAAAATAAAAATTTCAATTGGTATGCATAAAATGATAATAAATATAAATACTGGATTTAGCTTCAATAAAAGAAACAACATTGGATTTATGCGCCGATAGAGCGATACATTTCATCTATAACCTCTTTGTAGTGTGCGGCAGCATCAAATCTTTTGAGTTTGAAGGTTGGGGTAAGAAGTCCGTTAGTCTCGACATCAAAAGGAACAGGCTCCAAATGAATGGCCTTTAAAAACTCAAACCCTTGAAGGTTGTTGGACTTGAATAGGACAGTCAAAGACTCGAGGAAGGCCTTGTTTACGGCCTTGTCGGCGGCGAGTGCCTCAATAGACAGATTGCTCGATTTGTTTGAGGAGCCGCTTTGCGATGAAACTATGCCTTTAGCCCATGGCACAAAAGTTTCAGGGTCTGGAACGACTACGCCAATCAAACAGTTTTTGGTAGTGTATCCATGGACCAATGACTGCATAACGAGAGGATGTTTGGATATGACATTTTCAAGCTTTTCGGGCGCAACATACTCGCCTTGTGAAAGCTTAAAGATGTTCTTTATGCGGTCAATGATTTTAATTGACCCGCAATCAGTAATAGAACAGATGTCACCGGTGGCGAACCAGCCGTCTCCAATCAGCGCCTCTTTGGTTTTTGCTTCGTCCTTAAGATATCCTACAAATATCGAGTCTCCGCGAATCAAAAGCTCGCCTCTTGGATGTGGCTTGTCGGTTGAGTAGTAGTTCATTCCGGGTACATCTCTTAGCCTGGCCTCTAGACCTAGCTGGGGAGTTCCAACGTCACCTGACGTGATTGTCCCTGCCTCTTGAGCAAGGGCGACTCCAGAGGTTTCTGTCAACCCATATCCTTCAACCACACCTACACTTAACGCAATGCGCATAAAGTCCATAACCTGGGGTTCCAGAGGTGCACTTCCACTGCCCATAGACTCCAGCCTATCGCTGATAATCCCTTTTAGTTTTTTGAATAGTATTCTGTCCCAAATTGCGTGTGTAACACCCTTTCCGTTTTTATAGTTCTCAAGCTTGTCAGCAACAGCCTTTCTGCACATCATCCCCTTGAGCCCTGGCGCCTCAATGGTTGCAGCGGTCATAGCAGCATACAGTCTGTTCAGCAGTCTTGGAACACCAGCAAACATTGTTGGCTGCAATGCTTTGCTATCGTCCAGAACCTTCGTGACATCGCCACAAAAGTAACCCAAAGTTCCTCCCACAAGAGTGATCGAGTTTTCAACAGCCCTGTCATAGCAATGTGCCAAAGGCAAGTAGGACAAAAAGTATTGTGGGTTGCCGGTTGTAAAACACCTTACAGCCCATGATTTAGTCACAGAGGCGTAGTTTGCGTGGTTTGAAATGGCTCCCTTTGGGTTCCCTGTGGTGCCGCTTGTATAGCAAACGGTGTAGATATCTGTTGGCTTTGGGGGGAAGTGGAGTATGCTATGGCTAACTCCAATCTTTTTAGCCTGATCAAAGTCATACAGGCCTATTGATTTGGACTGGGCCCATTGCTTTAGCACGCTTATTGAGCTTGGATTGAAAGGCGATCTGTTTCCCGTGACACCGCTTGATGGGTGTTTTTCGTAGCTGTCAAAGCTGTCCATTGAGATAATTGCTTTGAGTCTTGGAAGATTGTCTGACAAAAGCAGGATCTTGTGGATCTTATCCAGCGAACAGATTACAACAGATGACTCTGAGTGGTTTATGATGAAATCCAACGAAGACTCGCCCAAGGTATCATACAAAGCAACAGAGTACAGCGACTGGGTAATCAAAGCACGCTCAGCAATGGCCCACTCTGGTCTGTTTACAGAGTATAGCGCAACAGGCAAGTTTCTGTTTGCAATAGCCTGGTGCCCGGCAACATCGTTGGGGTCAGTGTGGTTTTTCATGATTTGGATGACGCCTGATGCGAGGCTGTCCACTGATTTAGCCACGGACTCGTAGGTTTCAAAAACGTATGGCTGGAATGTGTTGGTAGCCAGGTCGTATGGACGGTGGCCCAAGAAATCGATCTTGGGGGATTTTTTCACAGCTATTACGAGGTTACTCGGCGTTAATTTCAATCTTCTTTATTTATTTGTTTAATATAAGAATGGCTTTCTCTCTTTTTGGCACAAATACAAGCAGAGATGGCAAAGATAGTACTTACTATTCCAGAACACATCATAAATAGTAGAAATGTCCTTGTACTGTTCAAACTCTAGAGTGTCAGCATTGTTGATATTTCGGATAATACCTATAATTTACAAAAAGGCAAAACATCTTTGTTAAAAGCACAAAAAACACAATCATTCCAATTACAAAGACGGCACAATTATTGCACCATAGTGTGAGTGCGTTAACTGCGTACGCCAAACATGTAGTTCAACTATGTATAGGTATATTACTTGTATATCCGGGTATTTTCGTGTTAGGAACAATGTGTGACTTCAATTCTTGCTTTTTTGCTGGCATATTTACTTTGTAAAAATGTATCTTGTTGGCGCAGTTGAATAATATTAAAATAAAAACCCTATTTGCTTTTTTCTTTAAACCTTTGCCTACGTTAAAGCTTGTTTATTTAAATATATGTTATAGTATAGTATACGTGATAGATGATAATCTTGATCAAACTGAATCAAACTGTGTACGGCTAGTATGTATTGTAGTGCTGTTTATATATTAAATAAAAGATGTCCGAGTTTTCAGACTTTGTTTAGCAAGTTTTAGCATCTCCTAATAACCACGATTTACAAAACAAATAAACAAATATCACGTTTTGAGTTGATCATCTAACAACTGATTAATTTGTCGCTAATTATCTGAAGCCTTCCCCTCCCCCCCATCCACCCCCCAGTTTGCTTTGATTTATACAGCGCATCAAAATATGCAAGATTTTCAGCCAACAAATCTACGTCTAAAACCCCACATAGCCCAGCCCACTAAACCAAAGTCTCCAGCACTAGTAAGTGGCCTCAAATTTGAATTTAACAGAGAACTTTTCATAGATTTATTGTGTAACATTTGTGGGTTTGCTTAAGTGAGATGAAAATTGGCTGTTGGAGTTAATGATCTATTTCATAATTATTCCCAACTAGGGGTAAAATTGCTCGGTGGGTTTTAAAACCAGTTGAAACCGTCAGAACGTAACAATACTCTATTTTAAACATATTCTAACTTTTTTTTTGTCACTTTGCTATTTAGCCATTTTTCCGCTTTTATTTATTTAATTATTATTTTATTAAATATATTTATATGGTATATTGGCAACAGAATCAACACAATACAACAAAACACACAATATCGTTTTACCGCTTCGCAACTAGACTTCAATAAGTCAGCAGTAAAATGAGCCTATATCTGATGTTTCAAAAAGGTTGATTTTATTTCAATAAAAAAAAACGTTGATTTTAAAGTTACCGAATTAGTAGTTAATTGCGTAAACCGAAGCTGTAGCGTAGTCATCAGCAATAATTCACCAACATTAGATCGGCTTGCTTTCTGACAATCAAGTATAGAAAAAGGAAATATAAAAAAATAAAAATAAAACACCTAGCCAACTAGCAAGTTAAAAAAAAAACATTAGGAAAAAATCACTCCTCTGACTGATATAGCCGGGTTTAAAAGTGATATAAAAAAAAAACACACAACACTAGCTATTCGCCGATTGACTTGTATAGATCAGACACGGTGTTCTTGTAATACTTGATGGCATCAAATCTCTTTAGTTTAAAGGTAGGTGTCATCAGCCCATTGGTCTCTATATCAAACGGCTGTGATTCCAAGTAAATAGCCTTCAAGTACTCAAAGCCTTGTAGCCCAGCATCTTTAAAAAGGGTTGTGAGTTCTTTAAGAAACTCTTCATTAACACACTTTACTTTGGTCAAGGCGGTATAGTCCATTTCTGCCAACGTGTCCTCGCGTACGCTGACATCGTGTGTTTTTACTACGGCTTTGGCCCATTTTACAAACGTATCTGGGTCAGGGACGATTACCCCAACCAAGCAGTTTTTTGTAGAAATTCCGCCTACAAAAGACTGCAACACCAAAGGGTGCTTTGCCATTGCGCTTTCCACCTTCTCTGGCGAAACATACTCGCCCTGCGAGAGCTTGAAAATGTTTTTAACCCGATCGATGATCCGTATATTCCCTTCAGGGGTAAACTCTGCAATATCGCCCGTCGCTAGCCAGCCATCGCCAATAAGAGCCTCCTTAGTCTTTTCCTCATCTTTGAGATACCCTAAAAACACATTGTCTCCTCGCGCACACAGCTCGCCCCTCGGATTTGGTTTGTCGGTTATTAGGTAATTCATACCACTTACGTCTCTTAAACACACCTCAACCCCTTCTTTTGGGAAGCCGACATCGCCAGAGGTCAGTGACCCAGGTGGCTGGCCAGCTATTAGCGCAGTAGACTCTGTCATCCCGTACCCCTCAGTCACTTCGACCTTAAGCGCCACTCTCAAGAAATTTCTAACTTCAGGCTCAAGTGGCGCACTTCCGGTTCCAAAGTTAAGGAGCCTACTGCTAATCATTGCTTGGGTTTTGTTGAAAATAAGTCTGTCCCAAAAATCGTGCTTTACTCCCTTGCCTTCATTAAAGTTTTTAACTTTTTCCGCAACAGCCATTCTGCACACTTTACCAGTTAGCCCTGGAGCATTTATTGTTGCTGCTGACATCAAGTCGTAGAATCTATTCAAAAGCCTTGGAACACCCGAGAACATGGATGGTTGCAACGCCCGGCAGTCATCAACTATTTTGGATATGTCTCCACAATAATACCCTATACTTCCTCCCAGTATAGTGGCCACATTCTCCACAGCCCTGCCATAAGCATGGGCTAATGGCAGATATGATATCAACACAGGCGGGTCACTCGATGGCAATTTATTGGCTGATCCATTTCTCGCTGAAAATGCGTAATTCCTGTGGCTAGATAGCGCTCCCTTTGGGTTTCCGGTAGTGCCACTAGTATAGCACAAGGTGTAATAGTCATCAGGTCTGGGTGGGTGGTGAGGAATACTGTGCTTAACACCAAGGCTTTTAACTTCACTAAAGTCGTATAACCCAATTGATTTGCTAGCTGCCCACCCCTTCAATAGCGTTATTGAATTTGAGACAACGGACAATCCAGCTCCACCCCCAGCGCTGCTTTCTAGCTTTAACTGCTCCTCAAAGTTGTCCATTGAGATTATTATTTTTAGCTTAGGCAATTTGTCCGAGATATTCAGCAGCACTGGCACTTTGTCCAAAGAGCAGACTATGACAGACAGTTCCGAGTGGTTGATGATGTACTCCACTGATGACTTTCCCAAGGTGTCATAAAGTGCCACTGAGTACAGCGACTGGGTGATCAGGGAACGCTCAGCGATGGCCCACTCTGGTCTGTTTACAGAGTATATTCCGACTGGCAGGTTTCTGTTTGCAATTTTTTGTTGCTCAGCAGCGTTGTTGGGGTCAGAATGGTTCTTCATCACTTGGATGATACCTGAGGACAGCTCGTTTACGCTCTTTGCCACCTCTGCGTAGGTCTGGAAGACGTAAGGCAGAAACTTCTTTGAGCTCCTGTCGTAGGGGCGGTGTCCCAAATGCTGGCTTTCAGGAGACTTTTTAACGGCTAAAGTTTTGGTATTTCAATGCAGTTTATTTGCTTATGGCTTAAAATGCTTTTTTAAAGAAGGTTGCAATATTAGGGGCGTAAATTAGCAAGGCTATTGAAAGTGTGGTATATAGTTGGTGTATGCTTACATTCCCAGAATATGTCATAGACGGTTTTGATTTCTTTTGAATTTTCAAATTCAAGAGAGTGTTTGTTCTTGGGGTTTCTTAGTATATCTATTTTCCACAAACAACAGAGGGTTGTTAATAGTTAAACACAGTCAAGGCAAAGGTTCAGTTTTGGATACTCAAGTATAGCTTAATTAACTGTGCTTGTATTTACACGAGAATCCCTCAGCTCCAGGGTTTTCGATCCTAATAGATCTTGTTTGGTCTATTTCCGTTGTCATTTTTAAAGCGGCTAAAATTTGTGCTTTGTTATGATATTTAGCAATTGTTGTTTGTTTGTTTGTTTATTATCAAGTAGTATGGATTTGGCGGTAAAGTGTTCAAAAGTTTATACTCTCGGGTTCAAGGTTACCTCAGTGATATAAATATGAACAAAAATCAATACACAATATTTTTTGCACCATTAATACACCACTGCAGCTTTTATACTTTTAGTATGTTTGCCAGGAGGCTATGTTCTAACAAACTCGAAGCGATTTAAAGAGTAATGTTTGGGTACTACTTTAAACTTACTTGACCATCTTCTCCTTGAGAAAGCTCAGAAAGAGGCGGTGTTTCATGTTGTTTTTAAATTAAAATGTTCGTTTTTATACCAAATTAGGTACTAGACTCGCTTTAAGCTGAAACTTTGAGAATTTTCCAAAGCAAACAACAAAATTGGTTTCAGATTAACGCCAGTTTATAAATAATTTTGTTGCTAGCGCTGCTTTACGCACACACACACCCCGTTCAGTTTGATACTACCAACCAAATGCCACAGCTCGATTAGATCTCTATTGTCTAAATGATTTGTATTTGGTAAAGAAACAAATATTGGCAAAGGTAAACACAAAATAGGTTCAAGGACGGTTTACCAAAGGCTAAACCGCATTCAACGGTGTTGTTCTATAGCTACGCCGGTTAGCTCAAATTGAACTGTTGGTCAAAATATTACTCGAGTATACTAATTATTTCGAGGTATTCGTGGACAAAAGAAAAGCAGATAAATCCTCTTATAACTCGACAATAAACAACTACAGAACTCTATTGCTACTATGTTCGGTGATATTGAGTTTAAAGTCAAAACAGAACAAACTTGGCCAGTAGCTAATAATAAATAATGAATTATCAGTTCGCTTATTGGTCAAACTTGGTGTCACATTTACACGTTCGAATTAAATCCAGAATACTCGACTTGGTAGTATAGTTGGTGCTTTTGTCTAGTTAGCCCCAACTATTGAATGCCAAAAATAAAAATAAAAAAATAAAAAAATAAAAAAATAAAAAAATTCGAAAAGTCGAAAAAACGATTCTTAAATTGAAATCAAATTCATATTCGAGTTTCACTATTTTATTTATGCTGTAGTTACATTTCAACATTTAAGAGCTGTGCGATTTTTAATATATTAAACATAACTAGCCAATTTGCGATAACTTTTTGAGAATAAGTTTTTACATTACAGCAAAAGAAAAAAGGGGGAATAAATATAAACTCGGCAAGATTTTGATAAAAAGGAGACTTACATTGTTAAATACTGTCATTGTAGAGACAGAAAGCTAACTAACTAGAAGGTGTCAGTTGGAAGAATAAAATGAAATGAAAATCAAGTGACTATAATATCACTTTTAGGCAATACATTTAGAATCCTAGCCGATAAAAAATCACAAGCGAATACATAATACAGTAGAAGAGAACGAATTAATGTAGTAGTAATGAAAATGGCCAAGGTGTTAAAAAATAAAGAAGGCCATGTTGAAGAGGTTAATGAGGGATTAGAAGGAATGGGCGCTCTTGAGGGGAATGTATTGAAGAATGGAACAGGCTCTTTGGGAGGAAGGATAAATAAGAAAGATTTTAAGGAACGGGATTTGGGCAAAGAAATGGCTGAATTAGAGTTAGAACAAGGAGAGGGCGCGTTTGGGGATAAAGAGGTAGCTGCAGGTTACGATCTAGATGTTGATAGTATTTTTGATTTGGGAAAGTCAAATGCAGTTTCAGAATTTGTTGAGGGACTAAACCTAAAAGAGTACCCAAGTGACGAAATTCCAGATGTTATTAAAGTGAGCTTAGAGAAAGAGTTGATAGAGTACGAGGCTAGTACAGAGGTTGAGAAAATGAGTAAAGGCGCAGGGTATGCTACAGTAAGTTTTTTTAACGACGGGCTACATGAAAGTGCGAATCCGGCAAAAGAGTTTGAAGGAATGGATTTTGATTTTAGTGGAGGAAAGTCAAAAGGGGAATTTTCGGCAATAGAGTTGGGATTAAACAAAGCGCCGATGGAAATTGATTGCGAGCCAGCAGCAGGACAAACTGAAGATAGTGTGCGGTACCAAGCGATTCTGGCGTATAGAGAAAACTACAAACTTCAATCAAAATTCAAAAAGATGTGCAGTTCGGTTGAGAAGGCGCTGGAGAGAAACGAGGAGCTGAGAATACAGGCAGAGAGTGTTAGGCAGGGTAGATTCAAAGGAAATGCAGGTTTAGAGCAAAGGGTAGGGTCTGACAAGGATAAAAGAATCAAGGAGTTGTTTATGAAGATAGCCAAGTTTGAAAACATATCCTCGGGGTTGGGCAATAGGCACCTTGACAGGAATACGGTGTCAGGAATTAATGGTGAGATTGGGAATTTGGTGAATGGAGATGGTGTTGCTGGCGGATACAAACGAGAGTGGGCTGGCAAACGGAAAAGCAAGGGTATAGTTATGATGGATAAGGATAGTGATTCGAACGAAACAAAGGTGGTGTACAAGTACGGGACGAAAAGAACAATATCAGGGTATTTCAATGAGTTTTTTGGAGAGAGAGTGCCTGAGAATAGAGATAGTGTGAGAAAGAGACGACATCCACCAATCCTGCACAGAGCGCGCAGATGGACGGATGTTGAAAAGCGAAATTTGGCTTTGGGGATTCGCCAGATGAATAAGCAGATACTGGTTGATAAAATACTGGAGAGCGGGGAGGATAACAAAAGGATTGATGAGATAAATAAATTGAGAAACAGAGACTTGGAAATGAATTTGGAGGGAATAGACTGGAGGCTTTTATCAAAGCAATATGTGCCAACACAAAAGTCCGCAGCGTGCGCAATCCAGTGGGCAACGCAAGGGCATCCGATAATAAACAAGAAAGTATGGACAAAGAGAGAGGAACGGGAGTTGCTAAAAACGGTGAAAGAGCACGAGGGCTTTGATTGGGTGGAGATAGCAAGAAAGCTGGGAACCAATAGAACAGCATTACAGTGTTTTAAGCTGTACCAACGCAAGATAAATCCAGAAATGAAGCGGACAAAGTGGACGAGTGCTGAGGACGAGCTGCTGAAGCAAGCGGTGTCGCTGTATGGCGAGGGGCACTGGCAGACGATAGCGTCGCACATTGAGGGAAGAACAGCGCAACAGGCGCTACATAGATGGTACAAATCATTACACCCAATGATTAGGTCAGGAAAGTGGAGTCCGGACGAGGACCTGGCTCTGTTGAATGCAATCAAGATCTACGGAGTTGGGCTATGGACGAAGATATCGGCGCATGTCCCAGGAAGAACAGACGTAAAGTGTCGTGAGCGGTACATGAACGTATTGGCACCACACGTTAATAACAGCCGGTGGACAAAGGCGGAGGATGCCGAGCTGATCTCGATAGTTGACCGGGTTGGACTGGGGAAGTGGTCCTATGTTTCAGGTTTGCTCAAGTCGAGAACCGATAATCAGTGCTGGAGACATTGGGAAAGCCTGTATAGAAGGGGTTTGGCCAAACTGCCGGTAGCTGTCGGCAATGGCACAGATCCGTTTGATTTTAGTCTGGGTTTAGATAAGGAGAATGAGGACCTGCCTGCAAGCAGTGGTGAAAGAAAGGGCTCGGTTTCAAGCAAGTTTGGACGGTCCGCTGACCAATTTATTAATGATGAGGGGACTTTGCCTGTTATTTCAACATATGCAACCAAGAAATCGAAAACAGCTTTTAACAGGTCTGCGAGGGCTTACAAGCGGATTGCTGATGCAAACAGACCGATGATCAACAAACTGGACAACTGCGATTTGTATTTGCCCAGAAATAGCGATGGTTTAAACGACTATAATTCCTCCGACCCTAATTTCAAGCTTATTTCCAAGTCAGAGCTAAGGTCCAAGCGCGAGTTTGACGAGGGTTTTGTCAGGTCGCATAAACGGCGGTGGAAAAGAGTTGACTCTGCGATTACCAGAGAAGAGCTGGACAGACTGTCGGCTCCTGCAAATCTGGCTGGCGCCAATAGTCCGCTTTCTAAATCCGATGGGCTTGCCTTTTATTCCGAGTACCAAAACAGCGGGCTGATGTTCAAGCCAATTCTCCCAGACTTGAATCCATCTGGCTCGAATAGCAGCCTAAAAAACACGGACGACCTTGTTTTTAAAAATAATTTACAAAGAAATGCAAATTCTAGCCAACACCGCCATGGAGACATCCAATCAGCTTCTCCACTTTTACAGCCAGGCGTCAATCAGGAAAAAACAACACAAAAGTTTGCTAATAGTGTCTCTACAAAAAGCGAGCAATTACTAGGTAATCTACTGTCAACAGCACCCGATTGCGTTGACTATTCGGAATTTTTTAGCTACACGGTCTCAGCCACAGACACAGTAGCAGACACAGACACAGTAGCAAACACAGATACGATAGAAAATAAAGACACGGTAGAAAATAAAGACACCTCAGACCTCACCACTCAACGCGCATCGAGTTCAACGGCATTAACCATCACTCCCAACAACCCTTTCTTTATACCTCCCAACAGGTACACATGCGGCGCGTTGCTAGATATTATGGAGTTGGTCCCTGAAATACAAATAGCATTCAACAACGCATTAGACAGCCGTAACGAGCCATCTTTGTTGAGCAGCTTTCCACCCGCTAATGTTGATCCTAATAGCTGCTATGAAACTAACTTATATACCAAGGTTTTGAAAACTCAGCTTTTGAAGCTTTTTGGCTGGCCATTGTTGCTGGGTACAATTGACTCGTAATGTGTTGTATACAGCTGATATTTATAAACTTTGCTTTTACGATAATATGTATATATATATACAACCCGAGCCCCCCCCCCCCCTATGTTGTCAAGTATGCTTGGCTATTGGAATTCCGCTTTTATAAATACACACCGCTTTTAACATTATGAAATTTTTATTTCTTTCCAATTCCAAAATTGACTTTGATTTTGGGCAAATCATACCAAACTTTATCTATTCGAATTATTTACAAAGCAAAATGGAGTGGTAATTCAATAAATAAAAATGACGGTACGGATGTTGACCATGTATATGTTGACCGTGCATATGTTGGCGTTATATATGTTGGCGCTATACATTATATTATATTAAATACTTGAACAGCACAAATCCAAGACCTTTCCAAAAAAACAAAAAAAAAACGTAATGCTATCTAGATCGGAAAGTTTAAAAAACCCTCCCAAAACATAATTATAATTAAAAAAATAAATATGATATAACGCCGTTATACTCAAAATACATAAATGGCAGTTCTAACAATCAAGTCAAACATTTGAATTTCTGCTATTTCTTTTGCCCCTTCCATCTAGCACTTTCCTTCCTTCCCTTCCCACCTAACTTTGTGTCCTGGATGTGCAATCAAACTAGTTCATCTTTCTTGGTTGATTGATTTTGGAATTGTGGGGGCAGACTTTAGGAGCATGCTTAAATTCACTGTTGCTAAACTTCATGGGTTTTGAGCCCTGATATTGCTCGGTCTTGTCTGAATGTATCTTCACTGCATCTTCTTTCTCTGAAGTACATCCTTCATCTACTTCTCCAGGGGCCTTTTCATTCACTTGATTGCTGTGCGAAAGTGATCTGCGTCTACCGCATGTCTTTTGTGCTGCTGGATGTCCTGCCTTGTTTGGTAGCATTTTGTTCTCGGTATTATTATTATCGTTGTTGTAAAATTATTACTATATTAGTCTTGCTTAATCGCTATTAAGTTTAATGATGTGGTCGCTTGAACATGACCCAGGCTGTGCCTTATATACTCTTTTTTTTCATTTTGTTACGAGCTTTATTTCTGACTCTTGGAATGGGTCATATTTGCGGTGATGGTTTTGCCCATTGTTACAAACAATTATTAAATATTGGTCATCATTAATATACTTGCAAATAAACAGGGTTGTTGCTATCCAATTCTGTTGGACAGAGGCCGCAAACTCGCATTATAAAAACTTGAATCAGAATATCGTCCATTTATGCTACGTTTATTGTAATTGGATTTGTAAAAGGCAATACAACAAGGGAATGCGATACTTGGGATTCGGCTATAGCTCTATTTATTTATTCATTTATTTGCTTCAGTTTATTTTAATTCAATTATTCGTCTTAATTTCAGTATAAACTTTAAACATTTCAATTTCAATTTCAATTTTTATTTTTATTTTTATTTAATTTATTTTTATTTTTATTTAATTTATTTTTATTTTTATTTAATTTATTTCAATTTATATTTTTACTTTTATAACGAGCTTTTTATATCTCTGAACTTGTTATTACACTCATTTCAATTGCACAGTTTTTGGGGATATACTATGGTTCATTATTTATAACTTCCAATCAAAGCAACTGTTTTATTCCAGCCTTTTGGATTTTACCATCACTTTACCGTGTAAACCGCCTTTATTTTAACCTTTAGAACAAACAATCATTTTCGTTTCATTCAAAGTTTATAACACAAACTTCAAACTTCAAAAAAAAAAAAAGCAATCGAGTTTTGGATTCGCATCGTAAATAGTTGACCAATTTTTTTTTAATTTATCCGTTTTTATTGGTCATATTTTTTTTAATCAATTAAAAATATATTAACTTGAAGTACACAGTTCTGAACGCTATGTTTGTTAAAAGTTTTATTTTGGCTTTAAAATCAATTGGTTAACCAGATAAACAATCCAAATTATTTGACTAAGCTAAATTCGGAACGACCAAGTCAGCTTGATTATATATCTATTTTTATTTTACCAAAATAACTTGGTTATATTTGAATATAATGATTTGCACCGGATTAGATTACTAGCGGAACCTGCCTGGTTGATCCAGCTATTGGTAGTTTGAAGCCTGAGTTGGTCAATTGATTCCCTCCAGCGAACTTCAAATGCCCAAAAACCAACAACTGTTCGGAATTAAAAGAAAGGAATGTACACAAGGTCATCAGTTAACAAGAGTGAGGGGGGGGGCACCACCGCTCAAAGCGTCATCTTTGAATAAAGCAGTATTTTCAAAGCGACCTTTTGCTTGATGTAAATACAGCTATATCAAGCACCATTTCTTTTACCGCGCCGATATCCGGCCTATTTTTGTGATTTATGTCAAGCATTTTAGAAATTAATGAAAAGCAATCTTTTGAAAAAGGGAAACCGAGCAATAGAGAGTCCTGATTGTAAACATAGCTATAAAAGCCCTTCTCGCGCAGCGATGCATTGTTCCACGGGTTTTGTTTGAATAAAATGTTGATGAACATTATCCCAAGCGACCATATATCGCTAGACTCCGTACAATAAACCTGCTCCTCATTCAAGTTGAGGTCATAGTGGTTCTGGAAAGCCAAGACAAACTTTTTATCACTCACTTCTGGGCTCATGTAAAAATGGCTCCCGCAGCCATAGTCTGCTGACCACAAACTTGATGTTGCCAGTCCAAAGTCTGCCAGCTTCAAATGACCATCAGTACCTATCAATATATTTTCTGGCTTTAAATCTCTATGGTATATCCTATTTGTGTGGCAGAATAAAACCCCATTGATGATCTCCAACATTGCCGTTTTTATGGTACTTTGGTTGTGTTTTATGTTGGCCCATGGGTTGGAGGACTCTACTTCTGACGTTATCGCATCAAACAACGTCCCATGCTTGCAGTATTCCATCCCAATAAAATATTCTTCTCTAGTCTCTCCTATAAAGTGATAGTTTATGATGTTTTGACAGAGCTGTGAAGCGCCTTGGATTAGAAGCTCGTTTTTCAAGTAGTTGATGCTGTAGCTTATCTTTCCTGTTTTTGAAATTGTTTCTTTTGACAAAAACTTGATTGCTTGTAAAGAATGAGGCTGTTTGGTTGGTTTTGCAACGTAAATCGACCCACAGCACCCGGTACCAATCAATTTTAGCAACTTAAAGCCATCCAGTTGCTCTATTCTAATAAATCTCCGCACACACTCTCCACCTTTTGTTAGTTTGTTCGCCAGCATCTTTTTACTCTTCAACGATGGATGGGAGCAACTGATCTTTTTGCACAGCTGATTTGTTTCAAGAATTTTGCTTCAAGTTCTGCTTCAAGTTCTGCTTTTGATTTTGGTATGATATGATGTAATACTAGAGATTTTGTAAATGACAGAGCTTATATTATGGCAAAGGATGATCAAAGTGCTACATAAAAGATATTTACTCAACTTTACTTGGAAAACCTTCGAGTTTTTAAATAAAATAAATAAAACGAGTAAAAATTAATACACAACTTGCAAAAAAAAAAAAAACAACGAAAAAAAAACAACAAAACTCTCATTAGAGACTTGAGCTCAAATCAATGCAAATAACATCTTTTTTCCAAAAGTAAATCACAGTTACATCACAGTTCGCAACACTAACGGGTACGTACAGCCAGCTAGACTCTCCTCAACCACGTGAAAATTATCCACTAACCTATTTTATTTTTTATGGCATCACTCACCCAACCAATATTTAGATATTATTGGGCCAAGAGTTGGTTTGTTATTATTGTATAGACGGATTACTCCATCTCACATCTTTCCAGTCTCTTTGCAGTACCTAATAAGTTGTTGTCAGGAGAATTGGTCTACATCGCTATTCATATGTTTCCAATTAAAACCACTTTGGTTGTTTTTGGTTGCTATTGGTACGTGTTCTCATGGCAAAACTACTCACCAGCATTAGCCCATCAATTAATGCCCGCCCTTGTGTTTGCTTTCTTTACGTCAAATCCACTAAATCCGAGAGTTTATTAGTCTTATTACGTCCTGTGTACATTGTCTCCAGCAAAATTACGAGTTTTTTTTCAACAATTTTTCTGCAACAGTAAAAAAAAAAGTGACTCATTGAAAGGCATCAAGATACATAATCTGAAGAGTATACAGGCTTTGAAGCCACTAGTAATCCAAGGTTGAGTTTATAACACAAATAATAGATATTAGTTTAGCCATCAGTCAAGATTAAAAAATGAAAAGGTTAACTGTTGGGGTTTCAACCTCAATTTTAATTCCGATACGATACGATATGATACAATATGATTAGATATGATATGGTACGATATGATAAGATATGATATGATACGATGAGATATGATACAACGGTATTTTTCTTTTCTTGATCAATAGTGTGCTTGGTTGGGCTAAGACTTAAAGCATTAGCAGGAGCAATCGTTTAAACCACTCACACTACACTTGAACCAAGCCTAATCAGTCCTCATGTATCTGTTTTCCTGGCTTTTTTATTCCCATGTTCCAAATGAAAGTAACTTTGGATTGCTGCAAAAAAAATTTAACCCCCCCCCCCCCCCTTATTAATAAAATGGGGGAGGGTTTGGAGAAAACTTTGGTGGCTATATGTTGTTGCCGCTTATAGATCGTTTGGTTTTAGTATCAGATTTAAAAAAATATGCTTCTGTAGTATTATATTGCTGTTTGGAAAAAAAAAAAAGTAATAAAATCACTAAAAGAAGACACGTGGTTATCAAGTTGAAAGGGTAGGTCCAAATTATTCAGCCTTTTTCTCCTCTTCGGCATCTTCCTTTTCCTCCTCGGCGTCCTCGGAATCTGAAGCTGATCCAGCAGATTTTTGAGCCAATTTGGCGTTCTTGTCTCTAGCGTCCTCAAAGGCCTCTTTGAATAAAATAGCGTCTAAAGAGAATAAAGAAAGCAAGTGTTGGGGCATTAGAATATATCAACAGGCAACAGTATCCATACCTGAAAAGTCGTTAAAATAGAAAAAAATGTTTATCTTGTTAAATAGGAAGCGAGTGTATTACTTTCCGAGTTGGCGAATCTGATTGCCAACATCTGGTGTTCAGGTGTACCGTCAGAAACATCAGCTGCAGCACTCCATACCCAAGATCTGTCAGAGCCAACATTTGGAGTCAATTTCATGTCCTCGGTAACTAGTTTAAATTGATTAAAAACGATATGCATATCGCAGTATTAAAATGCGGAAAACTAAAGACAAACAGCTACCAATAAAACAACAGTGATATATTCGATTTTGTAATTGTATACTTACTGTAGTGATTAGCACAGATCTTCAAAGTTTTATCACGTCTCATCAAAACACGGACCTTTTCGGTTACCTTGTGCTTCAATAGCTTGACATCACCGGTTCCACGCTCTTTCCATTCTTTGGCATCCGAGTCAAAACGGAAAAGCTTGGCTCTCCTATTTACAATCGAGTAATTCGAAAGGTTGTTTTTTTTTAGTCATGTTCAAAGCGGAAAACTTGAAGTTGTGCCAAATTAAAATAAACCCATGTAACAGTAGTAGATGTGTATTTGTAATAAATTTACATTTTAAAAATGCTTTCTTCATCTTCCTCGTTGGTTTTAACCTCAACTTCTTCAAGTTTTATAACAGGTTCAAAATGAACATCAGGGCTTTCGACGATCTCCTCCTCCTATTTAAATACATAGTATTTCTTTTCGTCAAAAAAAGGTCTAGGATTTAACACCTGATATTTTTGACCTTTAGATTTTAGATCTAAATCGAGTCAAAAGTAAACAATAAAACTAGAGAAATGTTCATCAAGCCGATTCAAGAAGAGCGTTGGCAATAACGGCGGTGTAGCAGTATTTTTCTCTGAATTCTCACCTCGGTTTTTTTATGATCTAGCTCGGACATCTTGTTATTTATTTTATTCTGCTAATCTGTCTTTGATTAATCTAAAAGTGAATTGCCTTAATCAATAGCTAAAGAATTGGTAAACAGTCTTAACCCTTTTTTTTTTCTCCCTCACTTTTTTTACGTCATAGTTGGATTTGGTTGTTTTTTTTCGGTTTTTTTCTTTATTTTTTTTTTTGAACCATCTTTGCTTTCTATCACTTTTTTTTTTGAATTTCTCTAATTTTCTCCAACTATTAATTCTGATGATATTCAATCTAAAAAAGACTAATTATGGGTGATAAATTTCAGCGAATAATAAATGGGAAACTGACAAACTAATTGCATTTGGTTAGATAGAGTATAAAAAATTAAAAAAGATCAATTTTTAATTTGCTGACTTTAGACTTGAAATTGTTTTTGAAAGAGGCAAATCGGTGGGTAAAACACTAATTGCTACATATTCTACAAACACTGATGCTTTGTATTTGTGATTTTATTTTTACTTTTTGTATAGCCAAGGCAGATCAAAACAAATTTAAAATATTAGAGTTCCCAAGTGCAGCACAAGCACGGTGTGGCGAAATATGCCATGGATGAGCTATACAATTATACCCAAAAATATCGTAGCTTTGCTAGAGTGGGCTTAATCGGTAAAAACAAAGCCGCGTTAAAGATGCCGCAAGTCTAGTTGGAAATGTGGTGGGTATGATAGCCAACTTGCTTACTAAGTATTCGTACGACCACGAGAGTTTGTGCTTTGCACTCTCCTATCTTTTCCATCTTTTCCATCCCCTTTCCCATCCCCTTTCTCTTTTGCTTGGCTATTAAAAGTGTTGAACCCAACATATATATTGACTACTTGAATCCATATTGTCTGGCTGTCAGTTTAAAGGCAACCAGCGTAGCCTTGCGGATATTATCCTTGAATTACTAGTGACTGAGAGATAATACGTTCCTTAAAACACAAGTATTGTTGAAATACGGTATAGTTCAGACGCCAATAGATCCGAGCCAGTATCTATGACAGATTTTGCGCACAGCAGGCTATCTGATGACCGAGATGGTAAGATTGACCACTACTCGAAAACTGTACTATTTGATGGACAGCTTATTATTTTTGTTATGTGGACTTTATTTGTTGATATCTGTCTTTTTTTTTTGTCCTTTCTTTTTGTCATAACTAAAAAAAGACTGGTGGACAAAAGCCACGGATCATCGAAGGTTTAATTTGTGGTTGATTCAGTTTTGAGATAGTGATACCAGAAGTCTGCTAGTCTGTTTACCAAAACAACGGGAAAAGCTGATCAATCGCCTACTCCATTAAACATAGCTAACACTATTGAATGGCCTAACCAGCTAAGCAAAAAAAATTATTGATATCAAGGAAGTTAGCTATTAGCCAGGCGATTTTGTGCAGAAAGAAAATCCCGGGAGGTTGTATGTATGAATGGTGGTTGGCCAAACGAGTTTTATTGACTAAACATTGGGCTAGGAAGTAAAGAAATATACAATATTCTTTTTTATCATTATTGAAATATAATACAACATTTTCACTAATTGCAAAAAAAAAATTGTGATAGGAATTTTGAATAACTTAACTTTAAACAGCGTCTGCTTGTAATTGGTTAAAATGTAGTGACATTAATTGTACTTGGTTGGGCCAAATGAGTTAAAAGAGCAGTGTACAAATGCAAGTTTGATTCAATGCAAATTGCTTAGGTTTTCTTTATTAGAAAATCCGCCAAAGAGTAATTTTTATTTTGTTCTTCTTGCTCTACATGAGCAATCAAGGTAAATGCGTTTTAGTGGACCACAAAATGCTGAGAGCTGAGAACCAACGCCATTGCTCATTTACAAATCAGTAGTATGACTATCATGCCTTAGCAAGATCAATTCTATTAGTCAGTGAATTATGCATTCTTAAAACGCATAATTCAATCACATAATTCTGGCTATCAATTTGACACAACTGGCGTTAAATTAAATCAAGCTCAATTGAAAAAAGCAGCCTACTGTCGATGATTAACGTATCGCAGCAAGTATCAACTTTGATCATTGCTGATTTGTATAAGCAAAAAACAGTGGTCCTATCGCAGTATAAACTGCTATGTAAGGAGAGACAGCTAATTAGGCGTGAGTACTCAACCAAACATGAATGAATGATCTAATTTGCTTTTTTTTTGTTTTAAATAAGGAACGCTTTAGACCCCAGGCTTAAAAATATTGGTGAGTTTATTGATATAATAGAATAGCGCAGGGCTGAAAGCAAGAAAGAGCGCTATTGTAAAAGGAAGAGTATGTTAATTACCTTTATGATTGAATGAGTCAGAGCTGTATTAAAACAGGTGCAGGTGATTTTTATAGCCCGAGTTTTGATTGGAAAACTCGGTTATACATTTATGATAGCAGCGACTTTCCAACTGGTGTTGGTTATAGTTATGACACTTCAATAGGCTCTTATTATGTGCTTTGTGTTGTATATAGTTTATAAATATAACCGACAATTAAAGCCACTGGATATGCTTTTAGGATCAATCGCCACTTGAATTATGCGCAAGGTCAACTTATTGGTAGTTGGATCAAATGTGATTTAAAGCTTTATAATCTCAAGGAGTCTTTTTGCGCTTTACAGAGAAAAGATTGTACCTGGAATATTATTTACCAGTTGTTGGTAACATTCACGCTTGGGCGTACCTTAACCAAAGATTTTTAAAAAAAGGAGCACATAGAAAAGTTAGTAGTAACAACGGTCCTAAAATTCATACACCTGATGATTTGATTGCTTGAAGAGCATATTACATAGGCTAAGAATCGATTTCTGCTTATTTCTAGTAAGTTTGAACTTGCATTTATGATTATAAATTTACTAATTGCAAAAAAAATAAAAAATAAAGTAAAACCATTACTAATTAAACCAAACTATAACATAACGGACATACATTTTTTTTTTGTAAAAGAATTGGAAACTTGATAAACAAAGACACAAAATATTATTTATTTGTACACATTAAAGCAAACTTGAGACTACATATACATTGCGTTAAAGAACACTTCTGAGAATAAATAAAAAATATACACTTCAAATAATTTTATTCCAAAGTTGTAAAGCTACTTTTAACTACAGATTTATTTATCACCTTTATAATATTGTATTCAATTTACTCAGCCTAATTATATAACTCTAGTAAAAAAAACAAATAAACAAAGCTAATCAAACAAACAAATAAATACAAACCGTTCGAACCAGAAAATCGGGCTGATATTATATTTTGCAATAGTTTTGAATCCTAGGTAAGAAAATTTTATATGCTTTTAATTTTGTAGAATATGTTTATCGAGTAGCCTGTGTGAATATCTTTGTGAGTGGTCGGCTTGTCATACCACTCGCCTCAGTCTAATGATTGTGTAACAGTGATCATATATGTGGTTTGGACTGATGTGGGTTGGACTGATGTGGGTTGGACTGATGCGATATTATATAATGAGATGTGATCAATGATTATCAAGACGCTACTTGGCAGTAATAGCATCCGGTTATCTCAAAATGTTTACTAAATGGATATATGTATATCCAGCAATTCAATCATTAAGCGACTTGTATAAAGCGACTACAGTATTGCGCAGATACTATACTAGACTATAGCAATGTTTATAATGATATCTCAGGCCAACATTTCTATACGATCGAGATTTGTATTTTGTATAGTGTTTGTGTATTTAACGTGTTTTAACAATACAGATTAACTAACCAAAGACTTAATTGACTAATTTAGATGGCAAGAATAGTACGCCAGGCAATCACCAAAAATAAGCTGGATTAATCATAAACAATTTTATCAACATCGTGTGAATAGCTCAGCCGCCTTTATTTGTATACATACCGTAATAAAGGAATTCTGGTTTTAGACCCAGCAGAAGTATAGCTAACAAGTGCTATTCAAGAATAGAAATCTAGCTAGCTAGTACCCTAATACTACAAACTTTGGCTTTTACTGGAAAGCCAAACGTGTTAACTAATCTAATAGCTAAAAGAGGAAGCGGGAAGAGGAACAATGCTTTTTAAGCTGGAAAACTCTGAGCAAGAGGCCAAAATAGACTACGAATCAAGAGACTATAACTCAGGAATACTTAAAACACCCATAGATCTAATGAAGCCACAAAGTATCTCGATGTCAAACACCAAGATGCAGGATTTCAACCTAGGCGACATTGACTTGAACATATTTAATAGCGTTGACAAACCACATAACAAGGGAAATGAGCTATTAGTGGCTGATGAAAAAAACATCACCATGAATAAAAGCGACAGTCTAAAAATAAACATCGACAGCAACAGAAGAAAATCGGATTCTACACTAGACGCAATAAAAAACAGCAGTTTGGGTAATGAAGGAGGCAGCGGAAACAAATCAAAGAAAACTCGGAAGGGAAGTCTGAACCAGGGAACAACGCAAAATGGTGGAAAGAGTAGTTCGTATGGAAGCAATACCGGAGCGGGTGCTATAGATATTGCATTTCTGCTAGATGGGTCGGCGCCGCTGAAGACACAGACGTCTGGCAAGCTGCCATATTCGTATGCCACCTTGATTACCTATGCTATTCTGCACCACCAGAAAAAACAAATGACACTAAACGAAATTTACACATGGATCCTGGATAAGTACCCACACTTCAAAACAGCTGGATCGGGGTGGAAAAACTCGATCAGACACAACCTGTCATTAAACAAAACGTTTGTAAGAATCCCAAGACCTATTAACCAGCCAGGAAAAGGTGCTTACTGGGCTGTTGACCTGAACGTGCTAAGTGAGTCCATATTTTTGAGAGCTCGAAGTCGCAGAGTTTCAACTGATATTTTGGCACCTATGAATCTGTGGCCTCAGCTAGGCAAATACCAAAGAATGCCAATGGGCGGGCTAAGATCTAGCTTAAATATGAGTAGCCAGCTTCGTGTGCCTATCGCTCCATACTCTATGAAAAACTCTTCGATATTCCCCGAGTACCAATATATGGGAGTCAACCCAAATAGATATGAATATCGAAACCAGTACCAGGTCCAAGGTGGTCAAAACCATTACCAGGCCCAGGCTCAGGCCCAAGGCCAGCTCCACGGAGTTAACCCTGCAAATGGCAGACCAATGCTTATTCCAAACAGTGGCACTGACTTTAATTTTATGGGGATGGTCGACAATAATGGGTATAAGAAGAACATGACAAACGAGTTTATGCAAAACAGCATGAACCTGAGTAGCGAAAACGTCAATGGAGGACAGCTAAGCAACATGGGAAACAAGGAATTCCTAAACTTATCTAATCAAATGCCCTTCCAGTATATGGAAAACGAAAAGCAAATGGTGGGTGGTGGAGGTTTTTTGAACAACCAAGGCTATCAGTTCTACGACAACAATATGAATATGCCCCAAAAAAATATGGGCGGGTTCTCAGGCCAAACACTACAAGAAGAGTACATACAAAACAGCGCAAATTTCAACAACAACAAACCAGCGGAAAAGGCGAGCAAAACACCACAGCCAAGACTTTCTAAAAAGACGAATGTCCAAAAGAGAAAGAGCAGTAATGCAAGCAACACTTCTAGCCAGCAAAAGTCCAAAAAGAAGAAAGAAACAAACAGCTCCCCAGACAGCTCAAACAACGAAAGGCCAGCTAGCAGCGGCCAAGGAGACTCTAAGGTCCAAAATTTTGTGCCAGAAGGCGGAAACATGATGCAAAGCCTCGATATGAACAACAGTATGGATTTGATGTTTGCTTGCACCAACTTTTCTGGGAACTCCGAGAACAACAATCAAATGGATAGAATGAATGAAGGCTCGACTGGAATAAACTCATTGATTGGCTCAAACGGTACCAACTACCAAAGCTCAGGCAGTCACGAGGCTTTAATGAACTCGTTTATGCAGAAAAACAGTGAGGGTATTTCAATGAACAGCGAAATGGACAAGTTTAATGTTATCAAAGGAGGCGAATATAACTCCGAAGTAACGCTCAAAGGCCTAAACTATAGTAACGGTGGGCAATCGGTAAGAATGGATGTTTATAACGCTGACCAAAACAGAGGTGCAGCTTTGAGTGTGCTAAACAACGGGAATGTAAACGCACCAGGTGGTGGTGCCGCTATCTTAGATAAAGCTGAAAATATGCTAAACTTTAACGAGTTTATATCCAATGACTTTTTCAACCCAGTTGAGCCAAACAATAATTTTTCTGGTAAAAATGTTTATGAGAAAAGCCAACTAAACGCTGAGAATAATGACGTCAGCGCAGGATCAAACGGAGACGAGTTTCTATCGTCATTAACAAACATATTCTCTTTTGACCAAAACAATGACAAGAGTTTGGGCAGTGTGGGTTTTGCAGAAGCGAGCGGTGGTGGCTTCAGTAGCGGTGCTGAAAACGACAGTGGCTCCAAGGACCATGATCAACAAGGAAAGCCAGGGGAGCTAGAGAGCATGATGCTGCAAATATCAGATATCATTGACTCAAAAATAAAAGACCAACCGATAATTATAACCAAATAGATCCAATCAAAGAAGAATAACAAAAGGGTGTTTGTGAGTATACTTGTACAAAACAAGCAGTTGCGCTATTAAATGTAAAAGCTAGCTCGTGCCTTTTATAGCGTTTAATCCTTCTAATCCTTCACCTACTTTTCCCATACCCTATTCTCTCCATTGCCCCACCCCACTCTCCAAAATTAATAATAGCAATCAAAGTTGTAAATAATATTCATTTAAGACCAACATTACCATATACAGCTAAAATAAAACGGGATCTCCTGGTGGACTTCAGGTCTAAGTTTTTTTCTTCTTTCCCCCTTCTTTTTTTTTAATCCCATAAACTGTGTTCTAGTTATCTATATAATTTATTTTTAGTATCTCCTAGTTAATTCCTACTTTCTAAACCAAGTGTACTATGCGCTACACTTTAACTTCCAAGCTATTAGATTTATTATCACAAACTATTTTTATACCTGTATAGCACTTTTAATGTTTAAATTAATGTTTTTCTTACTGTTCCCAAACAAGTATAATTCTGGATCGACATTTACTTTTGTGATCGCTTTTACGTTAGCTCAGTAATCTTAATAAAAAAAAGAAAAAAAAGTAAAAGCCTAAAGTACAAAACGACAAACACCAAAATATTGAATGTTTTGATGTGTTGATTATGTTACCAATAAACCACATAAATAAAAAATAAATAAATAAAATAAATAAATAAATAAACCGCGTAAATAAAATAAATAAATGAACAAAAATAAACAAATAATCAAATAAACAAAAACTCCAAGTACTCTTGACAACTATTCTCAACTACAGGTTTTATCAATGATAGGCTACGTGAACCGCATATATTAACGGATCTGGTCCGCACTAGCAGCAAATAAAAATGATAAAGAACAAACACATTAGAAGGATTTAGAGTGGGGTATTGTTGGGCACCTAGTTGGAATAATCGCTGACAAACTTTTTAGCAAATATAACAAAGGCTTGGGTGTTTTCAACGGTCATTGCGTTGTAGATTGACAGTCGCATTCCACCAACAGAGCGGTGCCCTTTAATCTCGATGATTTTGTTGGCCTTAGCTTCTTCCACAAACTTTGACTCCAACTCGCTGTTTACAAAAGTAAACACGATGTTCATTTTGCTCCGATACTCCTTTTGGATAGGCGAGGTGAAGAAGCCTGGGTTTGAATCGATTAGGTCGTATATCAGAGCTGCTTTCTGGTTGCGCAGGTTCTCCATTGTTGGAATACCACCTTTGCCAAGAACGTGCTCAAAAACCAGTCCGCAGATATAAATAGCAAATGTGGGTGGAGTGTGAGGCATTGGTCCCTCGTTAGCAAAATAGTTGTAGCTCAATATCGAAGGGATCTTTGGTGCTGGGTCAATTGAAGATGGTGCATCCTTTCCGTCTACCTCTAGTAAATCCTTGCGAACAATAACCAGTGTTATTCCCGACGGCCCCATATTTTTTTGAGCACCAGCATAGATAATACCAAACTTTGAAACATCAACTTTTCGAGACAATATATTTGAAGACATATCGCAGATGATTGGCACCGAAGGGTCTACAACTGATGTGACTGTGTCTGGGTTGCACTCCAAGCCGCCAATAGTTTCGTTGTCGCAATAGTACACATAGGCCGTCTCCTCGGCTGGAGGCAGATCCCACTGTGAAGCTGGTGGTACGCCAAAATAGCCCTTCCCGCCACTTGCTGCTTTGCAATCAACAATTACATGGGCATTCCCACCAAGAATACAACACTCTTCGTAGCTCTTCTTTGACCACACCCCGCTAACAACATAGCCGCACTTGAGCTTTTTGTCCCCGCCCAACCTTCTTTGTTTGTCTCTAACAAGCTTTGAAGCCATCATATTCAGGTGACTTGCTGCAAACTCGCCTGTCCCGCCTCCTTGCATAAAGTACACTGCATAGTTATCCGGAATATCAAGTAGTTTTCTGTAGTTTAGCTCTGCGGTGGATATTATTTCTTCAAAAAGCTTTGATCTATGGGAGATTTCAAGGATCGACATTCCCGAGTTTTTGTAATCCATAAACTCGGAGTTGGCCTTAAGCAAAACCTCAACAGGCATGGTTGATGGCCCTGCAGCAAAGTTGCACACTCGGTTTTCTCTGTTGAATTCTGGCATGATATGATTTTTACAAAAAATGAATATTCAATCTAATTCTATTAGGTGTATAGACTAAAGCGTGGTAAGGGTATTTAAACCAGCTTTTTGTATAATAATAAAACGATAAAATTCAACGATAATTAGTTATTTTCAAAAAAAATAATACTAAAAAAAAGCAGGTTGTTCTATTTATCCCTTTAATCTTTGATTTTAATTTGGGAAATATTTGCTTAAATCGTAAAAGCTTATTTTAAAACAATATATAACATAATATACAACATAATATACAACCAACTTATGCTTTGTTAGCTAGGGCTTCAGGCTTTATCGATGAAAATCAGAATTATAATTTTGCATTACGATCTGCTCTTATTGCTGCGCTTCATTTGAGAAAGGTGGAAAAAAAGAAAAAAAATAAAAAAAATGATGGTGTAAAGTTTAAAATGTGACTTTTTTTTTTCTTTTCCAGAATTAACTCAACCTTGTAATCTAAATGACTGAATAAAACGCAACAAATGATTGCAACCGTTTTTTTTTTCAAACCCAACAACACTCAATTGTTCCAACGAATTGCAAATGCTATAGTGATTGGCCAATGGGGGGGGGGGGGGG
>LUVW01000021.1:199521-229676 GCA_001661515.1 Capniomyces stellatus | reverse complement strand
AAAAAAAAAAAAAAAACAGCACGTAAAGTAGTAAAATATAAAAGACAATAAATGGATAGAATAATTGTAACAATAAACTCTTAATTAAACGTATTTAAAGGCCATGAGGGTCAAGTTTGGCAAGTAAGTTGGAAGCAGGATGGATCGAGTTTGATTTCCTGTTCGGGGGACAAGAGCATAAGAATGTGGGCACCGATAGATTCAGAAGTACTATCGAATCCAAACAAACACAAAAATAAACACGGGGTTGTAAGCGCAGTAAATGAAGAGACAGAAAAAAAGGATTTAGAGAGAGAGGACAATGACAACCAAGAGAGCATGAAGGTAGATTCTGAAGCTGGAAACACAATAGGTGGTTCTGGCAAAAACTGGCTGTGTATGAACAGTCTTGGCCAAGCTCATCTCCGTGCGATAAGGGCTGTTTGTTTTGAGCCTGGGGAAGGGAAGAGAATCGCCAGTGCAAGTTTTGATGGAACGACGGGGATTTGGGACATTAACCATTCAGGAGGTACAGAAACGTTCTTCTTTTCTTTTCTTATCTCTTCTTTTCTCATATTCACTTATCATATTTTCTTATTTTTTTGCTATTTACTTGCTATGCTTGAAGAAAGTGCGAGGAAGAATGCGTGTACGTGTACAAGTGTGCGTGAGTGTTTATAGTGCACTTTTAATATATAGATGTATTTGTACATGTGTATATAAATTGGTACGGGTAGAGTACGAGTGTGTGTCGACTTTGGAAGGCCACGAAAACGAAGTTAAATCGGTGACTTGGAGTCCTTCAAATAATCTGATCGCCACCTGTGGACGAGACAAGAGTGTGTGGATATGGGAATGTAAGGGCGGGTTTATATAATAGTATGGATCGGGTAAAGTGTAGTGAAATAGACGGCAGTTGTCGATTTATGAATAAGGGGTGGAGGCGCGATTTGGAATATATGTTTGTGTGTGACTTTATCTTTTAACTCGAGTGTTTAAATAATGCATGGAATGTAGCTATTGGCGAAAATGAGTTTGATTGTGTTAGTGTGCTTATGGAACACACACAGGATGTGAAAATGATCAAATGGCACCCGACAAAAGACGTGAGTGATTTAAGACCAGAAATATTGAAAACAATCTTAAAAACTCGGCAATTGTGGTGTTTAAAATAATCAGTTATGTGTTGGTTGATTTGAGCGTAATATAAAATCAAAGTGTATGGTTTTATGTATATAAAGATACTTGTTTCCGCATCGTACGACGACACAATCCGGATATGGAGAGAAAGCGATGATGACTGGTACTGTTGTTCGATTCTAACAGGCCATGGATCTACAGTATGGGCAATAGATTTTGATCCAACAGGAAACTACTTGGGTAAAATATATATATATAAAAAATGCAAGAAAATGAAAATATGTGTAAACGCGAGTGTGCTAGCCTTGTTTTGGGGCTAATCGAAATTGGCGAGATGTTTTATAATAATAATGTTGATTATTTTTTTTTGTTTTAGTTTCTTGCAGTGATGACTTGACAGTAAAAATCTGGGCACAAAGCAAGAGCGAAAGTAATTCAAACGGTAAACAAATCCACACACTTGCGTATATAATGTACATGAAATGAGTTTTGATTTGATCTCAAAGTTTCTTGCGCTACAAGACACAAACGAGAGGCGGTGGGTGGTCGGAAATAAACCCCGGGGTTTTTGATATTGTAGATATAGAGTTTCACCCTGACTATGACTGGGAATGTATACACACGATTAAGGATGGGATTCACAAACGAGCGATATACTCTGTTTCATGGAGCCATCACTACCCAACACCGAAAAGCATTGATGACCAGCAAACGCAGTCAACAAACAAAAACATAACAGCAGGAGGTGCGGATAGTGGTTCGGGGAAAGAAGAAACCAGCGGTGGTTTGGCTACCGAGAACCTGGGATATTTGGCAACTTGTGGGGGCGACAACACAATAAGAATATTTTCAGTGGTTCGAAGTGGCGATGCTGGATTTATGGAAGTCGATGGAGCTGAGGAAGGAAATACAAATCCTCAGTCAAGAAATGGTCCACAAAAAACAAAAATCTCTACTCAACTTGTAACTCAGGTGCAAAATGCACATGGCCATTACGACATCAACTGTGTTGCCTGGAATCCAATTCCAGAATACGCAGGATATTTAGCATCCTGCGGAGACGACTCAAACGTCGCAGTGTGGCACTTTAACCCTTGATTAGACACCGCTGCCTTTTTTTACTTTACACGCATGTTTTTGATCTGTTTTATTTAGCCTTTTGCCTTTACTATTATAACACTATATGTTTTCGTTTTTTTATTTATTTTATATTATTATTATATTATTTCATTACTCGACAGGATAAAAAGAAAATCAATAATAGTCAAGAAAAGTGACGAGAATAAAAATAGAAAAAAAAGGTTTAAACCAAACTAAAAAGCTCAAGCCATAATTCTTTCGAAAAAGTATACATAAGCCAGTTCTGACTCAGGGCTAGGATTGGGCTGTTCAACAACACGGTCGTCGTTAAACAAAATCCACTTGGTCCCATTACCCCCCGCAGCCTGGTTTGCATCGCCTTCAATATCCACATCACCACCGTTACCAGACTCTGAACCAGAACCATCATCAAACCTTACGTGGGCAACGTAATGGCCTGAATGCACCGAAGCGCCTTTATGCGAAATAAAAGAAACCAGCCTGAAATTTGCTGGTTTGTTGTCATCTACATTTATTAACATTGCCGTTAATCCTGACTCACTTGCAACACAAACTACAACTCCACTATTTCCATTTATAAACGGGTTTGTTTGTTTGTTTGTTTGTTGAGGCCAAACGACAAACTTACCTATAACCATACTAGAGTCGGTGGCTGATGAGCTTGACTGGATAACTGAACCGTCGTCGTCAGGGTGGCTAAACAGCCAATCAACAGCCCGCTCCACATTAAACTCCTAAATCATACACAGATACAATCAGTATACAGTACACATCATACAACCAAGCTTTTATATACACTTTCTAAAGAGTGGAGGGGTGGAAATGGTATACTCGACTCAATTGCCATAGAAGATAAAGTAAAACTTACAGATTCGCAAAGAGCCTTTTTGGCCTGATTGGAAGTAAAGCCCATGTCGCATAACATGTCGATTTGATTTTGATCAAACACCATAGCTGAGCTAGAGCTTTTTCTGGCTGAGATTGCTGGTGGTGTACCTGAAAGCTCGTCGATATGATCAACCAGCCAGTTCATTGCTGCATCTGCGCTATTATTTACACTTAGTGCGTACCTGCACCAAGCCTCAGGGAACCCCGACATTACCAAGCTTGAAAGGTCGTTTTGGTCAACTTCAACTTCAGCTTCTATTGACAGTCCAAACCACCACTTATAATCTTTACACTCTTGATACACCCCATTATATTTTATAAATATTGTTGGCTTTTGGCTCAGAAATAAATATAACGTTTGTTACCTTGTAAAGTTTCGTCCTCGGGCATCAAAACCTCACCCTCAACCAATCCCATTCCACGGTACTTTTCCAAACTAAACTGCGGCTCCAAAGTTGCGCCTATTGGCGTGTCGAGTTTTCGTGGAACCCAATCCACAAGATCGAACCTTCTGACTTGCACAGCCAACACTTGGGGAAAAGTAGCGAATTTGGTAGATCTATTTATTTACAATTCAATCCAACATAATCAAGTACAATTCAGTATAATCCAGCCAAATTGAATATAATCGAGTACAGTTCGATACAATTCGGTACAATTAAATATTGCCAAGTACAGTTCAGTACAGTTCGGTACAACTCAATGCATTAGAAATCAAATTTTACTTTATAGCCGTAGTCTTGACTGCACAGTTGGAGCAAGAATATTCGTCAATTATTTCGTCTGAACAATAGCTATCAAAACAATCCGCAAGTTTGGCAGCATCTGGTCCTTTAGTCTCTGCTATTGGAATGGTTATTGAGCTTGATTGGCTGGTTTTGTACCTGACCATTTGACATTCGCTACATTGAATTCTCTCTTCAACTACAAAATCATAAATCTTTGTTGGATCTCCTCCTATTCCTGTTCCTGTTTCTATTCCTGTTCCTGACCCTGTTCTCGATGTGAAATTCTCCTTTTCGCTTTTTGCTATTTTGTTTACCATAAATTGGAAATACTCAAACGAATCCTGCTGTCTCATTTGACTGAACTCTGCATTGTCCTTTCCCATAATCGCCTTAAACATCCTGGGCAAAACTCCATAATTGTTTCTTACTGGCTTCATCGATCCGTCCTCGCTTCTCTCCACAGCTGCATTTTTGTACCTACCGCTCCATAGCCCATCTGCCAGCTTGTGCAACTGGCACATAAGGCACTGTGCTGCCACAGTAACTGTACATAACTCAAAGTGGTCTTTTGCCCAATCGTAATACCTACATTCCATTTCATTACATTATACTTGTATATTTATACTTGTATATTTATTTACTAAACCATTTTTCCAACTCAAAAAAGTTTCTGTCTACTATTTATACCTCTTTTTAAACTCTCTGTTCGCAAACACACATTGTACTGCCGATGACAAATAGCATGAATTTCCCAAATTAACTAGTCCTGTTTTGCCCTTTCCACTCACTGCTACCAAACTCTTCCCGTCCTCAGTCACCATACTGAAATCAAGCTTCATGTTTTGCTCCAACTGCAACTCCATCATCCCCTTTTCTGTCTTGCTTTGCTCAACAACATTAATCCCAAAAGTCGACAAATGCTTTTCCAGGAACGGGTCAACCCTGTTATCATCACAACAATAACAGTACACATCTATCCAAACCACACACACATATTACACCTCCCGCTTATTATTATCATCATTACTATTGTTATTCTTGTTATTACTGTTTTTCTTTTTCTTTTAAAATCACTCCTCCGCTACACTCCTCTACTCTCTCTATACTCTACCAGTTGGTTTATCCACTTATTTATTCTTATCTATTCTTAGTTTACCTGCGCTTCCGTTAGGCTCAATAGTACCCAGCTTGACACTTGCCTTGTGTCCCGTTTCTTGGAAATGCTCCTGTGCATGGTTGTTCCCCCCGCTTCCGTCATACTGTCTACGCCCACATCCAACCGATCCACACTCTAAACACATCCAAATATTCTCGTTTTTCTCGCACTGGCCACAAGTCTTTACCTCTATTTGTTTTGTACCACAACAACGCTTATAATTCCATTCTTAAAAAGTATCCAATGGAAATAAAAACACTTTTCCTTCACACACCATTCTCCTTAAACATAACTTTGCATTTAAATACCTTGAACGCTGTATCCTGGTCTCACGCTTTGTTCTATCTTTCCCATATGGTCACAGCTCTGCACCTCATCGCTCCACGCCAACACATCGCTTTTCTTTGCCGCACTCATTCCGTTCAATACCCCTTCTACCGTCTTCTTTACCTACATTTAACCGCCATTATAATGTCTCATTATCTTCTACCCACTTTATATCTGCATTCGCTTTAAGTATACCTTATTAAATCCTCTATTTCTATACTTACATTTTCCGGAACATTGCCACTTTCCTCAACCACTCCGCATTCGTAACACATTAGCCTCGTCTTTGTCTCATACTTGCCATTCTCTTCTTCGTCCTCGTTCTTAATTTCCAGCTTTGTCAACTTAAAAGCCCGCTCCCCATCCTCAGAGTTTTTCTTGGGAACCCTTTGGATGTTTAAGCACAACAAATGCCCGCTCTTTATTGAATGCAGTCTCCCATGATTCCTTTCCACCCCGCTGCACCCTCCATTAAAACAACTTAAACAGACATCGATTCCTTCGTTCATAATCTACTTGCATTTCCATTATTTAGTATGTATATTTTAGTTTTGACTTCTTCAACCTCCCTCTCAAGCTCTACCTTTACAGTTCCATGTATATATATATATATTTAGATGATTAATTTAAATCTTTTTACGTCATTGTCAAAACACATTGTACATTCGTCCTTGTAAATTAGCGTGCTTCTTGCCGCAGGTTGGACCGAGCTTTCCAAAACATGTTTACAAACTACGCTCATCTTTTCTTGATATATTTACACTTGTCTGTTTTTCTAGCACCGTTTTTAGTGTCGATTAGGCTTTTATATTCGTTATTTTTATTTTGTGGAATTGTATGTTTCTTGTTTTAAATTTTGCAATTCGACCTTGAATTATTGCAGCAGCAACAGTAAATTTTTTTTTTTTTACATACTCTTGTTCTTTTAAAATATCTTTAAACAATAAAATAGTTGAAATCCAAAACTAAAACTAGAAAAAGGGTAAAAAAAAGCTGTTCGAGTAAATTAGTTTTATTTAAACCCGTTGTGCTATTATTAAACAACATTGGCAACGAATAAAACGATTTCAAATTCCTCGTTTCTGAGTTTGAAATTAGCTTAAAACTGGCCTTGTTATTTACGCTTCTCAAGCTTCACGACTGCTTTTATAACCAAAATTCCAACAAACCCGGTCTGAAATTCTCTGAAATTCTCTGTGAAAATAACTTTCTATAATTTTACTTGGTTCTATATGCCTGTTTGAGGAATTAAGCATACTTGTGCTTGCTATTTACTCGTATTCCATAACCCGCTACATAATTGTGCAGCATATTGCACCTGGCTCCTTGTGGTATTTATTATACTTTGATAATCCCCAGATTGATGGAATCAAAAAGTCGGGTGTCGAAACACAATAGTTTATCAAACTATACCATAAAAAAAAAAAGAATTCAAGTTAAAAACACCAACATAATTTTTATTGTCACATCCTTCCATGCCTCGAACCATTTTGGTGAGCACGTAACACCATTATTTTACCGAATAAAATGCCAAACTTACTCTAAACTAGCCTTAGATACCTGAATCTTTGGACGCCTTAGCGACTGCCAAAGCTTGTAGTTGTAAACCTGGATGTGGTTCAACAGCTTTGCCTGTCTGTCTCCTCTCAAGTTGCTTCTTGTCATTAGCACGTTTTTTCTAGTATACATCCTCAAGTACCAAGTCTACTAAAAATTCTGCTCCTATCTAGCTATTAGTTTAATTGGTATAGTGTATATAGATTTGATTTACCGAACCGATAGATTATTTATATTCCTTATTGGAAATAGGATTGCCAACAACCGGCTGAATATATATATAGTTAAATTGTGTTTTTCGAGACCGTTTGTTTTTACTTACAAATATGCTGGAACGTTGTAGTTGTTGATGTTTGTGCTTGCCATACCAGATTGTTTGATATTCCAGAAAGGCGATAATGCCAGTTTCGATGGTATCCAGTTGGATTTTCTTTGTAAAATCATGCAGTAAGTCGATACAAAAATAGCTGTGTTAATAGCAATGGCAATAGCCGTACACCAACAGCGTCGATTTGTCCAAAAATCCAATTCAAATTAACTGAGCTACCAAATCTTATTTTTAAAAAGCAAAAGAAAACAAAATAAAATAATAAAGAGGAGAAAAAAGAGAAAATATTCATTGACGAAATCAACAAATGTGTTTTCACGTCAGTTTCCAATTCAAACTTCTCATTCAAACTTCCTAAGTAGACTTCGCCTCTTTCTTTGTGTTGTCTTTGTGCACAAAGCAGAAAAAATACGGTATATGTAATGTGCTTTATTTTAAAAGCAAGTAAAATGGACTAAATAAATAATGACATGACTAGTGAATAGAATATAAAACGGAAATGGACATTGATAAAGTAAAATAAAATAGAATGGAATGTAATAATACAAATTGAAATCGGCAATATACTGTCTCACATTCCTTTCTTTTTTATACGCTAGAAGTGATGCTATCACTCAAACCATATAAGGCTTGTTGTTTTTATCACATCTACATTCTCCAGCATCGGTACCGCCAGCCCTAGTTGAGACTGCTTTCTTTGTTGACGATGCTTTTGTTGTTTTTGTGGTTTTGGTGTTTTTAATGGCACTCGATGTTATTTTTGAGACATTGCTTGGTTTGGCAGCACTACTGGTTCCCGAACCAGTGACAGTTATCTTTGGTCTGTTCTTGAAAAGCTCAATTCCGGTTTCAAAGTTTCCCTTAAACTCGTCGATCTTTGGTGTTCCAGGTCCATAGTTGGCAACCAACAATTTTGGACCTGTAAAGCTAGTTGATGTACCTTTGATAGAAACGTCAGCACAGTTCATGTAATACTCTCGGTTACCAATAGCGTTTATCCAACTCCAAGCAAAAACGACGTTATTGCTTGATGGAAGGTCTGCTGGCAACTTGATATCGTAGGAAGTCTTTTGTGCGACATTTCCTCCACCAGGACCATTGAAGAAACAATATTTCAGTACATCATGGATAACAACAAAGGTTTTGCCCCCATCGTATGATAGTGAGAATTGGCAGTGACCGCCACCGTGAGCAGCTCCGTCAGTTTGGAACTTGACCTTGACTGTGCTTCCAGCAGTCCATGATGCAACGTTTCTGGACGACTTTTTGTCAGTTTTACACAATGGGCTGATAATCTTGTCAGATATTCCAACTGGGGTTTTGAAGCTGTAATCAACTGGATCTCCAGATGGACATTTAGGGTTGTTTGGTGATAATCTAGGACATGGGTCTGACATTGCCATGTGTGCACTTGCACTTGATGCAAGGAGACTAAGGAAAAGTGCGTTGCTGATTGTAAACATATTTGCGAGTTGGTTTCTGTTTGTTGTTGTTGTTGTTGTTGTTTAAAGGTATGGGTTGGTTTAAATTTGTTTTGCTAGGTGAAAATGGTTTAGATTTATTTTTGCTGTGCTATACTGTGTCGTGGTTTGCTTTTGTGTGTTGCTGTTTTTTTTGGTTTGTTGAGCTAACCCACTACGAATTCCTTCGCCTTTTTATACTCATTTTTCCACCATCTTTTTTTTTATGTCTAACAATAGTCTAGCCTTGTTAATTAACTGTATAAGTGTTGGCAATTGTTGACATCCTTGCGCTACTAAGTTACAAATAATGGCGCCAATATTATACACCACCACTAAATCATAAACATTAGTAATTTATTTAGACCAGGCTTATTCCAACAGTTCTTTATAATCAGTATACAATTTGCTTTAGAGAGTTGCTTTGCTGGGATCATTATCCCAGTCCTGGTACTTTAGTGGCGTTGGTTGTTCGCGGTTAGGTCCATGTAACGATGTGTTTAATGCTGCTCACAGCATATATGCCTTATACAGTATTCGGCTTAGCTCACAATTAGCATATACTATACGTATATCAAGTATGTATGTGCAATGCAGATCCCGTCCGTAATTTCAATCAATGTGGCAAATAGGTGGTACTTAGCCAACCTTGTCCTAATGGCTTGACGCAAACCAATAAATTCAAGCCCACTTGTTGCTGCCTATCAGCGATTCAAAAGTTTAATGCCTCTCTGCCAATAGCACTTTGTATTTTCGTGATTAGATCTTTTAGCGATTTAGCAACATTTTTCTTTCATTTTTTGATAAACTCCGGTAAAATTGACTTATTTGTTGTTTCCAGGCTTGGTCACTTGCCAATTTTCTGACTTGGCCAACCAAGCTCTTTGAAAGTTCATCCAGGATTTAAACCTTCGCTTTTATTCCCAAACTCACAATTCAGCTTTTTTTAAAATAAAAAAAAACACTTTCTTGGTTTTTACTCTTGGCTATTTGCCAGCTGGTCCTGAAAACAGTATGTGCTCCCTTACAGTAACTATATCTGCAACTTGATTCTCAATCACCAATTGGACTGCTGTTCATCTGATTTGGTTTATGTTAAAACAGCAAAATTGGGCTGCATAGCCAAAAAAAAGGCTATATTTTTTGCAAATAATGATTTTATTAGCAGGTGGTTTTAATTGGCCTTACAATCGTTTAGTTGATATTGGTATTCCATTGGTGCTTTATATATGAACATGAATCTTCTTCTGGCATACATTAAAGCAACTTTTACAGCCTCGTTTTGCCTATAGTAGTAAAAAAAAGAGAATTTAAATCGTTTTCTTTTTTAATTCAACAAAAGTAGAACAAAAAAGCAACATCAACATCAAGGATATCTAGATAACATACCACCCCAACTATCACAATTAGTATTTGAAAAACTATTATTGTGCACTCGATAAGCTGTGCACTGGCACTATTACTTATTTGAAGAGCCTGAAACAAACAAACCTAGATAGTGACTTATCAACTGACCGGAAATTGCCAAAATCATACTAGATGCCACCAAGACATGTTCATAAATTACAATTTAGCATAAAAAGCTTTTTTGTTTTTAAAAGCACTACAGACGTGTGACCGAATTGATTCAAATGTAACAACTTTAGTAAAAAAGAAAAGAAAAAATAAATTCCGATAGTCCTGCCATTAATGACATATATAACACCAATTATGTTCTCGAGCTAACCCAGGATGTGTGCAGCTTGATCAAGTGTAATTGAAAGCCTGTACTTTCTTTCACTGCAAATAAGCAACTAGTAACCCCCAACTTGCATTTTAGCAGCCTGGTAAGACCAGTAAACTTGGAAACCATATTTCCTTATTAGAGTAACCTCACTGACTCCCACCATCCAGAACAGCATTGATCTTCTTGAGTTGGACTACAAAAGATTGGACTACGAGGGTTGGACTACGAGGGTTGGACTGCTGAGTTTGGGTTTTATGTTCAGTGCCACACATTTTTGTTTAGGGTTAGGGCTGTGCCTAAAGCAGTATAAAAAAAATAAGAACTTTCTAACCAACCCTTTGGTTACATAAAAGGCGGTGGTTTATAATGTGCACTATTCGTTGTTCAGCGATTGTTTGGTTTGGGTTAAATTCCCTTTTAAATCTTTGCGTTTATTTAATCGAAATCTCAAAAAAAAACTAGCCTAATTGCAATTTGATGAAAGCTGAGCGTGATAAAAATAACTCTTTTCCATATTTTTCTAGCGATATGAATCATTGTTGCCACGCAAAATGCATGGAGGGTAGTGAAAAGATAGTAATGTTTGTTTGATATTTGGCATTTGATTTCTAGTCGAGTTTTACCCCCCAGTTTCATGTTTTACACAACCATTACACCCAGTAGGATTCTTTTGCCTTTTATTCCTTTTTCTCCATTCTTGTCAAGTGTTGCTAATCTTGGATATTAATATAAAACTTTAAATTAAACCTGCAAAAATAAAGTCACAACTGTTTATAGGTTGGTCGATAATTTCAATCTTATGTAAACCTACATAACCAACCAGTGCTAAAGAGTTATAAAAAAACAAAACTTAACAAGTCGTTCGTCCTAACTGCCAAACAAGCCTTTGCCAGTTTTAGCAGAAAGTTTGACAAGTAAAGAGTACCACAGTCTGGCTGTTGTTACCGGTGTTGAATGGTACACGGCTTTTTTTTGTTTATATATGCGTTTTTCTTTCTGTCATTTTATATTCTAACCAATTTAATCAAAAGCGGTAATAACATGAAGGAACTAGTAGGAAAAGAAAAAGGAAAGAAACAAAAAGAGTAAAGTTAGATGATGTTAGATTGAAATGAGTGCGGATAGTATGGGAAAAGATGTTGATATGAAGATGTTGTTTAAGGCCCAGTGTGATTTGTAATGGTTAAAGTATATGGGGGTACCTTTTGTAGCAAAAGTCCCATGGCTTTTTTTTTTGTTGTCACAGGTTTACAAACACAACCGCTCCGATAAAAACCGCAAGCAAATTACATTTTGAAACTGTAAACCTAAAGTCTATTGGACAATTCTTTTTAGTAACTGATTTTTTTTTTTTAAAGACATGATTTTAATTGATTGATTTTATTCGAAATAAGTAATAGGAAAAAAAAAGTTTAATTAATTTGCGAATTGTCAATCAAGAAAAAAAGTAGAGGAAAAAATAAAAAAAATAAAAAAAATAAAAAAAATAAAAAAAATAAAAAAATTAGAGTCAAAAAAACTAGTAACTAAATAACAACACTGGAGTGTTGGTCGAATAATCGCCTGAATTATACCAGCATGATAATTAAGATGAACAATGTTTATACTCAGCAGATTTCCATTAATAATCAGACTTCACCAAGCAATGTTGCAGTACTGGGGCTCTTTAATTCCACAGCTAGCAAATATATCCAAACCTATTTTCAGAACAGCTACTACACTTATATTTAAATACAGCAGAACAACCCAACTGGGTTCAGCCAAAACCAATCTATTTATTAATACAGTGTATTCCCAATAGGGTCAAATTATAATAAAATTTCTTCTTTCCAAAGCATAAATTAAAGTGTACAGATAGAACAAATAGCAACAGCAGTCAGCACAACCACAACCACAACATATATCAAGGAATATATCAGCGGGTTATATTGTAGTACGGTGTAATACAAGCCAAAGCAAAACACATTTCTTGGTAAACGTGTAATGTATATTTGTGTTTTCGGGTCTGGCCAAGAAACTAGTTAATTACGAAGAAAATCGATAAGAGCGACTGCACCATAAAACCAATTCCAAAAAAAGAAACAAAAAGACAAAAAGGCAAAAAGACAAGGTAACTCGAGCCGTTTGTTAGAGCCGATTGAAGCACACGTGTTTACCACAAAAGAGAATAAACAAGAGCGGAAGAAAGGGAAAAGCGGAACAAAGCACTTATAAATATAGCACAAACACAAACACAAACATAGACGGATATATATATATATATACTCATTAGCAATCAGCATGGACGATAGTGAAACTAGTTATTGGGATATGTACCAAGACGATTGTACAAACGTAGATAGATACTTGTCGTTTTCGCCAACAGAAATAAGTGTGAGTAGCTATAGCTCGAACTTTGAAAGTGGGTATAGAAAAAAGGGTCTGATAAGTGGCGCTGAGCCCCAAGAAAACCTCGCAGGTGTTCGTGCCGAAACAGGCTATTTGGACAGCGCAGTTAGACCGCCATTGTGCATTTACGAGAGTAGAAGAGATGTTGGTTTGGAATTGCAAAAGGGCAACACAGCTACCGAGATTCAAGAGCTGGAACCGCTAAGCGTTTTGGTGGCAACAAGCAGGAGTAGCAATAGGCTTGTAGATAACCACGATGGGATAAAGTCAAACTCTTCGTTTAGTGATGTAAAGATATCGTTTCTAAGCATAAACGACAATTCAGGGTTGCCTACACCAACACAGAGCCTGCGTTATATGACTAACGGAAACGAGTTTATAAGCTCGATAAACAAACTGCAATCAAATGTCTCGAACATAAACAGATCAGCTTCAAAGACCTCAGTTTTATCTGATCACGATAGCCGACCGTCAAGGTAAGAACACTACGCATTGATGTATCTATTTGTTTGTTTGCATCTAGCTTGATAAGTCAAGAGCTTGTTCTCTTGCTACTAGCAAGTCAGTCGAGTTGGTATAGCAAGCAAATGTGTAAAAAATGTTGTGTTTGAGTCATAGCTACTCGTTTACTCGAATTTGTTCTTTTGGATTTCATTTCTTGATATTAACACTTGAACTAAACTTTTGTAGTCTTTATAGTCCTTATAAACGTAGAGACGTGTCTCATCGTCAAGATAACCAAACAGAGTCCCGGCATGACCAATCGGTAGGCGCTGTTGACCCAATAGCACTTAAAGCAAGGCTTTCGTTCCTAAAAAGTTCCATTGAGGAGTCTGATAGACTGGTTAGTACATCATAGTGGGGTTGAGCCAGCAATAGTGGGGTTGAGCCAATTAATTGACAAGTACCGTAATGCAAAGGATGGAAAGGGAGTTTGGTCGGACTGAGTATCGAGACGCAAAAGGAAATTTTAATTAAAAAAAGCTAGTTTTTACTTGTTTAATTTCGATTTAGAACTAGCTTTGTTGTAGATATGGTCAGATTTATATATGTAATTGGTAACCATTTATTTATTTTTGTTGCTTTTGTTGCTTTTGTTGCTTTTGTTGATTTTGCTGTAACTATCAAAAGTTACCTAGAGTTTTAATCAGAGAGAATAAAATACTTTGTTCATAATCCCACCCGCGTGAAAATAATGTAGCCAAATTTTTAATGAGATTAGTAGTGTAAAAAAAAAATATAGGACAAGTAAATAAAGAAAAGAATGGGGAAAACAAAGAGAATGGAAAGTGATAAATATAAAATGTAAAAAAAAGTGAGAGTGGTCAAGCATTAAAAAGAATAGTTTAGAGGAAAAAGGACAGGGGATTAGATAAAAATAAAATGAAAGTGAAAGTGAAAGTGAAAGTGAAAATGAAAATGAAAAAAGGTGAATACTTGGCAATGCTAGCGAATGGTATCCATACTAATCGGGAACTTTGGTAGATAAATTCAACAAGGAAAAATGAAATGGCAGTGATGTTTGAAGAATAAAATGAAGACTGTGAGGTGGGAGGGGGGGGGGGGNNNGGGGGGGGGGGGGGGGGGGGGGGGGGGGGGTTGAGGTTGATGATAGAATAAAAGAAAGGTAAACCAAAACCAAAACCAAAACCAAAACCAAAACCAAGAGATAGATGTTCTAAAGCCAATAATAAGGATCTGTGGAGGGATTATAGAGGGATTGAGTTGGAGTTTTGTTTAAATAAAAGATATGGAGAAAAAAAAAAGTACCAGAACGAGTTGGTTACTGTTTAAGCCTTTTGTTTGGGGAGTTGGAGTCAGAATTGTTGATTGGAGGTTCGTCAACTTGGTAAGGTGTGGTGGTTGGAGAGTTATCCAGATCTCTAATGACATCATCGATGTTAATATCGTCATCAAAAGTTACCAAGTCATTATCATCAAGAGCCAAGAGCAGCTGTTGATCGGAAATGTCAGTGTCAGACAGTTTACGTTTCAGGCTTGGGCTTTCAGTATTGTAGGAGACGGAGTTTGGTTGGCCAAGGGAAGTTTTCATGATATCAGAGTTGTTAATAAACAGGTCGTTGTTAGTGTGGGCAGCGTGATTTAACGCGTCTTTGGCAGTCATATCCTCTTCCTCCTCAGACTCAAACCCATCCATAACCAGGTCCAGGTCCAGGTCCAAGTCAGAGGTAGAGTTACCGTCCTCCAGCAGCTCGTCGAGAAGGGACAACGTGTGGTGGGCAAACATCTCAATACGGACAACAAAGCTGAACTCGTTGCTCCCAGGCTCATTGCCATCCTGCTCGCTGCTTAAAGGTCTTTCTGGTGAGTCGCGCAACGAGACAATTGTTTTGTGGTAGTTGAACAGCTTTTTGAGGCTGACCAGTTTGCACTCAGAATCGGTTTGGTTAAGCACAAGCTCAAGGCTTGGAAACTCAAGCAACATTCGCTCATTTTCTGCCACCTTCAGTTCAGACCGCAAAAACACCATCAGTTGCTCAATCGTTGCCCCAAAAAGCGCCTTTTGTGCCGATGAGTCCAGTTCTTTGCTTTCCGAGTGCTCTCCCAGAAACCGCATCCACGTGTCTTGGTGCTTCATCCACGTCTTAGGAACCCTTTTCAGCCTGCTTCCCGTCCCTTCTGAACTCCCTGCCAAAATCGACGATATCGTCTTTGATCCTACATTTGCTCTTCGCTCATCTGATTCTAGCTCCTCCTGCAAATCGTCTGATGACCCATCCGAGTAGTTACCACTTGCCGCTAATTCGCCCTTTTCGTTCCCATCTTCCGCTGGGTTGGCAAAGTCATACCCCTCTAAAAAGTCAAAGCTATCCCCATCCCCCATCGCGCTCACTCTCTTTTCAGGGTAGCTTAAACTGTTGTCGTCAAAGTCATATAGATCTCCATGGCTATTCGACTCAAAAAGCGTAAATCTATCTCTATCTTGTACCCCTTTGCCTCCATTGCCATCAATCCCCTCATCTCTTTCTTTTTCACTCTCCTTTTCATTAAACTCTCCATACTCTTTTTCATTGAACTCTTCATACTCTTTTTCAAAACTTTCTTTTACATTCATCAATTCAGTTGTTTCGTTCATTATATTACTCTTTATATCGTATTCATCGTTTAAATCGTTACCTTTATCCTCTGGTATTGTAACTAGTGTTTCCTGCACTAGCCCTGACTGTTCACCATTTGAACCACCCACCTGTTTCTTTCCTAAAAGCTCTTTAAGCCCCTCTGTAAACCCGCGCTCCTCTTCCTCTAAATCACTAAGCCCATAAAGCTCCTGTGCTCCTGATTCCTGCATCCCATTATCCTCCACTACGTTTTCAACACTGGTTGCGGCATCCGTCTGTTCAACGCTATAGGAAAAGTCTCCGCTAGCTATACTACCATCTAAAGCTATGCCATCTTTATTACTTCCATATAAATCCCCTTTCATCTCTGATATTTGTTGCTTGTCACTTTCTTCTTTTAACTTTAGCTCTACATCGATGTTTTCTGGTGTAAATACTACTGCTTCATCTTTAAAAGCATCAAATGTTGACAGCGCCATTTTTATTTTCGCGTTCAATTGGTTGAACAGTGTTGGGAGGGTTGACGCGTTATATACCTTGTTTTTTATTACTGCAGGTAGGATGCTGGGGTTTTGTTTTTGTTTGTTTTGTTTTATACCAACTCTGTTTTGCTTTTATTCTCTTCTCCGCCCTGCTTTGATTTTATTTCGGTTCTGTAAGCTTTCTTCTTCTTTTCTAGATAACGGCCAAATATTACCTGTAACTACTAGAATCCAAGCGTGCTTTTCCTATTCCTGCGATTTGCCGTTCTGAAATATGGCTATTTTGACCTACACTATTCCTTGTCTCGGTATAAATTAATAACTATTTTGTTATGATTTGGTTGCTGTTGTCGTTGTTTCTGATTTATAAAAATACGAAATATAAATGGAATCGTTTTTTTTTTTGCATGGTTTCTATTTAATAATATTGTTTTCAATTCCCACTTTTTATTCATTTCTTGCACTCAACTAAACGAATACCAAAAAAATAAAAAAAAAATGCGATAATTATTAAAAATGAGTTTTATTTTTACAACTTTTTTTCAGAAAACAATTAGAATCAGATTAATGTGTGATTATTGGTCTACTTTGCAAATACCCAATAAAACAGGGCCTAAAGTATACTTTGTTCATTGTTCAAATCTAAAGTTGGGATTTGTCTACGAATAAATGAAGCTTTGGTCAAGAATGGATACATAGCGGGGAAGGTAAGCGACATAATGCACTGATAATATCAGTAATAATGTTTTAGATGTTGCCAATATTGGATGTGAAGACAAACACCTGGATTAGGTTCACCCGGTATGTTTTACTATACATCTTGTATCTGGCTTTTACATACTTTCAATATAAAGTGAATAAAATTAAAAGAAAAAACGAGGTAAAACTCGATCAAGCCTAATTACTCATCCATTCGCGCATTCGCTTGTGTTTCAGCCAACAATTGCTGAACATTTATCGCGTATATTATCTTTCTTTTCTATTTGATTTTTTTTTTGTTTGCCTTGGTTTATTTCTGTCTCTGTCTCTTTTTAACATAGCCAACGCTTGCTCAAAGTGGCTGACAATGGTACAGGTCTACCTTACCGAGGAAATGACAGTTGCTAACATATGCTTATAAATTCGACCAGCACTGGCGTAACCGCGATGTGCAACACAGCCTATTTCTAAGGCCTGTGGTGCTGTTTTGTATAACATGTATATATATTTTTTGTTTTATTGCTTTGTATATTGCTGTTGCGTGGAAGTAGCAAGACCACATAGTGAAATCGAATAGCTTTTATTACCAGATTGCTGGAATTAGTGTATATTTGCAATAATTGTGACTGTGGTAGTTGTGTGGGCGTGTAATAATTGTGCGCGCAATAGTTGCGAGTGTGATAGTCGTGAGTGTGATATTTGTGAGTGTGATATTTGTGCGTGCGAGATTGTTGAGTACGATAGTCGTGTGTAAATTAATTAGTATATTCAACATGGACATGCTGCCAAAATGCCACTGCATTTCCAACACCAAGCCAATATTGTCATATGGATAATATTGCTACTTGCTGTATTTACAGCACAAATTCGCATCTATTTCAAAGACATTCGCATTAGAAGCTTGGCCAGCAAAGTACATGTTGGCTTTCTGGAAGTGCTTTTTTATTTGCAGTAACGGCAGTGGGGATAGATCCAAACTTTTTTTTTCTAGAAAAAAAATCTGTATAAATACTTGAGCTTTGGCAATCAAAGTTGTAGGTTATTATCGTTTTAGTTTATGTTTACTTAGTCTGACAATAATAATAAAAATAAAATCTTGTAAATTTGTAAATATGCTTAAAAAACTCTTTGGTTGCGCATTGATAGCAAACATGGTGCTATCAGCTCCACAATCCATCATGCTTCCAGAAGAAAGCGCTAAAGTTTTGGTTGGGCAGACAGAAGACTTTACACTTGGAAGTCTTCCGGATGGCCAGTCCTGTAGAATCAGGCTAAAAGTGGAAAAAAAGCCTGCAAGTAGGTACGAGGATGTGGCTTTTCCTGTGCTTGGTAGCCAAGGAGCAGTTGCTAGCCCTGGTGAATCCCGTGTTGCCATTTCAATTCCTGCAAGAGGCACTAACCCCAACTCTAAGACTGTAAACCCTGACGTTTCTGAGAATATGGCTGAGGAGAGTATGGTCGAGGAGAGTATGGTTGAGGAGAGTATGGTTGAGGAGAGTGAGGACGAGTTTATGATTGATTTTGATCCCGAGAGCAACGAAAATATGCTTGATGATGATGAGGATGAGAATGATGATGAAAACTATGAAAGTGTTCAAAGCAACCTGGTTGCTGGAAAAAACACTGGTAGAGACAGTGTAGATAGTATCAACATGATCGAAGCCGATACCGGTACCACATCCGACTTCTCCGGTTATGAAGTTGTGCTGAAAAATAACAACAAGGTTGCGGTTAAAATTGACAATGACGATTTGAAGCAGTTTTTAGACTCTGGTGAAAAACCTGATCTAAACAGCAGCAAAGCCAAAAAGGCGATTTCAGAATTAATAAATAAGGAGCTGAACAATAACCCAAAAGTAATTAGCACCGATTTAAACAGTAGCAATATCTTATACACAGAGATACCAACACAAAATGACAACAACTACCAAGCTATAAAAACTCCAGAAGTCCGTAACCTTGTGTTTAGCGTCATTGGGGATGTGAATGGAGTAGTTGTATTTAACGAAACTAGAATAGTGAACGTAGCAGAGAACCCTGAGTTTAGTGCGACGGGTAGACCAATAATGAGAAGTTTCACATTGCCTATTAATGGAGTATACCATGACGGTCGGGTTTACGGAAGCTTAAGAGGGGCTTTAAGTCAGGACGGAGAAGAATTTAAAGTTGAGAAAAGCGCCAATGAGTTTGATGTAAGGTTTAATACCACTATTATGATGGAGGATAATGTGGTTTATACGAATTCCAGATACATCAAGGTTTACAAAGACAAAGTTAGCGGTAGCAGTGATTTGAGTAGTGACGCGGTTGGGGTAATTAGATTTACTATTACTGGGATAGCAAATAACAGCAACGCCGGTTTTCGCTATACCATTATAATCAACAAGAACAAAAGCGTGGTTATTTCAGAAAATAGTAGCACAATACCCAGTGGTTCAAACGACATAAATTACTCTAACGAGCCTGTTTCAGTCAATGAAAAGTATATAGAAGAGCTGTTCAAGGCTGAAAACAGGGCACGAAGCAGCGAGGATGGTCAGACAAATAGAGAAAATAGGACATCTACCAGTGTGGATGGAGTTGAAAAGCTTAATCCTACATATAAAGCAGATGAATATGACTCTAATAAAGAGTTGGAGGTAGAATATAATGATACTGAAGAGATTGAGAGTAACAGCAGCATTGGAATTTCTGAACCAAGTTCAACAGGTGATACTGATACATCCAAAACAATCAAAATTAAAGTGATCAGTAACGAAACAGTTTTGAATAACCAAGATACTGACAATAATAACGAGTTGGCTCAAAGTAGAGTTGGTGAAGACTACCCATCTGTTCCTTTCAACGGGTTGAATCAAGAGGACAAGATCCAAGTTATAGATATATCCGAGATTATAGATTCGATACCATCTGTTGAGTACGTTTCTGAAAATAGTAACCAGAAAGGCGCCAACCCCAATGATATACCAACGATAGTTCCTGTTGATTACATTGGAACAAATGTAGCAAAAGACGAAAATCTGGTGGGTGGAAACGCTGAAAACTCAAGCACGGATGTGGCTAGCAATGAAGACGAGGCGGCATATAACATGCTAACTTTATCAGTTAGAGTTGTCAAGGGTAACAAAACAGTATCTGACGCTGAAAGAGAAATCATGGTAAAAAAACTCTACGACTCTGAAGGAGTTGAGGTAGATTTCTTGCCAAGAATTCTATATAGATTCTCAAAAGACATATTTAGCAGCTCGGAAAAGCCGTCAAATACAAAATACTACCTGAACATCAACGAGGCTGTAGATAGAGTAGAAAATAGCGAGAATCCCAAAATAAACGGATCCAATGTTAGCCAAGACTTTGGAACTCCTGCGCTTGTTACATTAGCATCCAAGGTAAATGGAAATTACACTGATGGAATTCCGCCTTACCAGAGCAGCGACTTTGAGATAGTTGTAAAAATAAAAAAGAACGGCAAAACTGTTTTTAAAGAGATGAGAGTATACAGCTACAATGCGAATGCACGCTCGAGTGGGGATACAGAGTCGGAAATAGATGTTGAGCTGCCTGTTTATGGGAAAATGGTGAAATCAGACACATCAAGTGAACTCTCTGAATTAGATTCAGGCGATAGCCAAGACCAAGATTCTATGGCTGGAGGCGAACCAGACTTGAATGGCGATTTTTCTGATAACAACTACACAAAACTCGTGCTAAGTAAAGGTCAGAGCAAGGTCATTGCTGTGCCAGTATCACAGGAGGGTATATACACACAAGAAACAGGCGGGAATATGAATATTGATGTGCTTGACACAAATAATAGCAATCTAGACACCTCGTCGATCCAGCTAAATAAAACTGGCGGATCAATGAACATTACTGTGATTTCTCAGCAAAACGGGAGAATAATTTACAAGGATACAACAATACACAGTATTCAAGAAAGCGTAAAAAAAAGCCTGGAAAATAATGACAAAGATTTAGAGATTGTAGTAGAAAAACCAGAAACCATGCTTGATATAGTCCCAGCAAGCTTCAAATACGAACTTTACCTAAAGAAAGATACCAGAGATTTAAACCCAGCAGCACACAATAATGATGTTATAAATAATGAAGAGGTCTACTTTAAGGGAGAAAAGATAATTGATGGATACAGCCTGCCAATTCTTGTACTCAGCGAAAGCGAAAAAATCGAAAATACGCCCTTTGCGACGCTTACCGTGATAGTGTCTATTGGAGGGGAGGAAATATTCAACGAGTCTAGAAGTTACCAAGTACCAAGAAACGGGGCGACAGAGAACTACGCTGTGACTGACGAAACTCGAATTGTTATTCCCATTTATGGCTCTTTTAGAACTGAAAATCGTGTTTCTCGAAGCGTCGCTTTGCCAGCAGTTAACAGCCTGTACAAGCGAGCTAACAGATGCGAGAAAGGAAATAAAATAAAAGACACGGTTGGTCAAGATGGAAAGGCAGAAAAACACAACACAGTTTCAAAACGCAATGTTTTTGATGGTTTTAAGCTACCAAGAAATGACCCAACATCGTCAAGATCAAATAACTATCAAGGAAAATATACGCTGAATGGAGAAGAAACACCTATAAACCCTAATGGAAATAACCTATCTAGGACAACAAATATGATTTTGCATTATATTGCAGATATTGTTTCGGATGTGATTGTAGACTATATAATGAAAAACGAGGACAGCGTTGCTGAGGATGGCTCTAACATTTTAGACGGGTTTTTGTCCCTACTATCCACAAATGAAACGCCTCTAAACGCATATTCAGGCCAAAGCGCCAATGGCTCGAACGGGCAGTCGGAACGCAGTAGTAAAAAAACAGAAAGTATGGGTACGTCGAGTGGAAGGGCACCTGGAGACTTTAAGTCGTTGATTGCAAAGGCAATGTATAGATTAAATAAAATTATGAACAAAGAATACAGCTCTATTCAAAAAGAAAATACAGACGGTGTGAGGGGAAGCAGAAATAGAAATAACAACGCACTGGGCAGCACAAATCACAAAGCCAATAAGGCTGTGAATACTGAAATGGACTTGATGAGTAAGTTAAAGAAAATTGTAAAGGTGGGCAAAAGCGAGAAAAGCAACAACAGAAATGGCAATTCCAACTTGAGCAATTCTAAAACGATCTCAATCAACCTTGGTGATATATAATGTGAATATCGATGAAACTTACTGACGCCAGTATTTTAACTAGCAAAACACGTTCCCAAACTTACCCGAAAACCGATTAGGACATGTTTTATATATGCTATTTATTTAGAAGGTTTATATCTATTGAAAAAAACGTAATAGAGATGCTGAATGAGTCAGCAATTATATTAATAACACATCGAAATTTTAAACTATTAAACTGTTTATGGTGCAAATTTTGGCCATAGTTGTCTTGTGGTGTGCCTGAATTCAAAAGTCGAGTGTTTAAAATACTTGAGGGGAGGTGGGAGGGGCGGGGCCTTTATTTTTATCTCTGGTTACAATACTGAGATTGGTCATAAAAAGACTGTTGTTCTTATTTCAGAGGCTATGAGCTTAAATTAACAACTTTAGGTTTAGCACACTATGGCCATTAGAAAAAAATATTCTAAATGCTACTCCAATTTCAGCCACGGTATATTCATAAACCAAGAAACATAAACAGGAAAAGAAGGGAGAAAAAAATATTATTTAAACGTCGACTTAGTATCAAGATTAATTTAACTAGATATCATTCTAGCTGAAACAAAACAATAAAAAAACAAAGACAGAGAAACAGAGGCAGAAAAGCAGAAACTGGAGTCGCTTTGTAATATTAAGATTAGCAGTAAAAATCAAAATGTTCGGTCTTCGAGTACTCTTTTTATTAGGAATAGTTTTTGGCTCATCAAGTATAATCAACCCATATATCAAAGGACGTGTACCCAATTCGGAGGAGCATATTACAAGCGTTAGACTTCCAGGCAACAAAACTGGCGTGGCAGTGGACTTGGATAGTCGCGCAGTAAAGGGAACTTTCATATTTTCCGAGTATCTCGTTAAAGAAAGTGCTACTAATGAGCCAGAGTATGTAAAGTGTACTCCAGGAGTGGAGAATTCAAGATTGATGAGAATATGCGAGTCTCGATATAGAAGAAATAGTTGGAACGAATATGGAAAAGAGTGCAAGTGTGATATGTACGGATGCAAGGTGTGTGTGTCCAGCAACCCATACTTTTGCGCGGATGGAAGCCCAAGACTGAGTGGCACGACTGAGGCCAGCGGAATAAATAGCAAGGCCACTGTAGATGGATGCGAGATCAAAAAGACCAAAAGCGAGACCCCACAAACAGGTACCAGCACGCGCATAGCAGACCAAGAATGTGCTAGGAATGTTCCTGGTGCAGAGGCGCTCAAAAAATGTATTGAAAAGCACGGGGCATTGCTTTTTGATATAAATAAGAAGGCGTGTGTAAATGAGAATCTGGACTGCATTAGTTGTATAAACTAGCGAAAACAGTTGGCTATATATACTTCTAGCTACTGCACTAAATGGTACCAAACAACTGTTTGGATTTTCACAAAACACATGGTGTTATATAGTTGCCATTATTTCTTGGCGAGTTTTGTAATTTAATTAATTTGTATATTCTACAAGATGAAATAAACTATCGATTTGATGCAATAGCGTTTTGATTTTGCGTATTTGATGTACACCGCCTAAAACCACGCAGTGATGATGCTATATGTTAAATCAAAAGCGGTCATGCTGCATTGTTTAGAAAGGCGTTTACTGGCCAAATACGCCAAGCATCGAACTAACTTTAAACCGGAAAATGAAACAGGCATTGAATCCACAGACCTTATTTCAAGAGATTTGGTACAGTAGATTTTTGTACGTCAAGTTATTTGCGTACTCCTATTTTTGGAAAGAAAAAAGAAATAAAAAAAGGTACAGGGTGTCGGGTATTGGTATTGGTTAAATCAAAATTATGAAAACAAATTTTATTAAAAGTGTAAACCTTCCCCAACTACAAGTGAGCAAAAGAGAGATTAAAAAACCTGATTGATTTAAAAAAAAAAAAAAAATTCAAATAAAATTTTTTCTAGACAAAAAAACGGTAAAAAGGTGAAGAATAAAATACTGCGATTTTTTTTTCTTTTTACAAAAGGCGGGTAAATAAGCTGCGAATTTTAATTGATTTTAGCTTTAATTTTATTTTATTTTCAAGAATTGAATATACTGGTTTATTTAACTCCTTTGCGATTGCTGATTATATCCATTCCTTGTTCAAAAAGCTTTCAACAAAACAAAAGTGTGTGTAAATTCAAGAAAAGTAGAAAAGTGAGAGAAAAAGGAAGAAGGGAATATATATAAATAATGGAAAATACAAACACGAGCAATATGGGAGGAGTGGAGAATGGCGGGCCAAAACACAATCCATACTTGGCACACTTGGAAAATAAGCAGACGCAAAACCAGAGCTACTACAAGAAGAACTTTAAAGTCAAACTTAGTACACAATTTGACAATATGGTTCCAGGCAAAACAACGGTTGAGCAGCAAGAGCAGCTGGAGAATGGAGAAATCAATGGGTTTACAGGAAAACCGTATACACAGCGATACAAAGACATTCTAAAGAAGAGAGTCAACCTGCCAGTTTACAAGCAAAGAAAAGAATTCTTGGAATTGATTCAGAACAACCAAATGTTGGTGTTGGTGGGAGAAACGGGTTCAGGAAAAACGACACAGATCCCACAATACTTGACGTTTGATATGATGCCACAGATGACAGGGAAGATGGTAGCTTGTACGCAGCCACGTAGGGTGGCAGCAATGTCGGTAGCACAGAGAGTGGCAGACGAAATGGACGTACAGCTGGGTGAGCAGGTAGGGTATACGATTCGTTTTGAGGACTGTACTAGCCAGAACACGATACTGAAGTATCTTACAGACGGTATGTTGTTGCGCGAGGCAATGTCGGATCCGATGTTGTCAAGATACTCGGCGATTGTATTGGATGAGGCGCACGAGCGTACTTTGTCGACAGACATTCTTATGGGGTTGATTAAGGAGATTGCGGGCAAGAGAAAGGACTTGAAGGTGGTGGTTATGAGTGCGACTTTGGATGCAGGAAAGTTCCAAAAGTACTTTAACGACGCGCCATTGTTGATGGTTCCGGGCAGAACGTACCCAGTAGAGATATTCTACACACCAGAGCCAGAGCGAGATTACTTGGAGGCAAGTATCAAAACTGCGTTGCAGATCCACGCGTCTGAGCCTGAGGGAGATATTTTGATTTTCTTGACAGGAGAGGAAGAGATTGAGGACGCGTGCCGTAAGCTTCAGCTGCAAGGGGACAGACTGACGTTACAGCAGAACTGCGGGCCATTGAAAGTGGTTCCACTGTACTCGTCACTGCCGCCAAGTGCACAGCAAAAGATTTTCGACTCGGCACCACCACCGCTGAGACCAGGATCAACACCAGGGCGGAAAATAGTAGTGTCAACTAACATTGCCGAAACCAGTTTGACAATCGACGGAATAGTGTATGTGATAGATCCAGGGTTCTCGAAGCAAAAGGTCTATAACCCAAGAGTAAGAGTCGAGTCTCTGTTAGTTTCGCCTATCAGCAAGGCAGCAGCTCAGCAGCGGGCCGGGCGTGCAGGAAGAACGAAGCCAGGGAAGTGTTTCAGACTGTTTACGGAGCGAGCGTTTATCAAGGAGCTACAGGAGCAAACCTACCCAGAGATCCTGCGTAGTAACTTGGGAATGGTGGTTTTGCAGCTCAAGAAAGTAGGGATTGATGACCTGGTTCACTTTGACTTTATGGATCCTCCAGCACCAGAAACGCTGATGAGGGCACTGGAAATGCTGAATTTCCTTGGGGCTTTAGACGATGATGGTGAACTGACTCAGCTTGGGGCCACAATGGCCGAGTTCCCGCTGGACCCCCAGATGTCCAAGATGCTGATGGACTCACCAGCCTACAACTGCTCAAACGAGGTCTTGTCGATAGTTGCTATGCTTTCTGTTCCAAACGTATTTATGAGGCCAAGAGAGGCCCAGAAGGCAGCCGACAACGCAAAAGCCGAATTTGCTCATACAGATGGCGACCATCTGACTCTTCTGAACGTTTACCACGCATACAGAGGCCACAACAGCGACGCCAACTGGTGCTGGGAAAACTTCTTGCAGCAAAGATCGCTTAAGAGCGCTGATAACGTCAGATCCCAGCTTGAGCGAATCATGAACAGAATGAACATTCCACTGCTCAGCGCCCCATTCACCAATCCCGAGTACTACCCCAACATCAGACGCGCCCTCACCTCAGGCTACTTCATGCAGGCTGCACATCTTGAACGTTCAGGCAGCTACCTGACCGTCAAAGACAACCAAAGCGTCATGCTCCATCCAAGCACTGTCTTTGACAGGAAGCCTGAATGGGTTATCTACAACGAATTTGTCTTGACCACCAAAAACTACATCCGAAATGTAACTGAAACCCGCGGCGATTGGCTAATTGAATCAAGCCCCAGCTACTACGACCTCTCGTCCTTCCCCTCGTGCGAAGGAAAGCGTGTTCTTGAGAAAATCATCTTGAAGCGGATAGCCAAAGAGCAGCTTGAGCAGGAGGAGGCCGGTCGCAAAGAAAAAAAAGAAAAACGCGAAAAGAGCGGTGATAGCTCAAGCAAAGATAGAAAAGACAAAAAGGAAAAGAGAGACAAAAAGGACAAAAAGGACAGAAAGGAAAGAAAAGAGAAAAAAGAGAAAAAAGACCGCAGTTGATTGTTTTACCACTGTTGTCTTTCCTACTACCAACCCGATTACAATCGCTGTTTTTGGTTTTAATTTCATCTTATCCCCCTCTTTTGCCTTTTAAATCCCCTACACCTTTGGTTGTTTTCTGACAGATTTTGTTTCTATAAAACCTGTCTTTAACCTATTATAACCGCCACTAACATATTACTATTTTTATACTATCATTTACATTTATTTTTAAAACTCTACTTTTTAACAAACCCCGTTACTTGATCCTGTCCAGGCTTAAAGTAGCACCAATCTCCTTGAACCAATGCCCATCGGGTACGGACGATCTAATTGATCGAAGGGGTGTTGGCTAATAGAGTCATTTAACATATCAAAATAGCACAGTGTTTTATAGTATTTTATGATATTGCTTGATATTGTATGTTTTTGTTGTGTTGATTTTGTTACCAATAAACCACATAAAAAAAATTAAAAAAAATTAAAAAAAATTACAAATGTTTAAAAAGTAAAATATCAGCTTTCAACATCCGAGTCACTCGATGATTTCATTTTCATCCCCTTTTGAACTTCCGCCATCTCTTTTAAAATATTCTCTTCATGTCATTTCTTTTTATTTCCTTGCCAAGGGCTTTTTACCTTACTTTTTTTTAGTAAAAAATGGTTGCTGCGTATTACTCGCTGTATAAACTGACTTTACAAAATCTGATGAAGCGTGCCATTTAGCAATGGAAAAGGTTATGGGAAAAGTATTTGGTTTTTGGTTTTTGGTTTTTGATTTTTGATTTTATCTATATGGCCATTAATTTTAACTAACACTACCTCGCTTTGTTCTTAAATATATATTTTTACAAAACGTTCTTCTGCACAATCAACCTTGTTTCTGCTGGATATGTGATTTAAACTCCGTTTAAATGCGATACTATTTCATGCTACCTTTTTGAGCGCCAAAAGGCGATCACTGAAACTGCGTTGTTCCCACTGCGCTAGATAATGATCCGCATAGTCTGGATTCCCCCCTTTTTTTTAGAACACTTTATTGTTCGACTAGACAATTCAAACTAATTGTTGCTAGGCCGCAGCATACAATTGTCAGACTTTTTTGCATTTCATCATGTATTTTTACTTTTAAACCTTTCTGGCTCGCCATAATGTAAAAAAAATTTGATTGTTAACATGTTAATTAAACGTCCAGCTAATTGGATGTATTTTTTTTTTACTTTGAAAGCTTTTCGCTATACTCAACATCATTGTGTTACTAGACTTTATATGAGCTGCTCCTTCAAAGTCTAATTTCATTTGCATGACTTTGTCAATACCTTGGTTGTAGACTAAACACATGGTATCTGTATTTGTTGACTTTCATTGTACTGGTAGGCAATGGCTCAGTTGACTTTTTCTACACAAAATTCCTAGACAGTTTTATTGCACGAATACACTGCTTATTTATTTAACTACAACAAAGCTAACAGTTATACTCCATGAAAGTACATCTACAGCTAGCTGCCTTTTGTTTACACACGTTAGGAAATTTATACACTCCGGTGTCCATATAATGTGTATAATAAAACACATCAGCCATTACAGCCCTCAACAACACGGAAAGTTATCGCCGCTTTAAATGATAGAGGACCGCAAAAATTCTAAACTGGTTTGCAAACACAATCCATTCATTTATCAATTGACATTAAAAATAAGTGAAAAAATGTTTTTAAAAACAGCATTGTGGAAAAGCAGAATTGTGGAAAAGCAGAATTGTGGAAAAGCAGAGTTGTGGAAAAGCAGAGTTGTGGAAAAGCAAATACTACAAACTGCACCTTATTTTGTGTTGATAGACATAGTGGTAGAAGAGCGTTGTATATTGACAACACATAACATACATTGTAAATGGTTTACAGTAGTATTGAAACGTACAATTAGTGAGGTTTTACCTAACTTCAAAAGCAACCAAGTGATTGCTAAAAAGGACTGCCAAACACAATAAAAAAAAATAGTCAAAAACAAGTTTATAAAAGCTATAATGCAGTACAATACAATACACATAATATGAAAAAAGAGTGGCTATAAAATAATTAACAATTAATTAACGATAAAAGAGTAAGCAAAGCAAAAAAAAATAAAAAGCAAAAAAAAAGTAAAAAAAAATACTAGCTAAAGATATGGTATATCTCCAGTACCAAACTGAAATGTATCGCACCAGTCCTAGCACTTTGTACAAAGCCATACTAAGTGTTTACTCAAAGTTTTCAAAGTTTCTTTTTAATACAATATTCTATTTTTATGAGCATTTTTAAGGAACTGTTTGGATGTTTGGTTTGAAAGTGGCTCAGCTAAAAATCATAGGTTCATTGCTAGGCGTTGTATTACGAAAACTATTGTTTAATAGTATAAGGTGAACAAACCAAAGTACATTACAACACTACAGCTTTAGTGTGAAAGTGGTAATAATATAACAATAAGAAAAACAACACAAAAAAAAATAATGCAGGTCAAGCATCGATTGTTTAAACAACCTTGAAAAATTACATCCCTCTTGTTTAAAAAAAAAACTGTCTGCTTTTTCCTTTTATAAAAATCAATTGTAAACGCTCGTAATGTGTATTTGGCAGCAGCAAGGAACAAGGGTGCTAGGAGGGAAGTTTGTGATACTGAAACCAACAATTAATCGTTTATTTCACCACACTCGACTTGACTAGACTTGATGTAAAAGTTTGCTGGATCTTTTCTTTTATTGTTTGTGTGTACTTGTGAAATGCGTGTTTTTCAAGACGCTTTATGCCCTTCGTCTGTTCCAGGTACATTGTTGTTCCAGTACTTGCTTTTTTTTTCTTTTTTTTTATGATAGAGTCAAAGTACATTACACACATTTGTGTTTCTGATATCAGCAAAATCTATTGTGGTGTCAAAAGAAAAAAGTCAACGCCATTATTGAGATAGGATAATAATAATAGCCCGTTTATTATACACTCGTCTAAATAAACACCGAGTGTCCTGCCAAAAAGGATAAATTGTCCTCTAAATAGGTCTGTGTATGTATAATCGTGTATTGTAAATACAAGTGTAGGATAAACGAACGCTTGACCAAATTGTAATTTGTCTGCAAAGGACATTTTTATTACAATGGGTCTTTATTCCCAACAAGGCAGAGTCTAGCTTTTGGTTTAGCTTTAGCCTCTGCTTATGTTTTTATGAAATGCACATCAAAAAACCGAAATTCTTGTTGTTAACCCAACATTCTACGGCTGCGTTAGAGAAAATTTGTTTACCACAACATTTTTTTGAACTTGTAAAAAACATATCAAAAGCAAATAATAAACAGTAAATAATAAACAGTGAAAAAGTGAAAATAAAAGTGATGGAACCCCCCCCCCCCCC
>LUVW01000021.1:70784-199513 GCA_001661515.1 Capniomyces stellatus | reverse complement strand
ACCCCCCCCCCCCCCAACAGCTTTAATTCTTGGTCTAGTATATTCTAAACCCAAGATAAAGTAAATATAATGTTTATAATAGTGATAATATTACCTAAGTCAGATAGCATAAGCTAGCAGGCGAGGAAATCTATAAAAGATACTTGCTGCAATGTTGATGGTATTTCAGCAATAGTATCGATTGTTTGTATAATTGAGTGAAAATACTTTTGAAGACTTGTGTCGTTAGTTGGTAGTTTGATAATAAGAGTGTTGAATACCAAAAGAGGTCCAGATAATAAAAACGATTATTCTTAAGTGCCTGTAAAACCATTCAAAGTAGCCTGCAACTAAACTAAACGGTACAACACGCAATTGAGGTGGACAATTGGGTCTTTTGTAGAGTAAGTTGGGCTACATTGTCGTTTTGAGCACATAATTATTTGTGTGGTTTTGATTATTGTAGGATAAATGGACTGGATAATTCCAGTTGAAAAGCTCAAGGTGTAAATGCCACAATAAAATCACAAATTGAAAAAAAAAAGAACATCAACTACTCTCGACAATGGCAAAACCCATTCTCTAAACCCGATTTATCATTTGTAGTAGCTTTCTAAAGCTTAAAATCTTATCAGGAAAAGACAGCAAACAACATGGCTCGCCTTTTTCAAACATTTCCCTTCATCATCAACCCTGCAATCAAGCAGACCTGCTCAGATAAAATACCAGTGTAAAGCTAGGCTGGAATTCAAACTACACTGCTTATAAATGGACAAAAAATAAATAAAAGTGCAGTGTGTTGTATTGTATTGTATCATATTGCAACTCCAGGTGGTCATCGAGATACACATTGGATTTTATTGTTGTCTCTAAAACATAAATGAGTAACCGACAGCAGCACTAATGATACAACAATGATGCTAAAAAGCCAAACCAATAATGTTACCTATCGCTGAATTTAAAGTTGCTACAGCTCGATGAAAGGGTAAATCGAGAGTAAAATATTTTAAACTCACGCTGTAACCAGCTATAAAAATCGAGCATTAATCCCTTGCTTTTAAAAAAAAAAAATCATATTCAAACCTTCATTCCTTAGGATAGGTAACCATAGTTTAGTACTAGTAACGACTACACATTCACATATTTTATCTAACAAAATACAAACACAAGTAATAACAACAACAAGGTTATACTCACTTTTTTAAAAAAAATCTCTCAAATATAACAACCAAATCGTGCTACTAGAATAATCTAATAGACCAAAAACCAGAAATATAATCGCAATGAGATACAACCTACTTTTCGCTACGAGTCAGATTCTCGCTTTTTTGAGCTCATCAGTTATAGCTACCAACAACATAGACGGGAAGCTGGCAGCACAGACCGCAAGTGATATAGACAACGCTGATGTAGGCAATTTAATTGAAGTCACTGCCGAGAATTTGATTGAGATTACTATTGACAATGTACAGAGTGTCAGTATTGACAACTTGATTGAAATATCCGCGTGTGAGAAAATGTCTACTACGCTGATCTTTACAACAGAAACTTTAACTCCAACCAAGCTGACGATAATCACCACGCCCCCAATCACAGTTGGTCCAGGAACATTGATTAAGTATATAACTGTGACTAAAATCTCCACATTTACACTGGACTTGAACAACCCAAATGCGTTTTATACAAGAACAATAACAGAAGAGCATTGCGCAGATACAACAACTTTACCTATCACTACCACCATGGAACAGCTTACTTTGGCAACGTATCCTGATATTACCATCACGTCTGGTGGGTCATTTGATGACAGTGGTGCATTTAACACAAATACACCTATTCCTGTTGGCTGTCCCAACGACCAGTTCCAGGTGACCTTTAACGTCAAGAATGGAATTGATTACTACCTTAAAGTCGATGATATGAAAGGCTTGGCAAATAGCGAAAAGGTATTTGGTTACTACGGCTTGGGATCAGGTCTCATGAACCTAAAAGCTGTGACCAATAACTTTGGCAACTACACAAACGATGGCTCGGATGACCCAGAGATAGTGCTTAGATCAACAAGCGGCGGGATCTACATGGGAGTAAACAACAGAATAGTGTTGGATGATACAATTCTCAACTATCCATTTATTGAACACATGAAACAAAACAGGCTTTATCTGCTGTTTGGGTCTCGCAACAACAACGTTGTAATAAGTAACATTGCTATATTCTGCATCGGTGCAAACATAGACCCAATACCACCACTAACAATAGACACAAATCTAGAAACTGACCTAAGTGTCACGCATTTTGCTGCCCAGTCTAGTACCGTTGCTGGTGTTGATGGACAAGTTGGCAGTGACGTCAAATACAATAGTACAGGTGATTCAGATAAAATGCAAGCTACTCCAACCGGCAATGCACTGCCTGAAAAAGCAAGTTCTACCACCAACAATGGCGTAGAAGGCTCGATCCCAGACATCGCCAACAAGTCAAGAGCCCTATCAATGCCCAAGATTAAGGGAAACAATGATGTGTTTAACTTTCTAGGCAATTTTGTTAACATTTAATATTTAATATTTAGTACTTGGTATTTATTACTAGGTATTTAATTTGTATAATCTTTTTTTTATAGTTATTTCCACTATAATATAATATCTTTGCATCGCTATACCCAGAATATTGCACTATTTGAAGCAACAGGACCTGGATCACAGACCTGATAAACAAACTCATCAAAACCTGATACAACACTTGGGTTAGTGGATGCAGCAGATGGATAAAAAAAATACAGCGACTCGGACAAAGTAGGAGGTGCTATAGCAGCACTGGCGAAGAGATCACCGAATAATGACGTATCTCCGGTTACAAAATGGGTACAAGAACACAGAATAGACCAAAGCCGCCAAGGTACGATGTCTCTAGTGGAACGAGGGGAGATAGGATAATTTTTAGTAGTGACTTTTAATCCATCAATATTGCAGGTCTTATGTAGCAAGATGTTGGATAGGAAAGCATGTACCTGTGCCAGCTCGCAGTAGAACCAATGTCTAATAACTACGAGCCTATTTTTTCAGTAAAGTATATATATATAGCCCTATTTGAAAAATAAAAGTAAATGAATAAACAATACCCCTTATTTTTTCTAAATCGTGTAACAATAAACAATAATTTGGAAAATAGTAAATAACAGTGAAAAGTAGATAAAGATACACGGTATTTTAACAAAAGAAATAGAAAAAGGGTAAACCTGTAGTAACTGAGTGAGTGAATCAGTTTCAGCTGCAGAAGTATGACTATTTTAAAAAAAGAAAATCAACCTCAATTACCAGAGTCCAGACTATTTAGCCATAAGCTATTGGTCGACTCTGTTAACTCACACAATTTATAACTGGTATTAAGTCAAGAGACCGGAGAATAGATACTTGAGAATAGATACTAGATGCTAGAGAATAGAGACAGACGGCCACATCTTTTCTCTTTATACCTTGTCAACAAACCTCATATGCTGTAGTAATGCAAGGTTTTTCTTTTACAGATCATTCTCATCGTAGATTTAATCCACTCACGCAAGAGTGGGTTCTGTGTTCGCCACATCGAGCAAAGAGGCCTTGGCTAGGCCAAACAGAACCAGAAACCAGTGTAGAAAATCCGATCACACACGATCCAAATTGCTACTTATGTCCCAATAACACCCGCATAAACGGCGAGGTAAATGAAGATTATCATGGCACTTTTGTTTTTAACAATGATTTCTCTGCTGTTCTGGAATCTCAGCCTGATATCGCCGAATCGGACATTTCAAACATTTCGGATAACTCGGGTAAAGCTGCATTTTATACTACGCCGATAAAGCTAAATAAACAAGACCTCTTTCTGCTGATTGAAAATCTAGTTATTCTCAAGCTCTGTGCGTGATGCTTGTTTGAATTGAAATATGGTGTTTATTGGCTCTATATCCTTTTATTTTTTGGATTGGGCGTGGAGGGTATTGACATCAATGTGGAAGGCTAACTCGGGAAGGGGAAAAATAAGAGTGGTATAAAGGAGCCATAACTTTTCCAACTTGGCTGATGACATGCACCTTGAAGCTTGATATATAAATATATATACTGTATAGTAAAACTTTAATAAATGAGAGAAACCCAAGCACATAATGGCAACTAACATTGGTATTTGCATTGTTTTTTATAGAATTTGCAAAAGATTTGTACAAAGTGTCGTCAGTAAAAGGCGAGTGTAAAGTAATATGCTACACCCCTCGACATGATTTGACGTTTGCAGAGCTTTCGATTCAGGAAATTGAGCAAATTATTTCGACATGGTCCAGTATATATACCGAGCTTTCAGAAAAGCAACATATAAACTACATTCAGATTTTTGAAAACAAAGGGGAGATAATGGGCTGCTCAAATCCCCACCCCCACGGGCAAGTGTGGGCTCTTGATCAAATTGTTGGTGAGCCGTTTAAAGAGCAAAACTCGCTGACTGAGTACAAAAAGACGCACCATAACAGATGTTTATTGTGTGATTATGTTAAAAGCGAGTTGGTTAATTCGAGCTCCGATACAGCTGGTAGTTCTGGCGCAAACTCTGAAGGCTTGATCAAGAACAGGGTTGTTGTGGAAAACGATAGCTTTGTTGCGCTAGTTCCGTTCTGGGCCCTTTGGCCATTTGAGACTATTGTTATTTCCAAGTCGCATATTTCAAACATCACACAGATATGTGAGCAGCAAAATGTGTCTAACCAAACAAAGTCAGAGAAAGGAACAGGAACAGGAACAGGAACAGAAAAAATGACCAATGATCTCGCCAAAATCCTAAAATCAGTCACTGCCAAATACGACCTGCTATTCAACTGCAAATTCCCCTACTCAATGGGTATTCACCAGTCACCTGCTTTAAATAGTGATAACTGTGGCGACTTTCATTTCCACTTGCATTTCTACCCGCCCTTGCTGCGTAATAAAAGCGTCAAAAAGTTTTTGGTGGGATTTGAAATGCTTGGCGAGTCTCAAAGAGACCTGACTGCCGAACAAGCCGCCCACAGACTACGCAGCTTGAATTAATAGCCCTGCCTTCCAAAAAAACTACTCTCTCTTTCCCGCTTCGCTTTAATTATCCTCCTATAAATACTTTTGGTTTGTCTCCTGCTTATACATTCAATATTTTTTGTTGTTAAAATTCTTACTTTTGTGTAAAAATAAACTCTAAAACCACGATTGTGCACGTAGTGTTTTGAACCGAAAAAAGAACGAGGTCGTGAAAGAGGGGGAGGGGAAAACAGTTACTGAACATGCTGCACTTGACCATAGATTATGATTTTCAAAGTTTGTTTCTGGTTGTTTCTATGCCTGCTTTTCAAAAATAACAACTAACCAAAAATCGTTTCTGTGCAAAATTTGAACCATACGAGTTTAAGCTTGGATGGAATCCTAGCTCAATGGTTGCTAAAAGCGTTGATAATACTTTGATGATATCATCAAACTGTGCTGTTAAGGGTTACACTGGGCAATTAAAACTATTCAAAATACAGATACTCCCAACGATTAGATTGATAAGCGGATTAAATTGGCGGATTAGATGTGTAGATTAAATGGGCAGATTAAATGAAAATATGGGTGATTTTTGAAGAAGCTGGTGCCGAGATTGCTTTGGGTGGATTCATAGCGGAAGCATTATGTGTTCACCAAAGAAATCCCGGTAATTTAAAAATGGTTACTGGAAAATCACAAAATAAATTAGAAATCCAACAATTCTAGTTAAAGTTTTTTTTTGTATTAATTAATCTCTCCAGAAAATCTGAATCATATTAAATCAGCAAGATGTTTGTTTGAATTCAAAAGTTTTGGTGGGTATGAAAAAAAAAGTACTAGCGAATATTAGACGTGTTGTGAGTGTGAATGTGATTTGTCGTGCACCAAGTTATACTTGGACAAGAACAAGTAAAGATAGCAAGGCAAAGCGACACAAAGCAACGTCGATTTTTGACTTAAAATGGATATATTGTGATTTAAGACGAGTATACGACATTCACTTTTGTTTGTACATATTCAAAGGAGAAGAAAATCCGAATTATTATACAACGCTATTGCCATTGTAAATGTGGTTGTAGTCTGTTTGGGCTAATGAAAGCAATAGCAAAGACCATAAAAACAGCCACTGGCCAACAAACTGCTGGCAAATAATGAAAACATCCATTTAGCTGGCCGAAGATAAAAGGCAACAACTGGGGGGGGGGGGTCTTTATCATTCTAACTTTGACTTGCTCATTCATTCATAATTACGCTCATCCTCTGTTAATCAATTCATTTGTTTGCTTATTCATTATACATTCGTTAGTTGTTTTCCAGTTGTCGAAGGTATTTTACTTGAACCCAATAAATGCGGTAATATTCGATTGATAAAATAGCAGTAAGCTAAATTTAACGAGTCCTCTTGGACAATTGGAGCTTGAAGAAGCAACGATAATAACCACGAAAAAGCACAAAAAGATATAAATAAACCAAAGCAAGTTTGTTACTTTTCTCTTTTTTTTATTATTGAAACAAGTTTGTTATTTTTCAATGGGTGAAAATTGTTCTTGGTTATCAACTCAGATAGACAAACTATAAAAAAAATTAAATTAAACTCCAATGAAATGCTGTGCGTTAAAGGAATAAAAAAAAAACAAGGGAGGAAGGTGAGATTAAAAAAGCAGAAATTGCAAAAGTGAGTGAGAATGATTGGAAAGGTATTTTGGTTAGCACAATTAGAGAAAGGTAAAACAAGAAAACAAAAGAAAAAGAAAAAGAAAAAAAAGAAAAAAAAACACCAACTGAATAAAAAGCCAATAGTTGATGAAATCAAAGTGAGCAATGTATTTCAATAATAAAACAAAGTAAGCAATATAAAACAATAATAATAAAAAGTAAGAATGGGATTAACATTGTGGGATAATAATGAATCGATACAGTTAAATCAGAGTAGAGTTTGTACAGTAGTAGTAGCCACAGCGGCAGTAGTAGTAGTAGAAGAAGCAGAAGCAACAAAAGTAGTGACAATAGTAAAAGTAAAAGTAAAAGTAAATAGTCAAATAAAATTGAGAGAGAGAGGGTGAGGATAGAGGGGCAAAAGACAAATTTGTTGGTTGTGCCAGTGCACCAAACAACCATGTTGGGCAGGGTGACAAAAAGGAATGTGATTGAATGAGAGAAGAGGAAAGAGTTTCAAGGGTGATTGAACGGAGTGAGGGGGGGGGTATTTTTAATTGAACAAAGCTGGCAATGTTGGTAATTGGGTTACTAAACAGATAACAATTAATTAGGAAAAGAATTTTATGTCAACAAGAAAAGTTAAACTACAAACAATAAACATGCGCCATATCCTGCCCCAACACGGCCAAAGACAATAGCAGAGTATATTGGAAGTAGCAAGGTGTATTTTGTTGATATAGAGAAAGAATGGGATGGGTGGATTCAAGTAATACTGGGGCGGTGGTGTAATAAGACAAATTGTGAGAGGTGGGGGAAGGAGTGTAATAGGTGAGAGGTAGAGGTGATGGAGAATAGGCGATGCGATAAGATAACGTTTTAACGCAAGGTAGTTTAAATAAATTACATGTAAGAATTTGGAAATTTTAGTCCAGACGATTTGCTTAAAAATAAAGTCATGGTTGATTTAGAATAAAGTGAATCAAATCAGATCAAATCAAAATCCTAATAATAGCACCAAAAATTATTTTATTGGGACGAGGCCAAAAAAAAACATTAACAAAAAAAAAAGAGAAAATTTTTGTGATAATAAATTGGAGAGTAGGGGCAACGGAGAGGAAAGTTTTGATTGATTGATGAAACTCCCTTGAACAAGGGAAAGGGAGCAAGAGACGGAAAGAAGAAAAAAAAAAAGTAACAAATTAAAAAAGAAAAAAAAATAAGGTAAAGTATGAAAAGCAAAAAAGCCCGAGAAATAGGCAGAGAAAACAAATTGAATTATATAAAAGCAAGTGTAATGAGTTTAGTATATTTGGTTGGTTTTGCGAGTAAAAAAAAAGCCCAAGGACTTTTATTGTAACCACAGGATTCGTTATTGGGACTTTGATATAGCTGGAGTTTATGCAAGTGGTGCAAATTAGCGAGGGAAAAGGTTTATTTATTTATTGAAGGCAAATAATTAAGGAATATAACAAATTTGGCAAATAAAGGCCAACCAATTCAAATCAAGAAAGTAAAAATAAAGAGTTTAATGTATAGAAAGAAAAAGGCAACAGGATATTTTAGTTTTTTTACTTTAAATTTTTTTTTATCTATAGAGCTGTAAATTATGATAGTAGTAATTGTGAAGATTAGTTGGGATGTGAATTAAAAGATATGTACATAACGGCAAAAAGTAACGAAAGCAAACAATAAAGCAAAGAAAAAAAGAAATAAAAGAAATAAAAAATAAAGTAAAAAAGAAAAAGGAAAAAGGAAAAAGGAAAATTTTTTTATAGTGAAAGGTGAAACTAAATCGGAAACGAAATAAAAGAAAAGCAAGTGATAAAGTAAAAAGAATAAAGAACTTATCTTTGAGTAATTAAATTGCTATTTTTAATGAGAAAAAAACAAGAAGCCACTTCATAGTTATAATCTGTAATATTAAACGTACTGATAAATTCGCTTTTTACAAAGTATCTATACTCCTACAGCAACAACAAATATATATTTATATAAAACAAAGCAGCAGCAGCAGCAGCAGCAGCAAAACAAAACAAAAGGAAAACAGTAGTGGTTAATCTAATATAACAAAATCTTCAACCCCCAGCTCGGTATTTAAACGTTTTGTTTTATGTATTAAAAAAAAAGCAAAAGAAACCTGTAAAAACACATTCGATTTTTTTTTTTTTTGGTAGCAGATACAAAAACCTTGTAAAACTTGGAATTAGAGTTTTTGTCTTCTTCTTATACCCTCTCTATAAACTATACACTAATAGTTATTTATTGTTAGATTAGAATTTGTCAACCCTAGAATTTAGATTATTTGCTTTTCAGTGCTATAAATTGTAATATATTTACATTTAGATTTATAGAAGTATACATACATATAGTATAAATCTTGTAGTTTAAACAAAGACCACAAACTTGACACAAATAAACGTCAAAGGAAGAACAAAAGAGAAAACAGAAGCGCTAGCCGGAGCAAGATAACAAAAGCAAACCAGCAGCGTTTAAAAAGAATCAGTCAGATAGAAAAAGACAACCAAACAGTGATTATAAAAAAAATACAGTACAAACACAACAACAACAACAAGAAGCAGTAGCAGTAGCAACAACAGCAAGCATTATTGTACAATAAAAACCTTGTAATTTTGTAACTCTAAACTTTAACAATTTGACACTACACATTTTTTTTTTGTGACAGCAACAAATTAAAAGAAGAAAAGAAAAAGGAAATGTCACCAGACGTCGTAACAAAAGAATTTGGACAAGCAATGATGGAAAGCAGGTCAGAGCCGCTAAAGAAGAATTTTGTGAGGTTTGAGGAAGAGAAAGGAACGCGGTTGTCAGAGTTGGGAGGAAATGAGATCAGGGCAATGAATCAGGGGCCGGGTCAAAGTGAAAAGCAGGTGAATAATTTGGGAATGAACAAAACGATTGGGGTAAAGGAAGGAGGTATGGGACTAGACTATGGGTTCCAGCCAGGAATGAATACGAGTCCGAGCCCAAGAGCATTAACAAATGGGAATATGGGAGGAAACATGTTGGGGAATATGCTGGGAAATGTAGGAAATATGGGGGGAAATATGGGAGGAAATATGGGGGGAGGGAACGTGGGAATGGGTGGGTATGGATATGACATGTTTGGGGGAAATGAGCAAAGCCAGAACTTGTTTAACTTGGGGAGTAGAATTGGGGGAGGGATTTCAGAGAACTCAGGGAGAACAATATCGATGGTGGATATGAAGAGTGGGGGGAGTGGTAATATAGGAGGTGGTGGGCAGTTGCCGTTGTACGTAAAGGAGTGGAATCTGAACACGGGCAACAGGATGATGATGGAGGGACTGGACTTTCAGAGCCAGCCACCATCGCCAAAAAGAATATCACCGCTAGGATTTGCAGAGAGAGTGGCTTTGAACAGGTCAGTTCCGTCAAGCAGAAGAAACTCGCAAGAGTTCCATGGAGCGTGGGACGACTTTGACTCGTTTTCAATCAGCGAAAACATGAAGACGACAAAACAGGCCAACAACTACATAGGGTCAAATGGACTACTAGGCAGTGAGTTTGGGCAACCGAACCGAGCGTTTCTCAACAACAAAAAGGCCGACTTTTTCATCAACAGCAACAGCAATAGTAACAATAATACTGGCAATATTAATGTGAATATTAATGGTGATAATGATAATGGGGGTCAACTTCCAATGGGATTGCTAGAGAATGAAGGGTTATTTATTGGAAGAGGACATTTGGAAGGCAGCAGCAACATTAACGCCAATAGTAACGTCAATAGTAATAGTACTATTAATGGAAGTAATAACAATATTGGTAGGAATTTTGGTGGTATTAATCAAGGATTTTTGGAAACAAATTCGAGGCAACCACAAGAAATAAGATCAAGTGTAGGAATGGGAACAGGAGTAGGAGTAGGAATGGGGGTAGGAATGGGAATGGGAGTGGGAGTGGGAGTAGGAGTGGGGGTAGGAGGGTTAAGTAGACAAGCTCAATTGAGTAGTATGAAAGCAAACACCAATATGAATACAGGTGGCGGTAGTACGAATGTAAATGTAAATGTAAATGGGCTTGAGAGAACACTGAATGAGCAAACAGGATCAAGTCCAGTGTCAAACAAGTCGAAATCAAAGAACACAAACACAAATGTAAACTTAAATGTAAACTTAAATGCAGGAGCACAAGTTGGTGGGCTAGTTAGAAACCAATCAACGCCGGTTTTGACAAGCATGCAGCACTCGGCATTACAGCAACACTATCAAGAACTGACAAGACTATTGGCAAATGTCAACACACCAATTGGAGCCACAGAAACAGAAACAGGATCAGGAATGATGATGCACCATAATGTCAATAGTACTAGTAATAGTGGGATATCTACACCATTAACTATGAATGGAGGAGGACAAAAATCAAGTTTTGGAAATAATGGAGATATTAGAGTAGATAATAGAGATAGAGGGGATAGAGGAGATAGAGAAAGGGGAGAAAGAGGTGATAGAGAAAGGGGAGAAAGAGGTGATAGAGAAAGAGGAAGGACAGGAATCAGTAATAAATCATCAAATTCAGGATCAAGAAATAATAACAATAATAGCAGTAATAGTAATAGTAATAGTAATAGTAATAGTAATAGTAATAGTAATAGTAATAGTAATAGTAATAGTAATAGTGGAGGGGGAAAGAGTAGTGGAAGTGGGGGACAAATCCCGAGAAACAATAGTCATGCAAGCGGATTATCCGGTATGAAGAGTGGAGGAGGTGGTGGTGGAGGAAACAGTAGTAAACAGAGTAGAAAAGTAGAGGGGGAAAGCAGCAAATATGCAAATGTAAAGCTGGAGGATTTGAAGGGAAGTATTTTAGCAGCATGCAAAGATCAGCATGGATGCAGATACCTGCAAAAGAAGATAGAGGAGGTGCACAACAAACAGAATGTGGACATGATATTCAGTGAGATTTACCACAGTTTTGGAGCGCTGATGGTGGATCCGTTTGGAAATTATCTGTGCCAGAAGATGCTTGAGAGCATTGATGAGGGGCAGAGGACAGTGATAGTCAAGACGGTGAAGAGAGAATTAGTAGGGATATCGCTGAACATGCACGGGACTCGAGCAGCACAGAAGTTGATTGAGTACCTGAGCAGCCAGGAGCAGATCGATGTGGTGATTGAGAGTTTGCGGGACAGCGTTGTGGCGTTGATTAGAGACTTGAACGGAAATCACGTGATCCAGAAATGCCTCAACAAGTTCAGCTCTGCCAACGTCCAGTTCATTTACGATAGCGTCAGCAGAAGCTGCGTCCAGGTCACCACCCACCGCCACGGATGCTGTGTGTTCCAGCGGTGCATTGACCAGGCCTCTGAAAGCCAGTTGTTCCAGCTAGTTGAGGAGGTCACCAACAATGCCCTGGTACTGGTTCAGGACCCCTTTGGAAACTATGTGGTTCAGTACATATTAGATCTCAACCGTGTTGACCTGAACGAGCTGATTATCAGGCAGTTTATTGGCCACATTACTAATTTGTCCAAGCAGAAGTTTAGCTCTAATGTCATGGAGAAGTGTATCCGTCTTGCCCAGCCCACCACCAGGCGCCTGCTGATAGCTCCTATTTTGACCCCAAAGTACCTCGAGGACTTGATCCGTGACTCATTTGGAAACTATGTTATTCAGACTGTTCTTGATTTTATTGATGATGACAAGCAGAAAATGGATCTCGTTGACTCTATTCGCCCCTTGCTCGGTTCTATTAGGCAAACCCCTCATGGAAAACGTATCTACACTAAACTCCAACGTGATGGCTTTGTATCTAATTTCCCCTCAACAGCCGTCTCACGAGTCGCTTCTCCAATCAACTCTTCAACTAATCTACCACCATCCTCAAATCCAAATCCAAATCCAAATCCAAATTCTATCCAGAAACCATCTTCTATTTCTTCACCTTCTCCATCTTCATCCACCACCAACACTAACATCTCCAATTCTAATTCTAATTCTAATTCTATTAATCCATCTCAGTTCTCCAATAATAACTCCAACTCTGTTCTTTCCAACACTTCTGATCTTCTACTTGACTACAACAATAATATCAACAACAATATCAACAACAATATCAACAACAATATCAACAACGATCAACAACTACAATACTTGATCCAAAGACAACAATTCCAACTACAAAACTTTAACTCTTCAAACAACAACCCCAATCTCAACAATAACAATAACTTTATCAACACCAACATGATCTTTCATCATCCCCACCAACAACAACAACAGCAACAGCAACAACAACAACAACTCTCTCACTTTTCAAACAACAATACTTCAAACTTCAACAATCCAAACCTCTTGAACCCCCATCAACTACACTCCAATTCAATTTATTTTATCTCTCCAACAAACCAATCCAATAACAACAACAATTCTGGTTTCATGTCTTGATTTTTATCGCTTTTATCTTTTTCTTTTCTTTTCTTTTCTTTTCTTTTCTTTTCTTTTCTACTTTTTTTTTTTTTCCTTCTTTTTTAGTTAATAATTCATAAAGCCCTTATGATACTGATGATTTAGTTGATCATAGTGGTATTGGCTAATAAATCTCTTTATCATACCAAGATAACAATGTTTTGTAGTTTGGCTTTAATATTGAATGTTTTGTTTGTGTCGACTCCATTGCCAATGAATCACATAAATAAATAAAATAAAATAACAATAAAACAATAAAATATATGAATAAAAAATTAAAAAAATTTCTTCAAAAAAACCTGGTCCACTTGTTTATAATCAACTGCACTAACGCTGTACAAACTGGGCTTCACATTAGTAAATCATACAAATCTGTATAGCCTTACTAACCATTCATGACAAATTCTACCACCTTTGCTATTTTTAGCCTTCGACTCCCGATTCTATCGACAACTTGGCCAACACAGCCCCTTCACTTGCATGTAAATAATCCCATGTATTTACCATCAATAAAAAATATCACTGCAGCAACTTCTGTTGAACGATCTTGTTCAACACTTTCTAGTCAACTAATTAAACACAAGATCGCTAACCAAGAAGTACAATTGATCAAATGTCACAATTTAAACGTAATCGTGTCGTAAAATATAATTACTATATTACAAAAAAAACATACACTATTCGTTATGACGTAATTGCTAAATCGATTGGACTATTTATAGACTGATCAAGATGGGTTCTAAATGTTCTAAAAATAAAAAGTGCGTGGCTACATTAATAATAATATGCTAGCTAAATCAACGTTCAATTAACAACTATAATATGTGTACAACTAAAGAGGGCAGCTGTGTTTTCTGTTGTTTTTTTGAAAACAAGTTTGTGCAGCCCAAAATATCTATATAAACTTCATCGTTTTGGCCTACTTTTCAAAAAAAATCATAAACACCATCACATTGCATATTCAAGCATCAAGTATCAAACACCAAACACCAACCAACCACCCCCCATCTACTTTATTTGCCAAAATGATGAAATTCGTTCTAGGAGCCATTGCCGTGCTATCACTTGCCACTGCACAAGCACCAGAGTCAGCAGAAGTCCAAGCATTCAACAACGCTGATTACTCAGATGGAGGACCACGCCCACCTGTCAACCCACCAAAACCTCCAACCAATGGTGGAAAGGTAACTGTAACCGTCACCAAACCTCCAGTAACCAAGACCGTCACCAACGTACGTGTCAGTACCACCACTCAAACCTCCGCTGTTACCAACGCCGTCTACAACACCATCACCGAGAAGACCACCATCACTCAGCCTCCAATCACCGTCACCAAACCCCGAGAAACCACAACAGTCACTTCTACCATCGACCTTGGCTCCCAATACAACTGTGCAAACCTTAAGGCCGAGTTCTTCAAGGACTTTGATTACGCAAACACAATTGTTACCAATTACATGGAACCAAACAAGTGCTACAGCTTCAAAAAGGCACTCTCAGCTAAATACGCTGACGGTACCTCTGGCGCTGGAGTCATCAAAGTCTGTGAGTTTGCAAACTGCTCAGGAAGATGCCACGAGTCATACCGCAGTGAAAAGTGGTTCCCAACAACCTTCATTGAAGACTATGGCCACTCCATCGAGTCTGCCATGTGGACACTTTAGAATTGTAACATTTTATTACAAAAAATACTTGGTGCTTTTTTTTCATTCTTCAAAATAAACTTTAAATGCATCAACAATATCTTGGTTCCCCTCTCTTTTTTTTTTTTCAATTACCAAAAGCATGCCCTACAATGAAAGGAATATACTGGCTGTACTAGAGCCATCGTCATTTGTGGACCTGTAAAGCATCAAGCTGTTCTTGTTCATTCAAATGTAACATCAAGTTATGTTATTTTAGGAAGTTGGATGATGGAGAGAATAAGTACTGTGTGTTGTGGCTCACAACTGGCCACACACATACAGTGCTCGCAGTATCGATCCCAGGGCGCTCATAGAATAAACTCTAGGCCTTTACATGAAATATACAGCCAGCCAAGAAGTGAAGGCTTTGCTCAAATCAACTTGATGAAACTCTAAATTGATTTGTATTTATCTGGGGACTCTTTTTTAAAATGAGAGGATTTTTCTTTAGTGAAAGAAAAAAAAAACAGGACTGTATCCTGAGATTTACGTAGTGAGGCCTTCAAACACCAGCTTAAAAACATTAAATATTTTAGATTTGACTTGTCATGATACTAATACTTAATTATTGACACCCATTCTGTATGACTCAGGTTGATTTCATTTCATTTCACTTTTTTGTCATTATTTTGCCCTCGTTTTTATAATAGTAAAAAATAAAAACTAAAAACCTATTTATTTATGTACTTATTTTACTTCTAAAGCAACTCATTAATGTTCATTGGCATCTCATCAACTTGGGTGTTGTAGAATTGTTCAATGTCACGGATTGTGGCATCATCATCTTCGGTAACAAAGTTGATTGCTACACCCTTACGACCAAATCGACCACCACGACCAATTCTGTGAATATAGTTTTCTCTGTTAAGTGGCAAGTCAAAGTTGATTACCAATGAGACCTGTTGGACATCAATACCACGGGCAAGCAAATCAGTGGTGATCAATACACGGGATGATCCTGATCTGAACTCCTTCATAATGGTGTCACGTTGGTTCTGTTCCATATCACCGTGCTATTATTGAAATTTTACATTGACGATGATTAGTATTTGCAAATCCAGTAGATAAAAAGTGGCGAATAAGAGCATAGCAAATCAAAATTGGAGGATAATGTGAATTAGGTAATATCGTAATATTGGATTATTTGATATTTTGCTTACCATTGCTGATACGGTAAAGTTCTTTTTGCGGAGCTCTTCAGTGAGCCAATCAACCTTTCTTCTGGTGTTGGCGAAAATAACAGCCTGTGTGACGGTGATGGACTCGTAAAGATCGCAAAGAGTGTCGAATTTGAAGTCTTCAGTACCAACGTTAACAAAGAACTGTTTGATACCTTCGAGGGTAAGTTCGTCTCTCTTGACAAGGATTCTGATTGGATCTCTCATAAACTTGGTGGTGACTTCCAATACTTCCTTTGGCATGGTGGCAGACAACAAAACAACCTGGACGGAAGTTGGCAAGAGTTGGAAAACATCGTAGATTTGGTCTTTGAAACCTCTTGAAAGCATCTCATCGGCTTCATCAAGAACAAACATCTTTACGTCCTTGGCGTCCAAAGCACCTCTCTTGATCATATCAAACACACGACCTGGAGTTCCTACGACGATCTGGGCACCTGATTGCAAAGCAGCCATATCTTCACGGACATTGGTTCCTCCGATACAGGCATGTACCTTGATCTTCAAGAAGTCTCCCAAAGCTACAACTACTCTCATAATCTGCAATGCCAACTCACGTGTTGGTGCAAGAATAAGGGCTTGTGTTGATGGAATATCTGCATCAATCTGTTGCAAAATACTGATTGAGAATGTTGCGGTTTTACCAGTTCCTGACTGTGCCTGTGCAATCACATCTCTTCCCAACAATACTGGCATAATAGCACGCTGCTGGATAGCTGATGGACGCTCGAAACTATTGTTATCAATACCACATTTATAGTTATTATCCCATCCCACTCTCTTTTATCCACTATTCATTACTGTTTCTTTCTTTCTTTCTTTCTTTGTTTATTTCTTTCTTTTAAAACTTACCCATAAGCATAAATACCACGGAGCAACAGTTCCTTGAGGTTCATTGAATCAAAGTTGTCAACAACTTCATCCCAATTGGTCTATTATCATCAATCATAGTATCATTTCTTTGTTAGTCACCTTCCTTCACCTATCTTCCTCTTCTATTTATTAAAATAATATTACATTCTTTAAATCATCATGTTTTCGCTTCTTACCTCAATTTCTTCTTGAGTAATATCTTTGAATTGTTCTCTATTTTAACCAATTAAAACATTACATCAAATCAAACGTTAGTGCCTACTTTACTTTTCTACATCAACTCTATACATCCCCTCCTTCTTCTTCCTCTTCTACCTCTGCCAACACCACTGAACCATCCCCTCTCTCTCTCCTCAAATTCTCAAAACATCCTCCATTCATTCCAAGTCAATCAGCTTTACACAACACGTAAGCTTGGCTCTTGTAAACTCCCTCTTCTCTTATTTTCTCAACTTTTATATTTTTTGGGGTTTAACGGTCACAGTTGTTTCTTTTTTTAAGTAAAAAAAAAACAAAACAAACAAAATCATTTCCAATCTTGAATAAAGACCAATCCTTTCACCTTGCATACACAGTTTTGCAGCTAGTTGAATCAGTGTTGAATATAAAACTTACTCTGCCATATTGAATTAACTTGTGTTTTTCTTTTCCTGCTTGGTTTATATCTTCCCGAAACAAAAGTCCGTAGGTACTTTGTTTTTGTCTTGTTTTGTTGTTGTAAAAACTAATTATAAAAAATTATTTTAATCTAAAAACAGCTAAATATAAATATAATGGATATTATAGTTTTATATAGAACTGAGAATATGGAATAAAATAAATTTGTTAAGTATTTTAACTGTTTTTTATTTCTATTAGCTTTGTTAAAGAGGAAGATTTCTTAAATATCCAGCTTGCCGTCTCTTTTTTACTAGCTGGTTTTTTTTCTTTTTCTTTCTAACTTTACTTTTTTTTCTTTGTCCATATTTTTTTTCTTTTTCTTCTAATCACCTTTTTTTGTTTTTTTACTTTATATAATTTCGCTACCTATTTAACCCATTTAATTTTTTTTCTTTATTGATTTATTTCACTTTTTCATTATCCATTTTTTTTATTTCTAAAAGCCCTATTAATCCCTTTTTTTTTGCTCATGCATTTAAAATCTACTCGATTTTTTTTTATTTAAATCTGCCTTATTTTAATTCAGCCCTATCGACTTTTTTTTTCCGCCTCGGAAATCACAAACTCTTAAATCTTTGCCTGAAAAGCCATACTTGCTCAAACTCGCTTCACCTTTCAACCTCATTATTCATTCTTTTCCAAATGTTTGTCCTGATGTAGATATTATGTAACTCCGTCATCCTTCATCTATTAGTGCATCGACTAGTATGTCCCCCTCCCATTTACAGTTTACTCTTTGCATTTTTTTGCTGTTTACTTTTGTCGCTCTTTTTACCCAGCTTTTTTGGCCTCCTCTACCATATTCCCCGACTTTTTCTCAATGTTTACCCTCCCCCCCAGGCAGTACTCTCTTTAAACTCTCCAATTTATTTTAATCAATGGGCCTATCTTTTTCCACTTTTTTTTTTCCTTCAATTTGTTTGGTTAATTGTGTTTTTTTATTTATTTCTTGCTTGCATTTTACTTTTTTAGTACTTTTTCTTTTTGGTTCAAAATTCGTTGAGCTTTTTTTAAGTTTTTTAAACTTTTTGATTTTTTTTTTCACCTTTAAACCCATACACACTTTTCAATTTTTTTTTTATCCTTACCTTTCTTTTCAACCCTTTGTTTTTTTTTTTCCCTCTCTCTTGCATTTGTTCTTTTCACTGTTATTGCTTGTTCATTAGCCAAGCTGACTATTTTTTTTTGCCCTATTGTCAATTTTTTATTAAATAAATGTTTTTTATTGGCCAATATTAGTCAATTAAAAAAGCATTTTGCGTTTGTTCAACTTTTTTTTATAAATGAATTATTGCTTCTCCAATGACATAACAATGTGTGAGCCTGACTTTTATCCAGCCATTCAAATTCATTGTCGTTACATTTGACTCGAGTCTACTAAACATAGTAACTTTGCTCTATTTTTTTGTTGTTTTTTTTGACAACTACTAATAGGGCAGGCTTACTAAATCAGTTTGCTAAATCAGTTAACTAAATTCGTCTAACCAATTGGTGAGAAAGTTGCTGTAATCTCTGTCCTATTTTGCTAAGGCCTAGGTGTAAATCAAGTAGAAGTAGAAAAAGTCTGATAGTTGGCGCCAAAACAGACAACGCATACAGTCGACATTAAGAATCAAACCGCCAATAGCCAAATACAAATACGGCTTTGAAATCACGCTTTTGATTGCTCTATTTACCCGAGACTAGCTCCATCTAATTTCCACCACTAATCTTTCTTAACATCACAAGCACTATACATGCATTACCTAAAATAAACCGCTTGCATCCAAATACCGTTTCAAATTATTGCTAAATTTGTCTATCACTGCTAATTAGACTGACCATATCAATCAACACCACAGCACCCACCCACAAATATCATGCTCCTTCCTTCCTCCATCCTTCACTCAGTGCTACTATTTTTAATGTCGCTATGGTATCGCTATTTACCAATTTGGCATCAAACACAGCTTTTTGCGCATACCATCTGCTATTTTAGAGGTTGAAGCTGAAGCAGTGGCATCAGCCTATTTACACCCAACCAAGCTATATTTACTCTAGTCTACTCTTTCTCTAAAAAAAAGCTTTGCTTTGATAAATGTAATTTATACTACATTAGTAGTAAGTTTTGTTGTGTTGGTTCTGTTGTCAATAAACCACATAAATAAATAAAAATTGTATTGACAAATGCAAAGTGTAGATTCGGCGTATTGATACATCCACACCTCGATACAAGTATAGCCCAAACTACCAAGTCTCTGCATATCCAAAGACTTCTAACAACCACTATATTTATTTTGTGTACATGCTCAGCTTGTTCAACCCTCTTACCTACTTGTACATTTGTTGTATCTTCTTTGACCGCGCCATCCATTTGTCACTTAACTTTTATTGTTATATATTTTATTCACTAAATATACCTAATTTCCTACTTGTTGGCCATTAGCCATAACCATTAATCATAAGCTATTAAACATTAGACAACACAACACAACACAACACAACACGACATACATTTTAGGCATATCATTATAACACTACCTGACGTGCAAGTCTTTTCACGAACTTTATATTCTGGCATCATAAGGTTGTTGTTAATATCGTGTGAATCACTTAATAGGCTGCTTTTGTTTGTTTATATATTGATCTGACATGTGCCAACTAGCTTGGAGGAGTCTCAGCTCAACCGTTTAGAATACTACTTTAGTTGACTTTTGGCTAGCAAAGCCTACTTGGCTTTATAATAAATAAATATTTATATATGTAAAATCCCCAAAAGTCAATTTTCTTGGTACAAACTTTTTCATTGATACTGGGGTTCATTCGCCAATTAAAAACATCTAAGGCGATTAAAGCTAATAGATAACAAAATCCACAAAACAGACTTAATAGTAGTAGGGTTGGTAAGTATTGTTAAATCAAATAAAGCACGACTTTGACGTTTCGACTTGAGGAGAATTGATGGATTTTTAGCAATCTCCCCAAAGTTTTAAACAAAAAAAAACTAAAAAGCCTTTATTATTCGATAAAAAAAAAAGCACTAGAAACAATTACTAGCAAGAAACACTGGTAATTGATACTAGCAAAAAAAAAAACGAAAAAAACTCGAATAGAGTAATGATAGTGTTGTTATAGCAAAAAGCGTATAAAAAATCAAGATTAAATAAAATAAACAGAAACGGAAACTCGAAACTAGGAGAATACAAAGTTTAAAGGATCAAAAGTCAATCAAGATTAGTAGAGCTTTTTTATATATATTTGTTCAATCAAATTTCGAAATCACCGTTGGAATAAAATATCAGCTAAATAAATAAAGATGGCCTTTGCATGGAGAAACGCTGGTTTAAAGTAAGTACAACATTTACGATCCTGTTTATTTATACCCTGCCCATAACATGGCTTAATCAGTCTTTGTTATTGTTTGCAGTGCTCGATTTTAATAATCAGCACTCGCTTTATCGGAATCTGTATTGATTCGAAGGATTTAAGGTGTATAAAGTATAAATAAAAAGTGTGGATACAGCTTTATCAGATTCTTTTCATTTTCAATCTGGTAAAAAAGCAAAAAGATAAATTGTAAAAGCAGAGCTCAAAAAGCAAATGGATAAATCGAGAAAAAAGGATTCTAAAAAAAAAAAAACAACTGTGGAAAAAGAGAAACGATAAAACTAATTGATTATGCAGCCAAGATTTTGTCTACTTGACCAAAGCTGTTTTTTATAGCATTTATGACAAAATTACTGTGCTAAATATTTGCTTTGGGCTTAATGTCTTTTAAATTTCCTTCTCAATAGCTACCTGCAATACAGCAGCATTGCTGCTCGCGCTCTTAGAAGAGTTTTGAAGGAAGACCAAGCCGTCATTGCTACTAGACGTGACCAGATGGATTTGAAGATTGCAAAATGGAAAGATGGAAAGCACTCTGAACCTGTAAGCCTTTTATTTTATTTCTTTTTTACTCCTCCAATAATCCTTCTTATTAAACCTTAATATACTTTGATCAGTTACCTTGCCATACGTGTTGATTTCTCGTTTTCTTCATTCCACATCACACATCACACATCACACCTTATACTATATATTGCTGCTTATTGTCACTGTTTAACTTTTTAAACCTGTATTTTAATTCACCACCTTGACTATGGTGAATTATTACAGCACAGGGCTTGTTTTAATCCTGGTCTTGAAAGTTTCAATATTATTTTTAAACGAAATATTCATACTGTTTCTACATGATCTCATAATAGGTTGCCGTCCCAATCATCCAAACCCGCACCACCAAGACCGAATAGGCCTCGACCATTATAGTTTACCAAATATTAGTTTCTCCCCCCTTTTTTCTCACTAGCGGAGTTTAGTAATAATATTATTATATCTTTTTAGGGTAAATAAAAAGGCGAATAAACAAACAATCGATCAACCCCTTATTTTTATTTTATTCTATCTTACCACCAAGTTAAAAGAATTGCTTTTACCACAAACCAACCTAATACTTGCTTACAGTATGTGGCCTGCTGTTATTTTTGCAGATTGATAACTACGAGTGTTGGTATTTAAGAATTTTTCCCAAAAGCAAAAGCAAAAACAAAAGCAGCAAGAAACACCAACACTTTTTGACATACTAGTGTATGTGATAATACGTATGTGTAAATTTGCTAATCAGACGTTTTTACTTTACCTGTGTAGTTCAAAAAAAAGTGAGCAAGTTAGCTTTTGTACTTAATGTTTATGTTCATCACCTCGTTAATGCAGGAAATCCTTATTGGCAGGTTTTTATCTATTTTTATTTTTCGAGTGTAAACAAGTCACCAGCTATCGGAAAACTTTGATGAGAGATCATATTTTTAGACAGGTATCAATATGGATAGCGTATGAAGTAGAATTCATTTTATTCGGAATCACCTATTTTCCTGAATTTTGTTAATGAGACTGTGGTAATACGCTTGGGTAACTTTGAACCAAGCAGTTTGAGGTTTAATGCCAATTTTACCATGTAAGGTTTATAAACATTAAAGTAAACAGATATACAAATAGTATGGTGATTTGAGGTTTGTTGATTATATGCTCGGTATAAAAACGCTCGTTTATGCATTTAGGTGCTTTGAGGAATGAAGAAAAGGTCTATTTAATTTCAATACAGTCAATGGTGCTACTTGAATTTAGAATGCTCCAAACACAGCGGCTCTATTTGCCGCCTTAAATTAATCGATATTAAATGATGCCTAGATAAACTTAAAGTTTGCCTTATATTTCGCTACTTGAACTGTAACACATAAATCACTGACGTTTTGATATAACCGCAATCAACTTATCTCACACCATAAAAACCCCGATACACTTTGTGTTTTTGGCTCGCTTTCAGCTTTAGCCATAGTTTTTTTTTTAGTCAATAGGCTTATAAGCTTTAGAATTAATCATCGGCTTGAATTCAATCAATTCCAACAACTTTTATAAGTCTGTTATTACTCATAGGCTGGTCTTATGATCATTACTAATACATTTCCCATGAATTAGTGTTCAAACGAAACAGCCGCGTATCTCGAACAAAAGACAGTTGAAAGGTGTGCCAACATACCACTTCCCCTGGATCAGCATATTTTCTTTTCTATATTAATTGAGCGAATCAAGCTAGCCCAGGATACTCGCCAGGTCATAGGCAGGTGAGTGTCTATACCAAGCTCCGACATTGGCATTTGCTGGGGCTGATTGAACCTCCATTCCAAATGAACTAGCGCAGACTCTAGCCGCATTAACACGGTAAGTGACAACCAATGTACGGATGCTATGTTATATTCAGTATAGGTGTACACGTATCATTTTTGTAACTTCTAAAATGGGTTGGTATTTGTAACGCTGCAATAGCCCACAAAGATATTTAGCAGACCATGGGAAAAAAATATATCTACTTTTTATTTAATATTAATTGGTGTTTTACAAATACTCGCTTAGTTGGCTATTTGTGTAATAGCCAACAAGTGTATGAAACCACAGTCATAGTTGCACTAATTAGAAAAAATCAATATAATATTGTTACACAAAAGGTCAGAATACATCTGCCAATTCAAAACAGTTAAATGTTTTCGGCGGAAAAAAAATAGATGTGCAGGGGTTTACTGAAAAGTCCCTAAGCCTGATTAGGGTATATTATAAATGCGAGGTTGATTAGGGAAAAACCATTCAAACCCTGTAAAAATGCAACACAGAAGATATGAGAACAACATTTGGTTCTTGGACGGAGAGCAAAGGGCGTGCAGTAGTGCCAACTAGAGCAACACGTAATGAACATGTTGCGTCAGGTTAAAAAAGAAATAAAAAAGAAAAAGAAGTCTAATAGTAAACAAAGAGACTTCAATAATAATAAAAAAGAAAGTGAGAAGGAAAGGGAGGAAGAGGAAAGGAAGTGGAAAAGGAGGGAAGGAAAGGAAAAAGAGTATAAAGGGCTTGAAAAGGAATAGGACAGATATATAATAGTGTATTTAAAATTAACAAATTAGATATTATCTGAAGGTTAACAATCCAGCACAGACAAGTCTCAGCAATGGTCAAAGTATCATATATAACAGGCCTTTCAGCTTTCATGATGGCTAGTACCATCAAGGCGTCAGAGCCGATGTCATGCGACTCGCCCATTTTTTGTCCAGGCGATATACTAAAAGCAGTTCAGCTATCAGAAATATTCAAAGACGATAAAACATTTGTAGACAAGGTAAAAATAGCCAACCGCACACTTTTCAATATAAGCCCACCACCTGACCAAATAACTCTACACAAATATTGATATTCTGCTGACTGCTATTGGCTACTATTGACTGCTATTGACTGCTATTGACTGCTATTGACTGTTATGAGCTATTATTGACTGTTATTGGTACAATCTATTGTTTTTATTAGCCCACTACTAAACCAGAGGCCGATGTGATTGCCGCGTTCAAGCAGTTGGGGCAATCTCCAAGCAAGATGCAGCTCAAAAAATTTGTTGATGACAACTTTGGTGACGAGGATTCTTTAATGAAACCTGCAGATCTGGCTGAATTTAAAGAGAAGCCTTCCGTTCTGAACGGGATTGCCGACCCACACCTCAAAGGCTTTGGAGAAGCTGTAAACAACATGTGGAAACAGTTGGTTAGAGTCCAGGACAAGACTGGTCTATGCAAGGGATGTGTTACCTCTGCTTTGGATGTCAATGGCGTGTTTGTGGTTCCAGGAGGCAGATTCCGTGAATTTTATTATTGGGACTCTTACTTTTCCTTAGAGGGAATGCTTCAGTCAGAGCTGTATCAAACCAGTAAAAGTCTTATCAACATATTTTTGACATTTGTAGAAAAATACGGGTTTGTGCCTAACGGCGCTAGACAGTACTACCTTAACAGGTCACAGCCACCTCTTCTGGCACACATGGTTGACATTTACTACGCCGCAACATGCGACAATGAGCTCTTGCTTCGCGCATTGCCAATCCTGAAAAAGGAGCACGAATACTGGGTTAAAAAGCACAGTGTCGAGTTTTCACGGTTATCAAGGGACAACAAGGTGAAAGTATTTAAAATGTTCCGATACAAAGTTGACAATGATCAGCCTAGGCCTGAAGGCTACGCAGTGGACTGGAAAACTGCAATGGCCGCAAATGGCAACGCTAAAGATACTGCCAGGCTTTATGCCGAGCTGGCATCAGGGGCAGAGTCAGGATACGACTACAGCACTAGATGGATGAAAAACACAACCTTGGTTAGCCCAGAAATTCTTACAACAATTAGCGTTACCGATATAATTCCTTCAGATCTAAACGCAATGATGTACAACAACCAGAAAATAATCAGTGTGCTTAGCAAAACAGCATCAATAATCACTCTAGACAGAACACTCTCGTCAAGCTTTATGGACGACCATCAAAAGTACGACAAACTCAAAGACGAAACATTTGACAACATCATGGACTTGATGTTTGACGAATCAACTGGAATGTTTAATGACTGGAAAATGAGCGAAAGCGGCTATTCTGGTGTATGGTCTGCTGCTAATCTGTGGCCTTACTGGTACTTTGCCGACAAAATCAAGCCAGAAGTCGCATCTGTCGCTTGGTCAACTCTTGCAAAAATAATGAAGTCCAATCCCGGTGGAATTCCAACCACGTTGATCAATTCGGGCCTCCAATGGGATTTCCCAGATGCCTGGCCTCCACACCAGTATGTCATTATCAAAGGGCTGCTGTTGTCTGCAGAGTCAGCACGGAAAAAATCTAGCAGCGATTACAATGACTTGACAGAAACCGCCCTTAAGCTGTCGCAAATATTTGTAGGCGGAAGCTATTGCGGGTGGTACTCCACTGGTGGCTCAATACCTGGTCTGCTGGAGAAACTCCCCAATATGACTGATTCAGGCCACATGTTTGAAAAGTACAACTCAACTAGATTTGGGACTCCTGCAGGTGGTGGAGAGTACAGTGTGCAGGCAGGGTTTGGCTGGACAAACGGAATTACATTGTGGTTACTAAAGATGTTTGGCAAAGAGCTCAAAGTACCTCAATGTACTATATAATCGGTTTCTTTTCCCTCTTGTTTGTAAAAACACCTAGTATTATTTGCTACATTGTTGACCAAGTAAAACTTGGTTCTGATATTATTTTTATTTGAAGATCTATTGGTGTTTTTGTTATTATCGAAATAGCAACTTTTTTTCAGTTTCATGCATTTTATTATTACCTTGAAACTCATTGTTCTTTTAACCCATCAATTCAAGTTTAATATATATAATATATACGCTTTACAACGTTTGTTAAAGGGCCGCAAGTCAAATGTGGTATTTGAGTTTCGCTTTAATACAAAAAGGCAGTATTTGCTTTGTACCGCTTAAAATGTTGTGCATTAGCTAATTTGAAGATTTTGATCAAAACGAGTTAAAGTGCCGAAAAGCGGTCGAAATAAAATAACAAAATTCATGCAAACTTGCAAAAAACAAGAGCACCATAAATGTAATGTAAAACAAATACCTCAATTCTGTCAAATCTTCAATAAAAATAATTTCAACTTTTCTTGATGAACCTCTAACTTTTTCAGCTTTAAACCTTTTTAGGAGTCAAACAATTACCAAGACTATAACAATTACCAAAACTATAACAAACGCCAAAACTATAACAATTACCAAAACTTTAACAAACACCAGAGTAACAGCAAACAAAAAATCAAACGAGAATAGCTAAAGCTTTGTAAAGTACACAACACCTTCAACACTATATATATTAAATTGTAATATTTGTATCCCAGTTTTAAAATGAGCAACACAGAGGAACGAAATGCAGCTGAAAAAAAGCTTGCGAGCAGTAAAAACAACGCTGGTGCTAGAAACAGATTCCAGCCGTTATATAAAAGGACGCCAAATCTGCCAAATTCAGTACAGGAATCCAAACTAATGAGATTTGAAAATGAAAACCGGATTAAAAAGCATTTGCGTGAAAGTATTATTAACGGGAACAGGTTCAAGAAAAGTCGAACAGAGGCAGCAGAGGATTCAGGTACGCAGTGTATATACGTCTCTTTGTTGCATGAATGGGAACACAAAGAGAAAACTCTCGGTTTTAGGCTTTAATTTATCTTTGGACAGCGTGCTCAACAAAAGCTATGTACCCAACCCATTATAGACACGGATTTTGAGTACGAGATAACCGAGCCTGAGCTTGATGCATTGTTGGCAGATCTAAAGGTTCTCCTTTGCTAAAAACATTGTTTTATGGACTGACGATACATATAACTATTGCACAATTAGTGTGCTGAACAATTGCTGTTTATGGTTTATAGAGCGACAAAAAGGAGACACGACTGAAAAGTTTGAAAGCACTGACTGAAAAGCTAGAATTCCCATCAAAAACACTTTGCGAGTTTGTAAACCGCGACCAATTCAAGGCGGTGCTAAGTGTAAGCAGGCTAATAAATCAGTATATTGTGACACCAGCTGTATATGTTTATATTAAGTCTTAATCAACCGATAAATTGAAATAGGAGTTTTTATCTGGGATCGACCCTGAAGAAAAGCTTAACTCGTTGCTTTGCATAACAAGTAAGTTTTATATGATCGAGGTCGTCAACTGAATGGTGTTCCGTGTACAGTTATAAACTTAATGCTCAACACGCGTGCTAGATACTGGGGCCTATGACTAGAATGTCGATTGACCTAAATAATGTTATAGACATATCCTCTTGTGGAGATGAATTGGCCGCGTCGGCGCTGGATTTAGCACCACATCTGATATCCATTATTACGGAGAACTTCAACACAAATGAGAACGTTGTAAGTTTGAAGCGGCTCCGTCAAGTAGCTTGAACGGTTTGATCGAATTGCTAAAAGTGCACTGCTTAATTTCGTGTATCTCTGCGCTGTGTTTTAGCTTCAATGGGCGTATTTTGCAACTGAAAATTGTGTTTGTTGAAAATGCTTAGGATCTTCAAGAACAATCCGTGTGGGTTTTGGGAAATCTTGGGTCTTGCGGACCCGAGTTTCGTGAGCGGTTGTACGCAAATGGTGTTCTGCCTCCGCTAATCAAGCTACTGGATTCTAAAGCAAGTATCAAAATCGAACACTATACTCAATGAGTTGCTAAATGATAAGCTGCGGCTCTAACAGTTGCCAATCGTAAATATAGAACGAGGCGCTGATGACTGCAGCTTGTTTTGCTATTTCAAACATGGCTCGGATTCAGGATATTTATGCAGACGAATTCTATAAAGCAGGGCTATTAAGCAAACTGGAAAACATCTTGGTAGACACAAAGGTATAGCCAATCACTGTATTCTCTTAAATCCGTGGATCAGATTGATTTTTTTCTTTTTGGCGAAATAATATATAGATATATTAACTGTACTATCATTTGAGCGTCATATTTTGAAACTGGTTGTGGGTTAATCAATAGAATCAGCAACTGATTACTGAGGTTTCGTGGGTGCTTGCATACTTGAGCGCACGCAGCAGTGTAGGCCAGCTTGATAAAATTCTGGAAAGTAAATTGCTAGACCTATTGGTGAGTGTCAATATCCAGAATATCAATTCTATGCTTTTAAGCTGCTAGCTGCTTGGCCAATTTTATTTTGGTATTTTAAATTGTCAGGGCTTAGCATAGTAAAATAGCTTTTCAGTCATGTTTTTAAGGCTAGGTATTAAAAAAAAATTCTAATGCTAATTGGTAATGGAAAATAGCTCAATGCCATAGAGAATCGATTTATTACAGGTGTTTCAGTACTGCCTGCAATTAGAACATTGGGAAATGTAGCCTCAGGAACAGAGAGCCAAGTGGATGCGCTTCTGCTCAAAAAATCAGTAGTCCCAATTATCTTGCTGGAATGTGGTGCCAAGAGCTCTGTTTTGTTAAATAACAGTGTTGACAACGAGTCAAGCGGTGGTAGCGCAAATAAAGAAGAAAATTCTAGACCTGCAAGGTCGGTGGAGAAGGAGGCACTGTGGGTGCTTTCTAACTTGACTGCTGGATCGCCAAGCCAGGTAGACAAGGTTTTGTCTGCTGGTGCGGTTGATAGATTGGCAGACATTATTTGTGGCGAGAACTACGATTTGAGAAAGGAGGCCGCATACAGCATACTTAATATCTGTGACCACAAGGCATCCGAACATTTTCTATTGCTTCCGCACGAAAGGCTTGTACAAAGTAAGACTTTAAGATTTCAAAAAAACAGAAGCGTTAATAATTCAAACCTTTGATACCCAAGACTTTTGGTTATCCATAATTCACAGTTTATTGTTTCCAGCTGTGTGAGTGTGTGAGTGAATGTGTGAATGTGTGAGTGTGTGAGTGTGTTAATGTGTTAATGTGTGAATTTGTGAATTTGTGAAGGTACGTAATAACCGAATGTCTCTATTTTTAGCATTTGTTGACTTTTTGCGCAGTCATGATGACCAGCTGATAAAGTTTGGGATCCATTACTTGAGTATGGTTTTTGAGAGGTTTGACAGAGTAAGTTTTGTTTTGCTACACTTTGTGGCTTCGATGCTAGAACTATGGCTGCTGCTGGTATTGGTTACTAGAAATGCTTCTTTCCAGTAGCCTAGTACCAATTCAGCAAAGCAGATTTTAACTGATAGCTTCATCTTTTGATTATCTATCAATAGTCCAAGGCGATGGGTTTGCTGGACAGCGTTATGGGAGGGTTAGATGCTCTTGAACAGACCATAATCACTGAAGACCAGGAGGTACGTGCGGTTGCCACTCACATCCAGAACGTATACTATGCTGAGACCGAGTTGGAGTAGCTTCTGGCTTTTAGATAAAACGGACGCAAGCGCGTTTTGTAATTTATCAATCGCTTCTTTTCTTTATTTCTTGTTTATTATTAGTTTATTAGGAAATCTACCTTTTTATTCAAGGTTGTCTTTATTCCTGCGAGTAAATATACCGAGTATAACTCCGCAGCTTTTAGCAGCGCTTGTTGAAATAAATAACTGTTGCTAAAACACAGTCTATCCTGGGGCTCTATTCCAAATAATTACCAGAACTGATCGATGCTTAATGTTGGTATACAACCATACATCACGCTCTTTCTGACATTTATCACCACTTTCACCCGTCATTGTTAATTTGAAAAGAAGGAAAAAACGTCAAGGCTTTCAATTTAAAAACATGTATATTTTTTTCATGAAAGAAAAGAAAAAAAAAGTATAAACTATTAGATACAAATACTCAAAACAATAATATCTTGGAAATAATTTAAAGTTGTCCAGATTTGTCAATGGTGACGCGTTGGGAGGTCTTTCCTGATTGACTACCATAAGATTCGATCTTCTTGACGATATCGCTTCCTTCAACAACCTTTCCGAAAACAACGTGTTTACCGTCGAGCCATGATGTGACAGCGGTGGTGATGAAGAACTGGGATCCGTTGGTGTTTGGTCCAGCGTTGGCCATTGAAAGAAGGTATGGGGCACTGTGCTTCAAGGCAAAGTTCTCATCTTGGAATTTGGCACCGTAGATTGATTTTCCTCCAGTTCCGTTGTGGTTGGTGAAGTCACCACCTTGGAGCATGAAGCCTGGGATGACTCTGTGGAAGATTGAACCAGCATAACCAAATCCTTTTTCTCCTGTGCAAAGGGCACGGAAGTTCTCAGCGGTTTTTGGGACTACATCGGCGTTAAGCTCGAATACAATACGGCCCAATGGACTGCCGTTGGATGAGACTTCAAAGTAAACTCTTGGATTTGACATGTTTGCGTATGTTTAGTTAATCTAAATTTATATTCAAGTAAATAAAAAGAATTCAGAACAACGAACAAAGAGGGCTGGGGCAGTTTGATCTATTTATTCAAAAAAAATAAAAAAATGCCAACTTGCCGAAATTGTTAGAGTAGCTTGTATGATTTCACCTTTAAAATTTTGCAATGTTTTTTTTTCCCTCTCGAAATGTACTTTATACTTGTTGACCTTTTCAGACTTATTTTTTAAAGCGATTTAAAGCTTGGTCATATCAGCGTAAAATGGGTCAGAAACTTTAATGTGCTGTTTAATAATAGGCTGTGACTAAAATCAACTCATTACCAAATCAATAAAAACTAAACTAAAACCAGCACATTATCGATTGTTGAAACTCGAATGAGAATGCTTTGTTTGAGTTTAAATTATGCCTACAACCAAAAGTAAACAACAAAAAATGTTGTTTACTGTTTTGCATTTTCATACGCTTAAATGTTGGAGTTGATTCTAGAGCAATCTTTATTAACTTTTTTTCGATACTCAAAATTAAAAATACAGTGAAAAACACATTTAATTTAATAAAAATACAAGGGCTTAATGAAAGTTCAGGAGCTGATTAGTTGGCTATAATCGTGAGTGTAGTATTGACGAATCTTTTAACGAATGAGAGGTAGAAATGCCAGCTTTATTATTACATTACTTTGAAAATTAATAGAAATTGTTCTATTGAAATCCATAGGACTGTTGAAGGCCTATTTAAATAAAATATTTCCAATGTCAAAAGCCAATATTGCGATTTATTCCATTCAAATTAGCTCACACAAATGCAGTTTCAAAATTAAATGCAAAAAGTTCATTTAAGAGTGAAAATTAAAAAGCAAAGTAAAGCGGGAAACTCAAATTTGAAGCCTATTGAAAGCCAGTAAAGCTTGACACAATAAAATGATCAAGCCTAAAAGCCAATATTCAACTGCACCAACCAATGGCAAGGAGCCGCAGGTTTCTAAAACAACTTGTAAAAAATGTGCTTCATTTTGATATGCTTTTTTTTGATGTGCTTTTTTTTGATGTGCTTTTTTTTGATGTGCTTTTTTTTATCAAATGTGCTTTTTGACAAAAAGCAATTCTTCCCATTGTCCAAGTATAGTTAAATTAAACGGCTGAATCTGAATTTGATTGGTTATGAAAACGAGCGAATCTGCGAGATGCATGATTAATACACTGCCAATTTGAGTAGCTCAATTAAGCAGGTTCTAATGCAGAGATGTCCATGTCCTAGGCTTTTTTTTTGCCTTCTAGGCGGATAACAACATTTAAGCGAATGTGCAACTCGCACCAAGAGTTGAATATACAATGTAACAGCATGGCTTGCCCCATGGTCGGCAGCGCTTATGTTTCTGTGTTTGACTCTTGATGAGGGTTTAAAACAAAATTTCTTTTGTCTCGAGGCTTCTACGACACCAGCTGGCTTTTTTTTTTGTGTGGCCCCTTTTTTAAACCAATACAAGGCACTGTTTAGTAAAAGCAACATGAAGTCAAGCACGTTTGCTGAATCCGATAATCGAACAACCAAGGTGGCCTTAAGCACCAAACACAAATTGCACCAGTTGCTAGGTTGTAGCTAAGTTGGCCAATACACACAACTCACTTTCAAAGATCTCATACTGCAAAAAACCAAAATATTTAGCCTTGTTTATACCTCATTGAGGGCTTCTACTTTACTCAAGTCATGGCGCACTAATTGGCTGATTTAACTGTTACTCCGATACAATGATGTCTACTTTCCTCTTGTTCTGCAAAGATGCGCTGGTATCTCTATACCAACAAAAAAAAACTTGTATTAACACCGAGCAGCTTGGCAAACCGGTGTTCCAAAGATAATTTGGTTTAATCAAATATTAAGCATTGGACACAAAATACAATGCAACAGGGTATGCTCAGGCTATATCACCAAATTTGATTTGTAGAGGGTGTTGTTTTGCTTGCTTTATTTGCTTGCTAGAACATTCCTTTTTGCAACTATAGAAAAAGTACACTACAAATTGTTCAAGGACTTGTATTCCTTGTAGCCCTTGTAGTAAATCGAAAGGTTATTGGTATAACCGACCAATTCTGCAGCAACAGCGGCAGTTTTGCATCGGGATCCACCACCACAGTACAGGACGATGGACTTGTCCTGAGATTCTTTGCTTGGGATTTCAAAGCCGTACTTGGACCGGAACTCCTCGGGACTGAGTTTCAAAGCAGTTTCGAATTCTGCGGATTGTAAATTAAAGGCATTTGGAATGTGTCCTGAGGCGAATTCATCCGGACGTCTAACATCAATTAGGATAGTGTTTTTATTCTCACCCTTGGCTAGTTCCGATATCAAAGAGTAATCGACCTCTTTGGCAAATTGAGGAAGTGACATTACTGGCTTAGTGCTCAAGCTTTTTCTAAATATCGAATTTGAGTGGCTTTTTAGCAGATTTAAAAGCATTCAATGCTTTCAGAATTTGTTACAGTAAAATACAAAGCCGACTATTTCCTTTTAAATTTTTGTTAAAAGCAAAGAAAGAGGAGTCGGTGAGCCTTGTAAGTTTCAAGGTCACTTTACAATTTACAGGAGCTTGACATCATGCATTTTTGTTTTATTTTATTTCATCTTTATTCCATTTTTTGCTTTGAATTTAAACCCCAAGGCCAGCCAATGAGTCAATGGTGTTGATTTGTATTATCAAGCGACTCGAGCAACCAACTAACTTCAAACCCCGATTTTTAATGCCAAACTTTTCAACTTTGAAGCAATTGGGTTAATAAAACAGTGTTAATCGAATAAGAAAAAAATTTAGAAAATATAATAGACAAAAAAAAAGTCAAAGTTGTTCCAAAGTTCTAAAAGTTCATTTTACAATAGTAATAAGTTGAGTACTGTCTATTTGGGTGCAGCTGGGAGCCATCACCTTGTTGTAGACCTCGACGAGATCGACTTCAAAGTAAGAAAAGATGAAAGAGACTGTGGAATCAACTAGATAGACCACAATTAGCACGGCCAGGACTATACCACCAACAAACACGCCTAGCGGAATAGGTGGCTTGGAGTTTGCTGGTAGGGTATAACCAAAAGAATGTACTGGGTTTGGTTTTTTAGGGATTGGGTCAATTTCTACTTCCATTTTGACTTTAGACTGGGGGGGTTTTTTATCGTGGTGGTTGTGACAGCGTTTTTCTAGGGCTGGTGGTTCATTTGGAACTTTTTCAGAGCTTGTGCGCTTCTTGCTTGCTGGGGGGCTAAAACAGCAATAGAACATGTTATTATTGACTTGGCTTATTTTAAAAAGGTGTCTTTAGCAAATCAAGAAATACGTGTGTATAAAGTTCACATCAGTGCTAGTTATTTTATAGCCATAGTTTGACTATTAAAGCGGCTATAAATAAGGGCAAACGCATAAATAAAGTGGGTCTAATGTATAGCTACTGTAGAACTAAGGTAAAAGTTAATAAGCACGCACCGTTTTCTCCAATCGAAATAGCCACGGGTTCAAATATAGCGGGCAGAGACGGAGTGCATAAAAAAGTAAAAGAAGTTTACCTCAGCGGAATCCAAACAACCAAAACGCTATTTTCTATGGTAACCTTGGCCAGGTTATAGTCGCATGACTGAGGTAAAGCGCAGGAAAACATAAATGGCAAGGGTACTACAAGCGAACAAGAACATTCGTGTCTACATAGTCCCCAGTTAAACTCTTTTATGTGGCTATGATACTCGGATTCGCCATTTATCACAACCTTCCCATCAACCAACGTGTTTTCCCTACCAGAGTCATAAGTGGATAAAAGCAAATCGACAGTGATGTTGCTGGGTTTAGGCAGATATACGCGCAATTGCCAAAAGTCTCTGGATTCATATATTTTAGACTTTGGACACCATTCAGATTCTATAATGTGAAATTTATCTATTCTTTTTTTAGTCGGATACAATCTCAAGTAATTTTTCGATATCTTATTTTTATCTAGTATCTCGCTATTCAAAGTCGCAAAGCTCTTGTCGCACTTGTCTTCCACGTGGCTGATTTGTTTTCTTTGACACTCTGAATGAATACAATCCTTGCTTTTTGAGCAACCCACACATGCAGCGAGTTCTTTACTTTTACTTGCAGCGCTTTTGTTTCGAGAATTGACATCATTTACCTCCTCAAAGTGCACGTACTTTTTTGGAGTTTCGGGTTTGACGGCATCATTTAAATTGCTTGTATAAGCCAATTTTCTGTTCTCAATCGAAACGTCTATGTCTAGCTCTCTAAAACGAGGATTGTTTCCCTGCCCAACTGGATTTATTCCCGAGTTTGAGCTTTTTAATTGTCTAGTCAGAGTGTCGAGATTGGGTTCATTGGTGCTGGAGTATTTTGGTGTAAAGTTTATCGAGTTTTTAATGTTTTCGGAGCTGTCATTATCAAAGTTAGAGTACATTGCCTAAATTATTACTATTTTATTTAGTTGAAAAAAAAGATACCACAACACCGTTTGTTTACTATAGTTATAAAAAACCAAAGCCCTTTTGTTTTGAAAGCAGCACAAGCTTGTTGGCTATTAATAACAATATCAATGCCAATAACATGTTTCGTCAATAGATTTGCCGTTATTTATTTTTAATATTCCAAATACCTCGACATTTTATTATTATTTTTGAAATTGCCTCGACGTTTTTTTAAATGACCAGAATACCGCGAAATCGCTGCGCTTGTAGTAACAATTTTTTTTGATGTTTTATTATTAGGTGAAAAATTATTATGTTATCAATATGCTAACTATAACGAGAATTGAGTAGAAATAAAAAAGAAAAGTATCAATGATCCATTGCTAATACAACCGCCAGAGCGTGTATTATTCTTTAAAAAAGGAACATGGAATGGAGAAATGCTAGTCCAGTGTGCTTGAGGCCTGATAGTGATTGATTATCCATTGCCTAGACTGGTGGACTTTGTTTTTGCCATTAATTAGTCCAACTTGGAGACTTGGAGGATTCTGGGCTCATTATCGGTACTGGAAACAGTCATGGCAGATGACAAGCTGTTGGATGGGGAGGCTTGTTGTGGGGTTTCGTTGATGGCCGAGTTAATTTTGGCGTTTCTGCCAACTGGTATTCCATCGCTATTGATTGTAATAAATGTTGTTACAGAATCAATAACAATTGGGGTGATGTAGATTGGAGCTACGGTTGGGGGATCTACGGGGCCATTTGGGTCAGCTGGTTCACACCCAGTTGAGCTGAAGCAGCTAACCACGATTTTCTTAAATGATACGTTGTTGTTTATTGATCCAAACACAAAGTACAGTGGATCGTTTGCCATGTATCCAGAGAATATGCTTTTGGGGATTATGTCCTGTACGACTATTACTCCGTTTACTGCAAACATGATTCCGTCTGGTGTGAATCTTATGAGTATTGGTATGCTCATGCCAACAGTGGTGCTAAAAGTGCGTGCAATGTTGTTAACAGCGTCTAATTTTACAATGCCATTGCTCAAACCGATAAACCCATCAACTCTGTTGCTATTAGCCAAACCTTTCATATCATTGACCTTGAAGAAGAAGTCGGTTCCAGGATCAACTTCAAAGGAAATCTCAAAGTTATCGCCATCACAATTTATTGGGATGCGGTCTTTCCAGTTGTAAGCAGAGTCTACGCAATAAGCCCCGCCAGTTGGGTTGGCGACATCGGTGTTGGTTGTTTCACAAATTGGATCGATTGTAGTAGGCACGGAAGGCCCAGGATTTATGGTTTGGTATGGCGATCCGCAACATCCCCCAGGAGCTGCAACGTCAGCGCAGTATCCTGTAGTTATTGTCGAAAGAGTGTATGCATTTGGGTCGTCTGGGTTAAGAGTGATCACTATGACATCAGTCACGGTTACAAGCTTGACTACAGTCCCAGGACCAACTTCAACGTCTGGCGTCACAATGCCGGTTTTTATTTCTGGTACTTTGAAAATCTTTGTGGTAATTTCCGTAGTTTTGTAAGTTTCACAACTTGGATCAATAACAGGCATCGCACTTAATGTGGGTTCCGTGGCTTCTCCAGCTGCACCAGACAGCCCGATTGAAGCAAAGAGAGCAAGGACCTTGCTTGAAGTACGTTGTGTGTTGAATTTCATTTTTACAGTACGTTTGTTTGGATGTTGGTCAAGATTTTGAAAAGCTATGGGCTTGTTTATTTATTAAAAGCTGGTTGTTTATCAAGTACAGATGTATCGGTGTTTTTTTAAAAGATAGAATTGTCCGTTTTGCAGAATCTAATACAAAAAAAGTTGTATTGTATTTAAAGCTGTGTTGATTGTATTGCTGGTATTAGAATATGAACTCAGTTCAGAGAAGTTGTGATGATATAATGTTTTTTTAGCATGGACTCCCTGCTCTATTTATACCTTTTTTCTTCTTTTTTTTTTGCTATTTACTTTTTAAAAACACTGCAAAGAGGTTTCATTACAGCTGTGGTATCAAAGTAGAATTAACTAACACTGAGCCCAAGTTGAACATGTAAATTTTAGAGGGCTAGGTATATTTCCAGTATCATACTGGGGTTGTACAAAGCCTTGCCAATGGTGTGTCTCTGGGATTAGATATTGTCAATAAATCTAGAGTCATATACACCCATGTATATTGCCTCAATGGCTTCTAGTATACAGCATTCAACAAGTCAATGCTGCTTGTTTATTGTTGAGCAATTGTTTTTCATCGAGTATACATAATCTGGTGTATATATCGATAACCGCTATCTCTTTGAAAAAAAGTATAACAAGATACAATGTGTTGATTCAAAGAGCACACAACCTATGTTTGTAGCAAACATCACTCCAAACTGCAAGCTGCATATTTAGAGCGAGTCTAACAATGGATCTGCGTTTTGCATTTCCAATACATTTCTCTGTTTATTTCCTCAAGCTATTCCCTGGCTATTGAAACCTGGTAATTGAAACTACATTGAGCGTTAAAACCGGAGTAAATATACAGAGTCTGCACAAATACCAAGAATTTATTCTTGCCCACATAACTACTGGTCAGCCATTTGCTTTTGGCCGAGTTTAACCCCATTATCAGAGGCATTGTGACTGTTTATTTTATTATCTCAACTATTTTACTTTTTGAGATATTACGATTATTTTTGTTTTTTTTTATTGAAATATTACGATTATTTTTGATTCATACCAGTATATTGATTTGCAAAATAAAAACATCTTGGTAAAAACTTAGCCAGCCTCTAAGCCATTATGACATATGACATTGATTTAGGCATTTTATTTCAGTGCACCACCTGAGACCATATATTTGACAACCTTATTGTATCACCAACGCTAGGTAGAATCTGTGATTGAAAATCTAAATTATACGCCTACCCCAATATAAATTTGTAAATAGGCTAACCTGTAAATCTAAAATCAGGTCATTTACAATCTTTAAAACAACAAATCTATAGAAATACAAGCCTATTAGTTCATTTACCTAAGCATTAATGGCTTAACTTGCAATTTATTTACTCGATTCTCTCATTAAATACGCAAAATGAAATATATATATAAAAAATGTCTTGGGCCCCACTCCCCATTGTAATTTTTTTTTAAAATACAGCTTTATTGATTGTGTTGTCAGCTATATAACATTGTTTTGGCATTTAGAGGTTATTCATCAAATTTAAGCTAATCTATCAAATAAAAATAAAGCTAAGCGAGAGTGTTTTGGATCTTTACTTTATTCAATTTTAAAGCTGATTAAGTTTTCTAATTATAGAAAAATCGCATTGTTGTCGATTCAATTCGATCAATAACACTTTGAGTGATTTAAATGTGAAGCTGCACTTCAGCCTTGAGTTTGAAATGTTTTTGAATCACAGAACAATCAAACAAAAAGCAAAAAATGAATAAAAAAAAGCAAAATTTGAATAGTTTCAATATAATAATAAATAAATAAGCTAAACTTTAAAAAATGGCTGTGAATGTGTAAATCTAAATGTCGCAACGCAGTTCGATAAAACTCAAGTAGATGTGTTTTTGAGCTGGCTTGTACATAAAAAAAAGAAAAAAAGGAAAAACTTGTAATGTAAAATATATAATTGGATGCAAAGAACTAAGCAAGTAACCCAAAAAGCTAAAAACCATTATTGTATTTATAAGTACTCTACCAAACCATTGCACTTGCAAAAGACAATAAAACAAGAAAACAAAGAGTAAAAAAGCAAAAGATTTGGCTGTTTATTACGCCTAAAAAGGTTTGAATCTATCCTAGCAGTCGGTTTGAAAGAAATACTATATATATACCACACACAAGGTAGATACAAACACAATTTGTTTGTTTTTTTTACTCAGATTCGATGATACATTTATCACCATTATCATTGCTAGCCCACGTTGGCTACTGACCTTAACCCGTCTGTTATTTGCACTTTGATCGTTAAATTAGCAATGTCACAATGTCGCCCTTTGTGCATACTTGCACCTCCAACAATTTAAAACAAGCGAACGCCTAACTAAACCCAAAGATCATGGTCCATACTTCAATATATAAAAAAATACAAGGACCATTCAATATTTCTGATGCGAGTTCAAACTTTACAGTCTAAAAAGTCATCGAGACTAAGCATTATTTGGTACATGCAGGCTTTGTGTGTGTATTAATAATACATATAACTTGTTAGCCAGATTAGCACTACGTTTTATATCTTACCGCTGATTATATCACGCAGTAGCTGATTGCTTGTCACAAACTGACTGAATAGGTTAACAATCGGTGAAAACGTTTTTAATCGAACTCATTGTAATTGTTGTTCTTCTTAACGCCCGTCATTTTGTACTCAAACAATAAAAGTTTATTCAAAACAAATGGTATTATTTAAAAAGAGAGAATAGCGATTGCTTTTACTAGGGGTCAACTAAGCAGCTGAATTTAAACTTTTGGACAATGCAGAAAACCCAAAATACGCCAAGATACACCCCTAAAGCCAAGTAAAATGAACGTTGACAAAGACGATACATGTGCACAACGAGTTAGGGTCATAAAAGTGCAGTGCAGTGATGGTTTCTACTTTGGCCAGCTTCATTGAAGCAGGTTCTGAAGCTTCAAAGCGGGGGGTTATTCTGAATCAAAAGAGTCTGATTATGGGCAAAAAACTGCGTGTTTCATTTTTTAAACATATTTCCCACCAGTTAGCCAAGGAATAAGGCGCCAAAAATTGGCGGCTTGGGTAACTTACCAGAAAAGTTTTACTAGGATTAAACGCTCTTAGCTTCAATGCCAAACACAAACCATAGTTTTTTTTAATTTAAAAGCCGAGTAGAGATACAGCCTGGCGTGTTTTGGTCAGCAAAGAGTCAAAAAATCGTTTAAGAAAAGGTAAGGATATTTACTGGGCAGAGTTAGAAATTGTAGAGATTGGTAATGTCGTTCCTCTGTTGATTAACAATTGCTGCTGAATGCCACTAATGGCGTTAATTACAGTAGCAATCGGCAGAAAACGTTTATACAAGAACCCGCTGTTGTCTGAGAATAAGTTACTTTAGCTGAAAAGAGTACAATATGGTCAGTATTAGTGCCAACTTTGGCACCAAATCTAGAATACTTATTGTTGATGCTTAACATCGAAGCAACTACAACGAAGCCATTTTAATGAATGTATCTGGAATTAGGATTTATTTAGCCAATTCACAGCTAGAAGATGGGGTTTATGCGTTTGTAATTTTTATATTAGTATCCAAGAGTAAAAACGATAGTTTAAAGACAATAACCCTTACATTTGGTACTTGTTAAAATGTTGGAAACGAGGACAATAGGGAATCAATTTGGCTGAAACATAACAATCAAGTGATAAGTATTTTGTTTAGTAGATTTCAAAGTAACAATGCCAATTAGTTATCAATGTAATTGTTTTAGCCACATTCACAAATCGAGTAAAGCCAAGCACAACCAGTACAATGGTATTTCAAAAAAACCTATCGAGTTGAGAAGAGGAGAGTGCTAATAGCCCTAAATAGCCTTTTTTAAAAAAATAAAAATAAAAAAGCAAAGCAGAACAAAAAAAAGGAGACAATGTACATACTAAACCAATATCCAAATGCCTTGAGATGAGGCCGAGTTAGCCGAAGATCAACGTAAAGCACCGATGGGAATGCGAGTGAGATAGATGGAGAGGCTGTCAGCATAGTGTTGAATAACCAAGGCTTAGACAATGAGTTTTAAAAGTACCAAGCTGACATTTAAATCCAAGTATTTTGTCCAGCCGCAAACTTATTGTATAAAAAGCAACAGCCAAAATAAGCGAGGTGGATAGTATACAAGTGGAGCAATGTATGAATATCCAAACAGCTTTTATAGAGCAATGTGTAGGTTCGAACTGCCATGAGGTTGGTGTTTCAATATAGATTAGAGGAATTTGGATTAGTAATTTGAAGAAAACATAACCAGTAAAGTAGAGCAAAAAAAAAGAGAAAGAAAAAGAAATAATAAAAGAGAACGAGAGGGAAAATAGGATAGAGAAAATAGGATAGAGAACTAGTAGTTCAACCAAAAAGATTCAGGGAAAATTTCACGCATGGTTTCCCAATGACTTATGGCAACGGGAACGCCCATGTTGTACAGAACATCGTTTTGGTCAGTGATGATGGATACTTCTGAAGGTTTATAGTCTATTGTTAGTTCGTACTTTTCCATGTCGCGAAGAACAGTGTTTTTTATTGAATAGTCCCCAGAATCTACATTGGTAATTGATTCTGGGAAATCAAACTCGATTGGGATATCAGCTGCAAAGAATACCTAGCGTAGACAGAAAGTAACAGTGATAAATTAAAGCTGATTCGCAGATAGATATTGTAAAGACGGTCATCGCAGGTTAGTAATAAATGTATAAATGTGCAATTGGCCCTAGAGTACCAGGTGCAATAAACATGGATCAGACTTACTATATTCTTTATTTTTTCAGGATGTTCAAGCGACTCGGCGAATACACGAACATTAGAAAACACAGAAAGCAGAGTATGCTTGACATGGCTCAATGTAAAGTTGTCCGTGGTAAACCCAACAATGTTCATTGATAGTATTCCATCAGGCTTGAGAATCCGTTTAATCTGGCTCAAAACTTGTTGGGAGAACATGTGTGATGAGACCGACCCACCAGAAAACACGTCGTGTATTACATAGTCGTACGTGTTGGCTTGTGACTGGTAGACAAACTGTCTTCCGTCAATCACATGGGCACTGTTGATGTTCTTGGGCAAGGCAAAGTACTTTTGAGCAGCTTGCAATACTTGGCTGTCGTATTCAACCACATCAACGCGGACACCCTGTCTATGCAGAGATTTTGCCGAAATTCCTACGCCCAACCCGATCTGGAGGGCTGTTTCAATCTTTGGCAACTTTCTAGACTTAATATATCTAACAGCGTCAAAGTAGTAGAATACCCCATATATCGACTCGCCTGTTGATTTCCAAGTGCCGCCAATGATGGAGTGGCCACTGCGCAGGACACGGAATTCTTTTTTGCCTTTAAAGTCTGCAACATCAACCCACCCGGTGTATGATTCGACTCTTGACAGAATCTCGATTTCAGGGTTGGTGTTGTGTTTCCAAGTCACTGAGCTTGCGCATTGAGGGTTTCGATACAAGATGCTGGAAGCGTTGAAAAAAACAAATGCGAACGGCAGAAAAGACATAAAGAGATAAAGATTCTTTCGCTTTCGGAGTTTCTTGATCCTCATCTTTTCAATTCTTTCAGCTTCCAACTCCGCTGGGGTTTTGACTTCCTCGACAACAGCTGAATCGCTGGTATTAGATTGGTCGCTGCTTGTAGTTGAAGGTTCGTCATTGGATTGTGGTTCATCTCCATAATTCAGTCGATCCAGGCGGATTTTGTCCATCGACTTTTGGAAAATGGAGGATAGTTTCATTATTATTCCCGAAAGACCAATGAATATGGCCTGGAATAAAACACCGCTGCACGCTGGCCGTTTAGGTAGGAACTTGAGCAGAATCATGCTGGATATAGCAATAATGAACAGGTAAGCAAATCCGATGATCGAGCCCAAAGTTTTCGTTGCTGCCTTTGTTGATAGCCGCGAGGCGACCATCATTGCCGAGTATCCGCAGAAAATAAACACAGGGAACTCAAACACCATGTGGGCAGCCAAGGGCCCGTATGTTGGCCCAAACTGCGACCTCATAAACACTGATTCAAGCAAAACAGGCGCAACAACAGCGAACAGTGACCCAAGAGTGAACACAACCCCAATCGTATCAAGAACACCTTCATCAATTCTGTGCAAGTACTGTTTTTCGTTATACTCGATCGCCTCGCCTACTTTAACTTTGCTCAAGTTTCCGTTTTTGGAGCTTGAATCGCTTTTTCTGCTGTTTTCAAATTCCAACTCGCTTATTTTGCAGTCTTTTTCTACTGAGTGCAAAAAGAAATTGTACCTTCCGCTCCCCAAAAAAGCACCAATACCAAAGCTGATAATCAATCCTTTAGAGAATCCCACCAAAGGCAGCACATTTCCGAACACTGGCTCAACATACTGCGGCCCTATTTTTGTGTAGGCTGCCATTGTTGAAACGATGGTGTATGTTGCTATTATTCCGCCCAATATACCTGGGATATCAGTATCTGCCTTCATCATTTCGTTAAATTTAACAAGCTTTTGAGGCACCTTGTCCTCCTTGGAAACGAGCGCCTCCTCCTTGGTTTGCTTTCGATTACGGACACTCATGAAAAAACGAAATTGCAGCACTGGGTTTCTGTGAACACAAGTATATATAAACTACTAGCTGAGATGTTTACTATAAACGCCTAAACACCTATCAGTCACTGTTCTTGTTCTTTTATGCTTACCTATCGAATGGCTAAGAAAAGAATACAATAGATCAAGGTGTGTTTTTCCACTTTTACTTGCTCTGATTATTTTAAATTAAAAATCAACTAAAACAGCAACGTGTATAAAATGTACGCTGTTAAACAGAAAAAGAATAACAGTTAATGCTGAAAATTACCTTTCAGTTGGTTATATATCCAACTAACTATATTTCCGAATAGTCGTTTTTTCAAGTAGTCGTTTTTTCGGATAGTTGTTTTTTCGGATAATCATTTTTTTTCCAACACTTTTGAGCAAGTTTTCAAAATAGCATAAACTATATCGAGCGACATGTTTCAAATTTGTTTTTATTTCAACCTTTTGCCAGATTGATTTATTGATTTATTGATTTATTGATTTATTGATGTTTTATAATTTAATCGACCACAGCGAATTGATTTTGCATCTAAAAAGCCAATGCCCAAATGGGTTACTTTTTTTTTTTAAAGCTCATTATGCCCAAACGATTTCTAGTGCAAAACCTTTTTGATCAGGCAAAGGAAAAAAAAAGAACGGAATTATAAACAAAAACTAGATGTGAGCACCCAATCATAATTCTATTTAAAGCAATTATATAATCTGCTATAAACATCTTTTGCTTTTTCATACGGAACACGATCTTAACGGTGACCAACTCCCCTTGCTGCAAGTAATCTGTTTACAGAGTAGCAGTAGTAGCAGTAGTAGCAGTAGTAGCAGTAGTAGCAGTAGTAGCAGTAGTAGCAGTAGTAGCAGTAGTACACTAGATACCAGAACTTTACTTTTTTTTGTCAAATCTGGAAAAGGACAAGTGTATGGCGAAAAGAAGGGTAACATTGTATTAGTGATGTAAAATGAGTCAAATTAGAGCAAAAAGGGCAATGGAACCATGTATCTGGAATATTTGTTTCGCAACAAATGTAGTAGAATTGATGGGAGCAGCTTCTAGTAAAGCTTAAAAGAACCAACTAACGGTTGATTGGGCTGCAGTGAGCTGAAAGGGGAGGACAAGTGAATTGGCAGCTAGCAAAGCCCAGACTGTAAACAGACAGAGCAAAAATACATACGCTTACCATGTTGTTAGTTAAATCAAGATAGCTGTGGCGAATAGTTGGCTGGCTTAAAAGCTTGACAGTGGAAGAGCTTGATGATTAAAATACATGTGGGAAATTTGAGTGTTGAATCGGTTGAGATTAATTTCAATAAAAACATAAACAAGGAAAATAAAAAAATAAAGAAACAATTGGTGAGAAAAATAAAAACAATGAAGATAAATTACGCGATTATTGGTATAGATTTTTTTAAATTTTTTTAGCTATTTTTATTGAAATTGTAATTCTCAAAAGTTTTTCATTTTATAATTCGAAATTTAAATTACTCTTTCTTTAGCAATTGGTAATTTGGACATTGAAAGATAATATACAAAAGGATAGGGAAACAGGATGGAGGGAATGGAGCTTGCAGCAAATGCAGAGATAGTGCGAAAGGCACTTTTGGCAATTTACTCGCCAACATGCACAACTCAAGAAAGAGTGGAAAGCAATGCGATAATAACAAATTTGCGAAATGAAGGAAGGTGGGCAGGGTTGGGAAGGATGTTGATAAGCAGGCAGCAAGGAAATAGTGTAGAGGAAAGGAATTTTGGATGGCAGTTGGTGGAAGATCAATTGGTTCATAGTAGCGAGCAGAGCAACGAGGGAATGCTAGTGAATGAAGCGATTGGAGTGATTATGGAGGGGTTGATGGAGTTTGAGGAGAACGGGGATGTAGAATTTATACTGCAAAAGGCTGCAAAAGTAGCAGTAGTAGGGGCGTTGAGGTCGTGGCCGGTGGGAAGTTGGGCGAATTTTGCGGTGTGGATACAGGAGAGTGTGAGGAGTTTGAAGCTGAGGCTAAAGATAATACAGACGATGGGTGAGGATATGTTTTTGTATGAAAGCGATCCGATGGTTGGACTGAGGAAGAACGAGCTGAATGCAGGGATAACGCTGGCAGTGTTGCCCAAAGCGTTGTTGGACATACGGTATAAGGAGGGGTTTACGTTGGAGAACGAGAACAAGGAAAGAATTGTTTTAACGGGGTATTTGGGGAATGAGGCAGGGTGGTTGGGGATGATATACAATATATTGATGGATGCGGGGGTTGGGGAGGATATAAAGGTGAGGGCGTTGGTGGCGTTGGAGGGGTATATGGAGTGGTTGCCGATATTTGCGATTGAGGAGAACAAGACGATAGTGGGGCAGCTGCTGTACGGGGTGCAAGAGAGTAACGGGTATGAGATACAAAAACATGCAATCAAATGTTTGCTGAGGCTGTGTGGCAAAAAGCATACGAGTGGAGTTGATAGCCAGACATTGGTGGAGCAAATAGTAGATAATGTAGAGTTGTTTAAAGGGATGGAGGGGCGAGTGATGAAGGGGAGTATGGGCGGCGGGGAGGAGGGAGAAATGGTAAACGGAAGCGGTGATGAAGATGACGATGAGAACTTTATGATAAAATGGATAATAGAAATGAACAGCGACTTGGTGACGAGGCACATTCTGTACAAGAAGAACAGCGGATACTTGCCAGCGAACATAGTGGGGGTGGTGAGAACGCTTATATATGGGATCAGAGGTAGAAAGCTGACAGATATGTACAACTCGGCAACGGTTTTGATTCTGATGGCAAAGGGCCACAAGGAGATTTTGGAGAAGACAGGATGTTATAGCGAGTTTGCAGAGCTGCGGTCGGTTGTTTTGTCAAAGTTGTTGTGGACATATAAAGTGGCCGGAATGGACGAGAGTACCGTTGATAGCAATGGGTGGGACGACGAGGATGGAGAGTTTGAGAGTTTCGGGGATATCAGGACGTTTGCGATAACGGTGCTGAGAAGTCGGTTCACTGAGCTGCTGAAGCTGGTTGGAGGCATTGATGCGATTGGGTATGGACAGGAGCTAGTGGGACACGTGGCCCGGATTCTTGCAAACGGGCTAAACGGAAACACAGAGAGGCTAGGAGGTAGGAAGAACAGGGCAGTGGCGAATGGGGGACAGCACATTTCAGAGTTAACGATATCGTTTGTGCTGATAGATTCGGGTGCAAAGGTGATTGAAGAATTCATTGAGGGGGAAAGCGAAGAGAAAAGGGCGATGGGTGTGCAGATAGCAAGACAGCTGTTTGAGCTAGTTGTGATGTACAGCAGTGACAGCGCAGAGCTGGTTAGAGTGCAGCTTTCGAAGCTGATGTGTTTTGGGTACTTGATGAAAATACAGCCTGAGCTGGTGGCACGGGCGATAGGCAAAATAGTTCAACACTTGGAGACTCCGGGGGGGAAGGGAGTGGGTATGAGCAATGAAGAGGATCATAAGGAATGGGTGACGGTAAGTGCGTTGGCAGGGTCGATTTTGAGGAAAATGGTTGTGGGAAACCCAGACATGTTTGCGGGATTTTACTATGACTTTGAGAAGCTGGCGAAGCAAAAGGAGGAAAGCGACGATAAGAGAACGCCGATGAGGACGAAGCTGAATCTGGGACTGGTTCCAATAATTCTGGTGGCTAGCGGGGCAGGAAAGGTAGGGTTTGAGCAGCAGGTGGCGATGGTGAAGGAAGGGTGTTTGGGGGTGGTGCAGATGGTGTGTTCGTTGAGCGGGCAGCTGGAAACACCGCAGCTGGTGTACGAGCTGATGGGAAGCGGATTGCTTGATTTGGACGTGAGTGATGGCGATGAGAGGCTGGAGAGGGCGATTGTCCAAAGGCGGTTGCTGGAGTACAATGTGACCAAGCTATTTCTGGTGATTGAGCAAGTGAGCGACTTGAGTTTGCGTTCGGGAAAAGAACATAAAAAGAGTCTGTTTCAGAGTGTTTTCAGCGAGTACGCGCCGCACCTGTTCAAGGCGATCCTGATGCTGATACGCGTGATGCACGCGTCATTTAACAAGGATGTGATTGGCAGCACCGCGTACAGCAGTTTTCTGGACAGGGTGAAGGCTAATGCAGCCGAGGAGAGCAAGTTGAGTGATGAAAAGACGCGTAACGTCCAGAAGTTCTACAAGTCGGTGGTAGCTATTTGCGAGTTCAGCTACCGGGCTTTGGGATACCTGCTGAGCATTCCATCGGTGTATGAGCAAGGATTTGATGATGGCGGGGAGATGGGGGCGATGTGGAATGTGTGTTTGTTTGGCGATGCAGAGAGTTTGCCAAATCCAGTGTGGAAGATGGTGTTGGCAAGCGTAGTGATCCCGTCGCTGAACGGAACGGTATATATTGATGGGGGTTCAAAAGAAGTGATAAGTGGTTGTGGTGACAGTTTGGTGGTGGTGGTTGAAAGGAGGGCGGATTTTATGGCGAGTTACTTGATGCCGTTGCTGCAGTTTTTGAAAAGCAAAGTGGAGACAATGTGGGCTGGGTTTTTGGCAAGCGGAAATCTGGCGAGTTCGTTGGAGGACTTGGTTAGGCTGGAGCAGACTCAAGCAAGTGTAGGTTTGGGGGTGGATGTGGGGTTGGAGCTTGGGGTTGAGGCTGAGCTGAGGGCGATTACAAAGTCATTTGTAGACTGTGTTGTGGCTTTGCTTGCTGGGTTGGGATGTGGGTTGAGTGAAATTGGTTTGTTGGAAACGGATATTTGCAAGTTTTTGGAAACAAGCAACAGCAGCGTAGGGTTTGGGGGCAACAAAACAAGGAATATGTTTGAGTTGTTGGGCGATGGAGATGGGTTGGAAGGAAAAATAGAAAGCGAAAAAAAGAGTGTGGGAGGAGGAGGTGGTGGAGGAGGAGGAAATAGCAATCAGGCGGTGGTGTTTGTAAACAGGTCGGTGGTTCTGATGTTTGCCAAGTCGCCTCAACTAACCACGCTACTGTTTGAAACTGTGAAGAGCGTGTTAGCAATCAAGGATACGGTTGGTGTGGGCAAGCTGGTAGTGCAGCTGTCAAACACGTTGCTGCCAATAACGATGGTGTCAACGGTGTTTCAGGGTGGGGACGAGTTTGGTCCGTTGTTTGGTAAATTGGCAAATTTGGTTGACGGGATTTATGGGGGGAATATGGCGTTGATTTGCGAGTTGTTTGGGGCCGTGGGGATGTTTTCGAGTTCGGTTGTTGAGGGTATGGTTGCAGTGTTGCGGGATCCGTACCACGCAGAGTTGGTTGACAATGTGTTTGTGTACCTGACCAACACTTTGTTTGCCACTTTGTTGCCGCTTCGGCTTAACTTTGCCAACGAAAACAACATGCTTTGCAATTCGCGGCTTGGATCTACTTTAGTTGGCAATTGTGGGTTGCCTCAACATAAATTTGACGATTGGAATAAGTTCTTTATTGACAATCCTGATCGTTCTTCTTCCTCTACTTTAGGTAGTGGTGGTGGTGGTGGGGTAAAGAAGAGACGGGCAAAAACCAAATTGATCTTGTCCTGTTTTGTTGGAACCGATAAATCCAAACTCTTTTCAAGCTCATCAAAACCCAATTCCAACTACCCCAATCAACCCAACGCAAACTCGTCGTCAAGCTCGTACTCCAAGTCTGAGTCCAAAATCAAAAGTATCAGAAACAAATCCTCGGGCAAATCTGGCTCCAATTCAAACAACCCTAACAACAATAATAACAATGATGATGACGACGATTTGCTTGGAAACCTGTTTTGACTTTGACACTTATTTTTTGTCATTTTCTTGTTGCACCTAGACGCATTTAAAAATCTCACTCTTACATTTACACATATATTTCTTTCGACTTTATTGCCTTTTTAGGTGTTTTTAAAGTTTAATCAGCTAATTTGAAAATAAAATTTCTATAAATATTTACAACACGATTGATAAGACTCGCTTTGCTAACGACCAACAATACAAAAGGCAGAATGGAAATAAATATATTTCTATCTATACTTTGTGGTTGGTATTTTGCTTTTATTTATTATTTAAAAGACCGCATTCGCTTTAAAGTATACGCCTCATACTCGTCGAACGTCATATTGCCGCTATTTCCTAAAGCCTATTGATATATACATATCGTCATTAATGAATTTTACTCGAGCCCAATAATTTCAATGAATTTGGCTTTGGCTTTGGTTTTGGTTTTGGTTTTGAATTTACTGTACATTTCATTTCATTGCTTATTCTTCACACTCATAGTAAAATTCTTACCTTGTTGGAGCCAGCAAAATCGACAAACAGATTTGCAACGTTGGCCAAACTCATCCACTCCTCAGCCCTACTTTTACTGCCTTTTTTAACATCCTGGCCACCACCTTCACCCCCACTACCAGTTTTACTTCCAAGTCTGCTTTCCATCGACTGGCTCATCTCTTTTCCCTTGTTTGGCAAACCTGGCACCATTGGCACTTTTTTTGTCGCTGCTGCTGCTACTGCAAAGGTTCGCTCAAAGTACTCGAGTATCTCGTAGCTCTTCATATCTGCCTCAACCAAACCAACCTATAACCACACCCAAAATTTGGTTATATAGCAACATTCGCATTTAATTCCAAGCCTAGGCCAAAATACAACCCCAAATAAAACCCAAAATAAAACCCCAAATATAACCCCAAATTACAACATCCATAAATATAAACAGTTACACAATCATAACCACACTTACTGCGCTTTTCAACTTTGAATACACCAATAGTGCTGATATCCTGCCGTTTTTAGAGTCTATATTCCCCATTCCACCACTGCCGCCGCTAAACACGACATGCTCAACCTTCCCAAACAAAGATCCAAGCTTCATCAAGAACTCCTCATCAACAAGCACCCCCTTTGCAGACAATATCTTTTTTTGATCCCATTTCAACCGCACCGTTCGCTCAAGTTCATCCATGCTGTCCTCTTTTTCGTTTCCATCATCTCTAAATCCTTTCGTTTCTTCGTCTTTACTTTGACTAAACATCTGCGTTTTTTTTATCATATTCTGCATCTTCTTTGCCCGCTTCACCTCCTCGCTCTCCACCTCCTGCCGAAATATCTCTGCTTGCCTTGCCACATCCTCATCCCTCCGCCGCCTCTCAAAATCTCTATTTCGCGCCATACTTTCCCCCGCCTCCAGCTCCTCCTTAAGCTTCTGCCTCTCCAAACTCATTTTTCCAAACTTCTCCTTTCGCTCCTGCTCCGCCTTCTTTAGCACCAAAAACTTTTCCCGGCTCTCTGGATTCATCAAAATGTCAAACGAATGTTTTGCCAGCTGGAACTTCTTTACCGTTTCCATATCATCCTTGTTCTTGTCTGGGTGATACTTTAGCGCCTTGATCCTATACGCCTTTGTTATTTCTTTCACCGTTGCCGTATAACTCAGCCCCAACACCTCATATGGGTCTATTTTTTCATCCATTTTGACTGTCTTTTTATTTTACCTGTCCACTCTTTTATCGATGCTGAAACTTTTATTTATTTATTTACTCTTCTTTGATTTCTTTTCTTTTTTTTTTTATGTATTTTAACACACTTTTTTAATTCTATTGATATTAAGAAAGGATAACTATCCCTATTTTTTTTGAATTAACTTGAAACTAAGAATTTAAAACAAAGTGCGATTCAATTTTCAATTATTATTATTATTTTTTTTATTGAAATTTATTAATATGAACGTTAATAAATGTATAAAGTTTTACAGGTTAGCTATATTAAAATAGTATCAAATTATTTCAGTTTGTTCTTTAGTGTCTTTTGGGGTCAGTTGAGTAAAAATGTTATTTTATCTTTACTTGGATCTTTACCAGGCTCAAAAGCAATCCAGTTGCAATTGATTTTGACCCCAATTATTTTTTTTTCATTCCAATTTTTTTTTGTATTGTCAAAGAAATTTACATAATAAAGCCAAACTATTTATCAGAATAACCCACACGACTCAAGTAAAATACTTAAAAGATGGTGTATATGGTAATACTATTGGCGTAAACAAATATAACAATACTAAAGTACGACGTCCCTGCCCACCACTTAATCCTTAATCCTTACACTCTATTTATAATTGAATGTGGATTATTGTTTTATATTGTGCTGTTGATGGTAACGGTGCTGACCCAGTTGTGAAAGTATACACAAGATCGGTTGTTACTGGGCCAAAGTGCCCCGTTGTAAACGCAAATACATGCACCGCTGTCCCTGAATCTAACGAGCCAGTTGGTGGTGTCACAACCAATTCATCATTAACTGTCATAATGCTTGCTGTATTATTCCAAATATCATCAGTAAATGGTCCCAGAGGAACTATTGTTTCTTTGCTCTCTGGTCCTGTTGTAAACGTGTACACAAGCTCTGTTGTAATTGGCCCAGTGTGGCGTGTTGTGAATGTAAACATGTGCAGCGAAAATAGTGGATCAATATCTGTTGGGTCTGTTGGATTTGTTGGTCTTGTTGGGTCTAATGGTTTTGTTGGGTCTGTTGGTCTTGTTGGGTCTATTGGAGCTAATGTATATTCTGTGCTAAACGTGTAAACAAGATCGGCTGTCACTGGTCCAAAGTGCGATGTTGTGAATTTGAGCACATATATGTTCTCAACCTTTCCTAAAAGATTTGATGTTTTTGTAAGTGATAATGGCCCCAGCGGAACTATTGTTTCTCTGCTTTTTGGCCCTGTGGTAAACGTGTACACAAGCTCTGTTGTAATTGGCCCAGTGTGGCGTGTTGTGAATGTAAACATGTGCAGCGAAAATAGTGGATCAATATCTGTTGGGTCTGTTGGATTTGTTGGTCTTGTTGGGTTTAATGGTATTGTTGGGTTTGTTGGATTTGGTTGTACTAATGTATTTGAGTTATTTGGGCCATTTAATAAAACGGTGGTAATTGATATTTGTGTAAGAGTAACAGTTAGGGTTGTTTTTTCAGGTACAATTATACTGTAAGGTATGCTTTTCATTGTTAATATATTTTGTGCTGGAATCTCACCTGTGGTTATTCCCAAACAAATTTTGTCATGGCATCCTGGATCAAGTGTCAAAAAATCGTTAACTGTCTGAGCTGATGCGTTATCGCCTTTTTTGAAAAGCTGCTGGCTTTCTAAATATTTTGCTGTTAATGTAGAAGCAAATAATACAAGTATTTGTGATACCGTAAAAAGCGAGTATGGTTTCATATTCAAGGCTTTGCTGTCTTGGTATTGCTTGTTTTAAATCTTGATCCCTACGTTTTAGTTTTAGTTTTTGACTGTGATTGCCTGTTGTTTATGTTGCAAAGACAGTTTATTAACCAGGATCAGCTTTCTTTTTTATGTAAAAAAAAATCAGGAATAACGGTTTGAAGTTATGCTAGAGGTAAAAAAAGACTAGTACACCTATCTGTTTTATTTTATGTTTTGATGGATTTGGACTAATTATGAAAAATACAAATAGGACCTGTGTTTACAATTTTAATGTATAAATGCTATTCAGTATGGAATATTATGTGCTGTCTTATTATGGAGAGGAAACATTAATCTTTTTATATCTTTTTTTTAGTATGCCAATTCACTTTTGCTTCAAACGCTATGCTCGTTAATTGATGTGTGTTACAAGTCCGGTTTTAGTTAGACAACACAGTGTACTCTATGATAAAATTTCTGCTGTTGGTGACGCTCACAATCTTTGAAACGCAACCCGTACCACTGTATGCTCTAATTTTCTAGCTTGTATTTATCCTTGGTTTTATCAAAGTTAATGGTGGTATATTATATAACGAATTGTTGTGGATGAATAAATTTCTTTTATAATTAGCAAACAACCACCAACTATAATGGTTATTCGAGGAGACAATTGTAAGTGATTATGTATCTGCACTGGGGTGGTTTCAAGTAAAGTAAAACATTGAACTTGTGAGCATTTTTTTGCTGTGGCGAATCCAAATGCAAAAGGTTAAACAAAAAGTATCCTGGCATCAACGAAGATTCAATTGAAATGATATTTGGCACTACAATTGAATTTTGAGTATAAATCCAAGTAAATAAAAAAAAACCAGTCAATATCAATCACAATAAACTTCAATTCGATAAAAAGGATAAATCAAAGTCAATTACATCTAATTGTTACCAATTCTGCGTTTTTCCACAAGCGTGGCTCCGCTACGAATTGCAACTTTTGTCTAAACTGTTACTGCTTTCATTATTGCTATAAAATAGTGTAAGAAAATGTTGTATTCAAACCAGTGAATATAATGCTCTAACAACATATTGTGAATTTCAGCTAGCGTTTGATTAGCCCTCAGTTCAAACTTTACAGTTATTTAATCACAATACAAACCACTACGATCTTTGTGTTTGCTATTGAAGTGTAGAACTATAATCATCTCGTGACTGATTAACTTTGAGGTTTTGGTTGTAAAATAAAATATAATTCGCTACTAATTGCTTTGATACCACAACACCTAAAGTATATTTGGCTTTGCATTCAGCACTTTGTTGAGCCGTATCAAATCCGCAGACAATGCTGCACCCAAGTTTATTTGCAGAAAAATAGCCAGCCATTGTACCACACTACAATATGTCATATTTCGAATAAAGTTGGCATTGTTGCTTCGCTGCACAAATATCTGGAAACAAGCTCATTGCAGCGGTAGAGAATCCCAACATTTAAATCCCGCTTGATTTAACAAAAAAAAGTCCGCTTGGTAGTCACAAAACACAATACAAGTATGGTAAATCAGGTTATAACATTTTAAAAAATACATATCAAGTTGCAACAATCTATTGTGAACATATTCAAAGAATCGGATCGTATAATAAAACTCATTGTTTGTATCTATTCTCTTCAGTGGTAGCTTTTTACTGGTTTGACGTGATAATGGGGTAGTAACATGCAATTGTCCAAACGAACTCTTGTATAACTGAGTTGACCTGGGTAGTTTGTATTTACATGTTTTATGTTATTGAATTTTCATGTCTTTTTTTAGACTTTGTAGCTCAAGGTTCAACCAAAGTTGTTCACTCGCTTAGTGTAGTAGGTGTTTTTCGTACTATCACGATGTACCTGAAGTCTACACTTTTAGATTTTCTCACAAGATTATTATTTTTACAAACAACAATATATTTAATTGACTTCAACCAATACAACACCGACTCTCTTAAATAAAATGTATATATAAATACAGTTACTAATTGGAAGACAAGCTTGCAGAAAATAATCTCGAGAGCGCTGAATTAAAAACAATAACGCAGAGACATGATCGGCCTTGGAGGGATATATTGAGGAAAATTCGAATAAGCATCAAGGAAATCAATTGATATATAGAAATGTAGTTATAAAATAAAATAAAAAGTAATTTAAGTAAATAAAAGTAAAAAAAAATAATAAAAATAAAGAGAATAAGAGTAAAATAAATAAAAAATAATTAAAATAAAAAATAATTAAAATAAAAATAATTAAAATAAAAATAATTAAAATAAAAGTGATAAAAAAATCTTAAAAGTGCAAATTAATTAGGCTACAGTTACTAAAACTAATTTTTCCATTTAAATGTATGTCAGCCGAATTTCAGCTTTGTATAGCGGCTATTGAGACTAGTTCCAGGTTTACTGTAGGGGTATTGTAGCAGCGTTGAATATGGTACCTGATTGGAAGCAAAACTTCACTTGTATTCACTTAATACCTACTTGTTTTCGATAATAGCGACTTATCATTGTTTCCACTCAAAAGCGATGGTTTCAGTAAAGGAGAGCCGTGTTGCAATTGACTGTGTTTGTAGTGGCATCACAATATTGCTGCGACGCACTTAAGGCATAACTTTTTGCCTAGTTGGACGCTGTGGCAGCATTGATATTGATTAATATAGAATACCCTGATGAAAAGCCTGATGACGTGGGCAAAATGGCTATTGCCGTTGACTCTGTAGGTCCGTCTGTCGGTGTGCTATCCAGCAAATTTGGTAGTGTTGTATTGGCTTCAATCTCTTCAGAACCTGTTGGGGAAAATATCTCTGGGTCGAAACAATAAACAACAATATTTCTAATCACTACATCGTTATTGGAAGATCCAAACAATAAATACAGCTTTTCGTTTGTGATGTAATTTATGTACGGGTAATCAGGGACGACATCCTCTACAACGACGTTGTTGTTGATACCCATATAAACTCCGTTGGGTGTAGATCTGAATAACAGTTCTGGGCTGGTAGAGTTGTCGTTAGTAAAAGTGTTATATCTGTTGTTTAGCGATTTTAGACTCATAAAGTTTGATCCCAACCCATAATGACCAAGAACCTTATCACTACTTTCTAAGCCCTTCAAATTGCTTAGCCTAACATAGTAATCAAGACCATTTTTCACTTTAAAAGTTACCTGGAACTTATCATTTGGGCAGTTTATTTCAATCGGTGTAGCTGTGTTGAATGAATTGATGTCATCGACAGAACCACCAGTTATAATCGTTAAATCTGGGTGTGTAACCACAGTGTATGGGCGAGTAGTCGTTATTGGGTCTGTACACACTTCTGTTGTCAGCGTTGTTTTTATGTATGCATTTGGGTTATTCAGATCAAGTGTAAATGTGGAAAGTGTTGTCACCGTTATATATTCTACTGCAGTTCCTGGGCCTACAGAAATGCTGGGTCTAAAGGTTTCTGTTGGTAAATTTGGTGTTGAAAATATGCTTGTAATTATCTCTATAGTATCTAAATCACCGCATATTGTAGCCTCGATCAGATTCTCCCCAGTAACCTCGATCAAGTTTTCTCCAGTAACCTCAATCACATTCTCTCCAGTGGCCTCGATCAAGTTTTCTCCGGTAACCTCAATCACATTCTCTCCAGTGGCCTCGATCAAATTTTCTCCGGTAGCCCCAATCACATTCTCCCCTGTAACCTCAATTACATTTTCTCCTGTAGCATCTACTAGGTTCTCCCCTGTAACCTCAATCACATTCTCTTCTGTAGTTATAGCTAATAATACATTGTTGGCTTTACTGAAATTGTTATCCCATTTCTTGTATAGCTGATTCCTTCCTATCTTCCTTGCTAACCCGGGTAGGGACCACAATGAGATTAATTGAACTGCTGTAAAAACTATGTTTAGCTTCATCTTTATTTCTTTTTTTTCCCCCTTTAGTGACTAAATGGTTGTATGGATATGTAACTATTCAAAGTTTTGTATCAACTTTTGGATCAAATGATGAAAAGAGTAAACAATGTATATATACTAGTGTGAGTATGAGTGTGAGTTTTGGTATGGGGTTGCGTGTGACAACTATTGCTGGTCTATGATTTCCGTGCGCACTATGTGTTTGTGTGTGTATTAAAGACTGATTGATGACAGACCACAGTTTCTTATTACCTGGCGATTAAAAAGAATATTTTGATGTCACTTTTCTCAGAACATCCTTTCCGTTTTATACGATTTCCAAGCTCGGATGACTGCTACTGTTTTCAATATTTGCAATAGTCAAAAATCGACATACAGCTTTTATAGTACCGTACTATCACTCTATCTAATAAACAAGTTTGATGGCATGGATACTAATAGCATTATCCTTTAATCTATGTAGCCAAACTTGCACATAACCGCCTCCTGGATTCAAAAATACGCACCAAACTATGTGTGTTTGTTTGTTGAGCGCTATCACCAACCAAGAGTACCATTGTTGGACTGGTTATATAAAATACATCTGATTTTGAGTGTGTTAAACCATTATCTGCTCTTTGTACCTGCTTAAAAGCCACTTTAAAATAATAGAGATGTCGCACACTATGTCCCACATACATCATGTCGTATAGTTATTGTAACTATACTGATAAGACGATGAAACATATTTAAACATATAGGTTTAGACATTAGTAAATGATGCAGGCATTGTTTTGTGGTCCTATAAAGGCATTATCAGCAACAATAACCACATCACTGTGTTTATAAGTGATACCATCCTGTTATGCCGAGCCATATTAATAGCAATCGTAGTCATAATTAATTCCATATTTTAGCTGCCACACTTTATATATCGCTGAGTTTCAATTTATCAAAACAAGCCTTGTGGCCACTAACCCCGATCTATTGGCACGCGAATTGTGAACCTGGATGTTTCCATCAGAATGTGTAAAAAAAAAAATCAAAAAAAAACTACTAGGTAAAGAGAAAATAGGGTGCTAGATGTTGACTTTGATACACTTGAGCCAAAAAAGTTGAGCTTACTCTGGCAACAATGCAATAGGCTTGCTCGTGTATAAATGATAAATTGTTTATCGACGAGAAACAATGGGTTTTTCAGCTCGACAACAAGTGGCAGAAATAATATTCAGATTTATTTCCCACTTTATAATATCCCTATTAACACAACAATCCCTTTCATTTTAAATTATTTATTTAAATGATTAAAAAGCTTGACAACTTTGCTTCATAAATGAAATCAACAAGTCTTTACGGCACATCCATTACATTAAAAAATGAATACGATGACCTTGTATACTAACTGCCAACGTAAAAGTCAAAAAAAAAAAATTTAAAAAAAACGCGCCACCCCACTGGTCACTATTAATTTTTCTAAGCCCTATGTTCTAAGCTTATTTTGTTGGGCTTGCGATTAATACTCTACTTTTTTGCACGGCGTATAGAATCTACATGGCCCTTTTATAAAACACTACAAACTAGCCAAGGGCCTATTTACTAGCTGCAACAACCAATTAACAGTTATGAATTTAAATACTTTTTTTATCAATATTTCTGGTTTATCACCACCAAGTCTAGATTCGAAAGTGGCTTCACACTTTGGTTGTCGCTTTGGTTTCAGACTTAAGGCTCTGATGACAATACAAGTCTAAAAGACACAATATATAAATGTAGTGTCTTGTAAACTTTGATGCCCGCTTGTCAACTCACATTTATGAATAGGCTTGGGAAAAAAAGAATGACACAGATAAAAAATACACAACCAAACTTACTCGACTATTACCATTGTAATGTTGGACTCGCTGCCGCTCGTTGTCTGAGAAACTAAATAACACACACACACACACACACACACGCGCGCGCGCAAGAAAGAGGGAGGGAAATAGAGAGAGAGAAGAAAAAATAAAAAGAAGAAAGCAAGAAAGAGGAAACAATTAATAAGGTATAGTTTAATTTCAATAAAAAAAAATAATAAGGTATAGTTTAGATGCTGTGATTGAAAAAATATAAGCAAGAGATTCAATAAAACAAAATATGTGCAAGATACAGGCTGCAACGTGGTATTAACCCCTAATTAAAAACACTCTACCAAGTGTACTTTCTTTAAACACAGCAGAAAGCCAACCCAAAGTTGGTGAATTATAATTACAGCTCGCATTTTCTGTTATCACCTGTAACATATATCAATTTCTGCTCGCCTGTGCTGAGCTATGAGAGCAACAGTCATAAACCACGATTTATGGTGCACGAGACTTCCTATAAAATAGTATAAGGATGCTTGATCGTTTAGCAGAAGAGGTAGATATATATTTATTTATTTTTGCAGACCTGTTTGGTCTGTAATGCCACTTTGAAACGCAATTTATAAAAATTATGTGGAATAAACAAACAAAAAGTATGTGGAATATATGAATGAAAAGAATAAGGATAACAAACTTGACTGAGAATATACAAATATACAGGTCGCATGCTATGATTTTTAAAAGACCGACATATAAATTAACCACTTGGTTAAATTCTTTAACAAAAAAGACTCTCAAATTCCCACCGTCAAGCACCTTTACAGGCGGGAATAGCAGCCCCATCTGAGCCAGAATTATGTTAATGTAGCACAACCCCCAGATTTGAAGAGCGTACTGTGATTTATTGATAGGTTTATTTATTAGTAGGCTGTGTTTAAACAGCCACCAAGAAGTATAGGGTATGAGTATACAGGCTTGTTTTCTCTATGGGTTATCCGCATTGGAGTTGGGATTGATGCTTTGTTGGGTAAACTTCTCCAGATAAATGCGTTTGTTGTGAATGAAAAGGAGTATATTTTAAATATAAAAAAATTTACAAAAAGTATATGTATAACGAAATATTTGCAATATGGGATATTGGAATGCTAATGTAAAATAAGTACATAAACAACCAAAACTAGCTTGCGCTTTATGAATTATAAATAAGAGATGTCGGCATAGTCCCACACCGTTATTTCAATTTTCCATCTATTTTTATCTAAAGTGGCTTGGTAAAACTCTAACCGATATTGACGGCTCAAAAATCCTGTACAAATATTTTTTTTAGCCAATAGCGGAATGGATGGCCATTGACTCGGTAAATTGTGACTCTTCGGAATCAAGTTCAATTGTGAGCGTAACTATTTGGCCATTGGGAGGCGTCGATGTGGGTCTGATTGGCTGTACGGCCAGCGTTGGACACTTTGTTCCATCATTGCAGTAAATAGCAATGTTACTGATTACTGCGTTGCTTTCACCAGACCCAAACATCACATACAGCTTATCGCTCCCCATGTAGTCAATAAATGGGTAATCAAAGCTTAGATCTCCTACAAGCATGTTGTTGTTGACTCCCAAATAAGCCCCGTTGGGTGTAGATCTAAGCATCATCTCTGGGTCATCAGTGCCATCATTTCTAAAATATCTGAAACTATCTTTTAAAACTTTTAAGTCTACAACCCCTGACGCCATTCCGTAGTAACCAAGAACTTTGTCGCTGTTTTCCTGTCCCTTTAGATCGCTAATCTTGAGATAGTAATTGATTCCGTTTTTACCATTAAAAGTAACCTGGAACTGGTCGTTGGGACAGTTTATTTCAATTGGGTTATCTGTATTGAATGAGGCGTCGCTGTTGAATGACCCACCGACTGAAACCGTCACTTCTGGGTGCGTGTAAATACAGGAATCGGTTTCATCAACCACTGATGTTGTGGGCACTTCATCTTGTGTGTTTGGGTCCATGCAAAGCTCCGATCTTAATATGGCTGTGACGTATGCATTTGGGTCGTTGAGATCAACTGTGTATGTATGCAGCATGGTCATAGTTATATACTCGATCACTGTTCCAGGACCAACTGAGATGGTGGGTGTGAAAATACTGGTATTTATATTTGGTGATTTGATGGTCCGTGTGGTTATTTCTACTGTGCTCTGGGATTCGCAAGCTGAAATGTCAACAGAGTCATCAATGGTAACTCCAAAAACGTTGTCAGAGATAGCTGCGAACTCGTCAAAGTCCTGGATAATGCTTTGAACGATAGAAGTGTCATCTTTTTTAACAAGATTCATTTCTTTGAGTTTTCTGGAAAACACAGGCAAACCAAAGAGCAATATAACTTGGCCTGCGCTGAAAATTGAGCTAAGTCTCATTTTCTGTTGGATTTATTTATAGTTGTTTGTTTGTTTTTGGTGTGAATGATATTCTACTTGGTTTGGATATCCTTGGGTTTAGAAGATGCTTTGTTATATTTAATCTATGTGAAATAAGTTCCCACTTCTGCTTTTGGGTGTATGTATTCTTCTAAACTGGTGTGGACGTGCTAAAAATGATGATGTTTATATGAAATCTTGCGTTACTGTAAGTTTAGTCCAATACACGCAAAAATCGTATCATAAATTGGAATAGTTACTCGGATTGAGAGATAAGCTGGTGTTTAGATATGATAATGCTTGGTATTTACCTTCATCGACATCGTGTAACCTTTTATACGTTTTTAAGAAATATTATGATATCACACGACATGCTTATCTGTGGATTTAGGACTACTACTTGATTTGGATACATCATTCTATTCGGCATTAATTAACTTGTAGCTAATAAATATATATACTCATTAAACAATGATATATATTGGCAACATAATCTGCCTACATAGACTAAATAAGCCAAAATTAATGCTACCGATGTGATTGTAATTGAAGACCAATCTATTTATCAGCCACTGGTGGTTGTGCTCGCACCACTGATACACTGCCTTACAATTGTATTAGTAGGTCAGTTGTTTGTTGGGCATATAATTGTTTCAATAATTATCTCCATTTAGAAGTCGGCAAGAAATCCATCATTAATATTTTAGCTTGACGTACCGTGCTGTAATATTTTACTTTCTTTTACTTTTTGCTCTTTACTCTTTACTCTTTACTCTTTACTCTTTTCTCTTTTCTCTTTTCTCTTTTCTCTTTTCTCTTTTCTCTTTTCTTTTTTGTTGTCTTTTATTTTTTTCTCTTTTGTTGTCATTATTTGCTGTTTTTTTTTCTCCAGCCACTTTTGATAAGTGTGACTAAAGATACCACAAATTGCAAACCTAATCACAACATGTAGGTGTTTTATTTATTTATTATGAATTATTTTGTCTGTTAAATTTTGAAAATAAAAATATTATTATCTTATTTATGTCTTGGGAATAATTTCCTATAGTTTTCTAAATATTTATCTATTGCTTCAAAATCAATAGTTCTTTTTTCCTGGTCAAGCATGTAGGTGTTTTAATCTTTCTTGGTTTTAAAGTCGTCCGAGTTAAATCAAAAAAGGAATGGACAAAGCAACCTATTAGCTGGTCATTCAAACCTTAAAAGAAGTTTGATTATGCCGAGTATTATATTTATTCTCAGCTGTCTCTGCCACACTTTGTTTTTACTAGCCTATTATTGCCAAATCGTTTGTTTAAACTGATACAAAAAGATGAGTGGTTGATATGTGGGTTGGGGGCCAAATCGTATAATTTAAAAGTGACTTGATTATATTTATTGAATAGTTTTATGGCCTCTTTTTTATTTATAAAGAAGATAACTATCAGCCTTTATGACCTTTAACCAAGCGATTCTTCGGATCAACAATCAAGATAAAATTAAAAAAAGTCTATGAAATGAGCGAGTTTGATTGTTTTTGGAAATATAAACAAGTGTATTTACAAACCCCTATTCTAGGTAAAACGTGGCTGTTCGCCAGATGATTGTTTATTTTTTATTTTGGTTCAACTCGATATATTTGAAATGTTCCATTATTTGCTAATTCGATTTTTTTGTATACAAACAGTTTTGTTTTTGTTTTTGTTTTTTTATAATAAACTATGTTTACATTTTGCTTGAACAATTGGTCTAATTGTGAGGCTATGCTGAGCTTAATAAGGATATTGAAGCCAAGCAAGATTGGTCTAGGAGTTTACAAGCAAAAAAAGCTCTGATGCGGCTCTGTACTAGTCGTCCTTCAAAGTCGGACTTGATAGCTTTGCTATAGCATATACCTGCTTTTTGGCTAGGTTTCTACAAAGTATAGCATCCTTTATTCACACACTTTTTTTTGTTGCTGCATTAGAAATGTGTTTACACGATTGATTTCACCACACCAAGTACATGGAGAAGATAAACTAACGGTAGGTAAAAACACCATTTCGATCTGAACATCTAACTAACTACCAATACCTCACGCCTTTGTATAGATTTGTGGAAACCGGTGTTGCAGGCTACCGTTTATGGCTTAGAATTGGTCAAGCTGTGCAAGGAAGGTCTGTTTATTTCAGATAAATACTGGAAGTATAACTTTTTTTCATCCATTTATTTTGACTAATTTTAAACTAAGCTCGAGGCTTGTATTACGCTCGACTTTGCGGTACAAAACCAACCAGGTCTGATATTTACTGGGGTTACAGATATCAGAAATTTTGGGAATCATAACTAGTCCTAAACAATTATGGAGATGGCTTTTAGGTTTTATAATGGAGTTTTGCGTTGGTTTCCAAACGATAGCTGATTTGTTTTGAATAATGGTGTTACAGGTAGAATAAACCACAAACTTGCACACGAGTATGTTATGATTGTTAGTTTGGTGAAGGACTTGAGGGGCAAGTTACCAGTCACGTTTTTTTTTATTGTTTTCTTTACAATTATGCTTGAAATTTAATGTAGCGTTGACAAGAAAGTCGGAAGTGTGAAAAAAGAAGGAAAAAAGGAAGAAAAACAAATCAAAAAAACAGGTGGGGGGGGGGAGTTGAGAGTAAAACCAGTAAAGTTAGAGTTGATAACAAATTATAAGAGCGTGATTTCAAAGTGGTTTAGCAAGTTAATTCTGTTTCTTTTTTTAAGGTGTTTTAAAGACAGACATTTGAAAGTGTAAAAATACAAAAAAAAAGTACGAGTATTTTTGATCAATAGAGTCGGTATTGTGAACATGAAACTAACGAGCCAAAGTGAGACAAAACTCTGGCCAAACAAAAACATATAAAGGCCAAAACAAAATAACAGAACAGAATGGTATTAGGGGTTAAATTGTTATGATTGGCGAATAAACGTGGGCTTTTGTCGAAAAGTGCGACATTCATACGTTGAAGAAAAAAAAAGGTGGTTTACATAAGCACACCTTTAGGTTACTAGGATTTAATAAGCGAGTCCCCTTAAATGTTGCTAACGGTAAAAAAAAAACAAAAACGAACATGGTGGTATAATGGCAACAATCACAAAATAAAGAAAAAGGTAAATAAGAGAACCAACGTAATGTGGAAATCAACATGAGAAATAGGAGAAACGACGATAATTGAAAAAGCTCCAACGAATAGCTAAGTAATAAATCAGCTAAAAGCATATTAAGGTATTCCAGGAGTATTTAGATAGCCGACTATTGTTTCCAGTATTTTTCCGCTTATTTTCAAGAAAAAAAGGAGAAAAAAAAAGGTTTTGAATTTATATCGTCGGGTTCTCCAGGCCTGTGTAAACTTGTTTGCTTTAAATTTTTTGAGAAATAGGTTAGGTTAGGGTTAGGGTGAGAGCTAGTAATGTACAGGCTTTTGGCGTTGTGTAGAAATAACTTTTTTAACAGAGGGGAAAATATAAATGGAATAGCGAAAGCATTCTCGGTAAACACGAAATATCTAGGTAGAAATTCGAATATTTTAACCAAATCAACGCTAATAGAAAACAGAACAAACGTTGGGCAAACAAGGAACTTTTCAGCAAGTAGACCCAGAATGGTAATGCTCATAACCCATGCTTTAAGCGTTGACAGTAAGTGCATACAGGTTATCACACTATATCTCACTGAAGAGTTGTTCAATAGCTTGTAATAAAAAGCTGGTAATAACCATAACAAGAGTGAAAGTTGTTGTGGTTGTGGTTGTGACAGCGGCGAAATATATTGATGATATTATCAAGAATAAGTGTATTAACAGACAGAGTATGGTCCTTTATCTGTTACTAATTCTTTATTATTTTTTGTTAATGATATATGAAAAGAAATTGAGCCAAATGTGTTTAGGAGCAAAGAGCTATGGCATCCTTCGCTCTCAAGAGGGGTATTTGGTAAGTTTGTACTGTGCATAAATATAGAAAGTGGGTGGGGGGGGGGGGGNNNNGGGGGGGGGGGGGGGGGGGGGGGTAGCGAGGGGCACATCCAACTATTATAGTATTAGGAATATGTATGTTTAGTATCAAGTTGGTATGATAAATACAACAGTTTAAATACAAGACTCGGTCACCTTGTACTGTGATATGACTATAGGAGGGCAGATTGCTGGGCAGGCGTTTGCAGCAGCTACATTGACAGTTGGGAAAGGATTTGTTGCGCATGTAAATAAAAGAGACCTAAAAGCCATATATATGTTTGTGTAGCTATACAAAGAAGGAATACATCAAACAAGTATTCGATAGCTGATGTACACAGGGACAATATTGATGTGTGTTTATGTGTAATGCTATAATTTGCGATATGTGTAGTCCATGCATTCGTATTTTTTGCTGCCTGGGAGCAACAAAACGCCAATTTACTATCATGTTGAGACAGTTAGAGATGGTAAAAGCCACACAGACGATTTAGTAAATAAAGATAGAGTTTTTGTTTTATATGCAAGAAATACAAGCTTTAAAAATGTGTGTCCAATTGGCTGTATTTCATAGGGAGATCGTTTTGTTTAAGAACGGTTCGGGCAAAACAGAATGGAAAAGATATATATATGGTTACAGTTAGTTTCCAAGTTCCAGAAGAGTCCGAAGTCCAACATCAAGTAAGTGAAAAGGAATATAAAAATAAATTTGTGAGGCCTGGGAAATATTGTATGTAATAATGAGAAATTGCTAAACTAAATGTTTTCGTTTCATTTTGTTTTGTTTTGTTCTGATTGGGTATGGTTGTTAAAATAGTATAAGATGCCAGACGTTCCGCCGCCAGAAGATGTGGAGGATGATGTGCTTTTTGACGGACCTAGACACATGTTTAGTGACTTGTCAAGTGAGGGGTACGAGGAGCTGCCAAGAGACGGGACAGTTGGTGTGATATGCAAGCTGGTGCGAGCGAATGAGGAGGATCCGGGGAAGCTGAAGCTTGACAGGAACGACCGGCAGATCCACCATTCAAAGCCGACAAATCCGTACCGTCAATGGTGGTTTAAGTGCATGACAAACTCAGAGGTAGAGAATGGGGAGTTGACGACGCAGCTGATGAACCAAAGCGCACTTGTTTATTTCAGTGACTTCAGACTGTTATTTACGGCGACTTTGCCGCACGGAATAGGGTTTGGGCATGATAACCAAGGGATTCGGATACTGGCGTCTTTGGACCACTCGGTTTGGTTCCACGCGCCGTTTAACGCCAGTGAATGGCTGATGTTTGAGATGGAGAGTCCGCGGGCAGCTAATGGCCGGGTGTACGCAACTGGAAGGGTTTTCAACCGCGAGGGGGTTATGGTGGCTTCGATTTCTCAGGAGGCATTGCTAAGAGGCACAATTCCCAAGGATGAGTTGGTTGATGGGAAGGCGGTCAATAAAAAAATACAAAGCTACCCTCCTAAGCTGATTTGATTCGGTAGCTAAACAAACTTGATTTATATTAAATAATTATGATTATAGCTGATTTATTGTGATTTTGTTTTCCTGGAATGGACTAATAAAAATTTTAAAAAAAACAAAGAATAATTCTCAAGGTACAATGAAAGCAAAGATTACCAAGTATTTCTACTCACTGGTCGTTTCTAATTAGAAGCAACGTTTATTGTTAGTAAAGTTCGACTGAGCCATCCTTGTCACTGGCTATCATATAACTTGTTTATTTTTTGCTTTTTTTACAAGTGAAAAAAAAAAGTTGGAAAAGAGTTTAAATAGTGAAATTGTAAAATGTTAATAAATGAAAAAACAAAGAAGAAAAGGGAACTAAACCAAATAATACATCAAACTAAAAACATTAGAGATTATCAGATGGCTGAGGAACTTCGATTCCTGAAAACGCGGCTTCTAGAACATACTGATAGTGCAGCTGAGGAGTAAATCCGCCAGCAGTGGCAAAGGCATTTCTGACTTGAGGATTACTACAACAGATAAAACAGAGACAGAAACAGAAACAGAAACAAACATCGGTTAGAGGATGAAAAATTCAACTGATCAAATGAATAAAAGGAAATTGGTAAAAAGAAAAAAAGAAAAAAATGTGTAAATTACCTGTCAATAAAGTTTGGTTTGATTACAACATGTTTGACAGAGTTATAAGCATCCTCAAGTGGGTTTATGGGATGGAAGGCAGAGTCAGTATCGTCGTCATCATCATTGATGTTGTCTTCGTTGTTGGCAAAGCTGCTAGAAAACGACAGTGAGCTTTGGTCGAATGAGGTGGAACCATAGGCGGGGTTTAAGGAGGTGTTAGAGTTTTTGTTGGGGGTGGAGGAAATGGAGCTGGATTTGTTTAGGCGGTTTCTGTTTTGCATTCGGATTGATGATTTCTTTAGGGTGATTGAGTTTTCCTTGACGATTTCAGAGGCATCTTTGTCGGAAGTAGCCTAAGTAAGTAGTAGGTTGACAAATAAATACAGTGTAGTTAGTGCCAAATAACGCCTGTGTGTGCAAGTATTAAAAGTTAGGCAAAACTGCATATTGGTTTTTTTTATGTATCCTTTTTTTATTGAATCGAAACTGGACTTGTACATTATTGAACTCTTTAAAAACATTGATTTGTTGGTGATGGTGGTAATAAAGGTCAAAGGAAATGATAATTAATAAATAATAAACTTGCCAGTTTGGATATCAAGTCGGTTTTGGCGTCTAGTTTCGCCTTTTTTTCTTCAATAATCATGTCGATATACTCGTCTCTGTTTTTATTTTTATCACGAACAACTTGCTCCTGTCGTAACTTTATTAGTTTCATTTCTCGATTCTAAAAAAAAAAAAAGCATAATGCCAATAACAAAACACACACACAATAGTTTTGTTTAGTAACTTGTTTAAATGAGATAATTGGCAGTAGATTTAAATGTAAATGTGATATTTACTTGTTTTGCCAAATTGGATTCTATTTCAGCCTTGTTTTCTTGAGAATAACGCAATATTTGCTCCTCGGCATCCTGGACATTGTCGTTATTCAGCAGCTTGAAAGCTATAGTGTGCATGGTAAGAAGCAGAACCAAGATATTAGAATGGAAGTGGCAAAAACACAGTTTTATTGGTGGTATTTGTGATAAAAAGACTTTGATTTATATAAATAAACACAAGACTTACTTATATCCTCAACCATCTCCAAGTAATCGTTGTATTTTTTTAGGTTTGGAAATTCATTCTGTCGTTTATTGAATCTAAAAGTAAAAAAATAAATAAATAAATGGCGGTTGTTTAGTTTGTATGGTATACACACGCATGTCTATATATATTTCGAGTGTATGGGGGTGGGAGGGGCGGTGTGTGATTTACATTTTAGCTATTCGTTTGCGAATCCGGACTTCTTTTTCAACAGTTAAATCCTCGAATATTTGCAAGTAAAAGTTGGCTTTTCTAAGAATCTGGTTGCAAACTGGGCAAGGAGCAGGACCCATACTATACATTCTTTCAATACAAGATTCGCACCTAGTTTACAATATATATATATATAGATTGGTAGTGAGCTGGTGTATAGAGGTTGTTGTACTTGGTATTATTCATTTACTTGCTTTTATTGCAAGAAAGTGATGGTTAAAATAGGGAAATAGGAAATGAATTTACATTTTGTGGTAGCATGGGCTGACAAACAGTTTCATTTTCTGGTTCAGGTATCTGTCACTTCTGCAAATTGGACAAACGTCATTGTCGGCTTGAAATGGAGGGATGTTTTGCTTGTCAGCAGCCCATAGCATGTCCATTGTTTGTATATATGTACAAGAGTAGAGCTTGTTTATGTGATATGTATGTAGTGTCTTTGTTTAGTATTTGAATATTGAATAGTAAAAAAAGCAAGCAGTAAAGAAAGAGAAAAAAAAAAGTGAATACAAAACAGAAAATAATATAAATCGTTGAATTTGAAATAAATGGGAATTGGATTATTTGTTGATTATAATTATTTTTTTATTGTGGTTGTTTTGAGTGAAATAAATATCAACGGGTTGACTTTTGAAATAGTAAAGTTTGGATTTCAAGGCGAGTTGGAAATAAGAGAAAAGTAAAAAAGAACAAGTTAAAGATGCGGTAAGAGAGATTGAGGATCCAAATATGCAAAAAAAGTTATTATTAAGTTTTTTTTTTTTTTTGAAAAAGTAAAAAAAAAGTGACCAACTACTAGTGAAATAAATAAGTAAAGAGACTTTTTTTAGATTATTGAAAAGAAAAAAAAAAAGAAGGAAAAAAGGATGAAAGAAGGGAAAGTAGTAGGTTTAACCAACAGTCAAAATGCTTCCATCAATCGAGTATTCAGGGACTTCGAGGTTTAGAGGGGCAGGACCCTTTCTGATTCTTCCCGAGTAGTCATAGTGGGAACCGTGGCATGGGCAGTAGTAAGCGCCATAGTCACCAGCGTCTTTGATGGGGACACAGCCCAAATGGGTGCAAATACCAACGACAACGAGCCATTCAGGGATTTTGACGCGTTCACTGTCAGCTTGAGGATCGACAAGAGCGTTCATGCTGACTTGGTTAGTGAGATCGATTTGTTCCTGAGTTCGGTGACGAACAAAGACGGGTTTTCCACGCCATTTGAGGGTTACTGAGGAGCCAACAGGAATGTTTGAAAGGTCGACTTCGATTTTAGAAACAGCTAAAACGTCGGCTGAGGCGGCAAGATTGACTAGGAAACCGTGGACTGAGGATTGGGCGGTTGCGGCGAGGACGGAACCGCTGGCACCGAGCATAAAGTAGGAGAATACACGTGATTTTGCCGAGTTTGTTGCTGATGACGATTGGTCTTTTGTGTAGCTTGCGAATGAAGGAATTTTGGTTGTTCCTGGACCAGCTGCGTACGACTTGAAACGACGCTGGTTAGCTACATTTTGGACAGCTAAATTCAACCAAACCAACAACAAAAGCGTAAATAAACAATACCAATTAATAATAATAAAAGCCTTGTGCTTGGTAAACTTGCAAAACAACATTAAACTTTATTCTCAATTAGAAAATTAAGGAGAATACTATATTGTTTTTGTTTTTATTTTGTTTTTGTTTTTATTTTTATTTTTATTTTTTACCTGTGAAACAAGTAACGTTGTTTTTACCTGAACCAAAAACAGATCCTTTTAGACCTGCTCCCAACAAGGTATCTGCAGTAACTGATGAGGAAGCTGAGACTTTAGATGATTCGGCAAAGGAAACTGTTGGTGTGGTTGTACAAGATCCGAGCACAGACTTGAATGCAGCCTTTGAGATTGGTGCTGTGAATAAGGATTTGTTTGCCAATGTTCTTGTAACGTTCATCTTTTCTTTTCTTTTCTTTTTTATTATTATTGTTTTTGTTTTGTTTTGTTTTGTTTTCTCCTTGTCTTTTCTTCAATTCCCTATAACCTTGCTAATAAATGTATAGTAATCAAGTTAATCGATATTGTCGTCATGGAAAATTCCGGTTCCTTTTTTTTTCAGGAAAAGAAAAGGATTTAAATGGACAGAATAGCATTCAATAATCTCCCACCGAAATTTCTGTTGATCGTCAATCATCCCAAAAAAAAAATTTTTTTTTTTTTTTTTTTTCAACAACACACTCTCTCCCCTCCCCCACTCTCCACAATTCCACATCAAATAGCAAATTCTTGATTCAATCTGTTACAAACAATAACATCACGGGTTAACAATAATCAAACGTTAAAAAAAAGTACATACTGTTGAACTTACTCTTGTTTTTACTAGTTCTTCTTTACTACTACTTGCTGGTTACTTTTTTGGTTTATTTATTTTTATTTTCCCAATTTAACACAACACTTTTTCTTTCTTGTAACAAATCTTGCAATATTGTATTTGTACTAGAAAATAAAGGAACACCCTTTAAATATATATATATTTTTTATAATTTTTCTATCTATAAAAAAAATATCTTAATGTCCAACTTTGCAGTTTTACTATTTATCTATAATTTCAAAAGATTAATGATAATAAAAAAAGCCTAAACAAAATTATGCTAGTAAATTTATAGTGACTATGTTTTTTTTTTATTAATAGTAATAATTTTTTTCTTTTTTCTTTTTTCTTTTTTCTTTTTTTATCTTTAACCAAACAAAACGAGATAACACTTGATTCCATCAAATTAAAAGAAAAGAAAGTAAAAGAAAAACTCCATCCATCTTTGTCCAATAAATTACATTTCACAAATCTACCAAACTTTAAAGTTAAAAAAAAAAAATAAACTAAATAAATTAATAAAGAAATAAACTAGTAAAGAAAAGTAAAATAAACTAAATAAATTAATATAGAAATCACATTGAAGATATCAACCTATTCAAAGTCATCAATCCAGCCAACACTCTAACATTATCATCACCATTACAATCATCAAACTTTTCAATCAAACTAGCCAAGGAACCAACAACTCTTCCCTTAATCCCCCCCTCAACAACAACAACACCACCACCACCACCACCACCACCACCACCACCACCATTATTGATACTAGTTTCAGATGAACAATGATCACCCAATTTGGTCAAATTAACGAGACCAGCAATGAAATTCTTTTCCTCACTACTACGGCCAACAGTGGCAATAGAGTTTTCACAAGTAATGTTGGACGTGTTCCACATAGGCTGAGCCCTCAACTCACCCTGCATCCTCTTCAGACGGTTCAGCAGAGCCAACAAAGAACTGGTCATCAACTCGACATAATTGGATGCTATGGAGACATTGGTGACCAAGGCGTAGACCAGAGTCAACATAAAGAACAAATCGATATCCTCATTGTTGACTGAACTGCTGGTCAGCATCTCGGTGATGGTGTTGGAGCCCAGCTTGGCGATTGTCTGGTACAGCAGGTGGATTGGATGGATGACAGGCGAGGATTTGGCGGTAGTTGAATCGGGCGAGTCTGTAGGCTTGGTTGTTGAGGAGACGATCAGTAGGATGATGTCTCGGGGATCCGAGTTTCTAGCAATCATTTTCTCAACCTCTTTGGTCACGTGATTTATGTTTGGATGTCCCGACCCAATGTTGCTGTCGCTCATCACCAACTCGTCAGTTGGGTTTTGGCTGGCCAGTCTCTTGAGCAGCTCCACCTGGATCTTGCTGCCGCCCGCAGAGGTTCTGGGGAGTTCAGGGACAACTTTGGGAGAACTTGGCTCGGCGGAAGCAGATGGAGGTTTTCTGCTATTTTCAGCACCACTACCCACTTTACCTTTACTTTTACCTTTGAAACCATCATTGTTGCCTGTAGTGTTGTAGTTGCTGCTAATACTGGTGTTTGTTTGATCCAGCGCTCTCAGTAAACCAAGTGGGCTTTTGGACTCGCTTTTACCCATCTTTTGGCCCGCCTTTAGATTCTTGACACCTACTCTGCTACCAGCAACATTGATTGACCCTTCAATTGGACTGTTGATTGTGTTGAGGTTGGTTGTTTGAGGTCCTGAATTCAACAAAACCTGCAATGATTTTACGTGGTTTTGTTTTTGTTTTTGTTTTTGTTTTTGACTAGCCTGTAATTGTATGTTCTGTTGTTGTTGTTGTATATTCTGTAATTGTTGTATATTCTGTTGCTGTTGTTGTAATTGTTGTTGCTGCTGTAATTGTTGCTGTTGCTGTTGTTGTTGTTGTTGTTGTTGTTGTTGATGTTGTTGCTGTTGTAAATTCTGTTGTTGTTGTTGAATCATTTGGATTTCTGAATCAGGGATTGGAATTGGAATTCCATGACCAACTGGATGTGGTGATTGGATGTTATGAATAGGATTAATAAATCCAGAATTAATATTGATTCCTGGTGGAGGAGGTGGAGGTTGTTTTTGTTTTATATTCATATTTATACTTTGTTGTTGTTGTTGATATAATCCATTCATCAACAAATGTTGGACTTGATCAAACATTTCTGCTGTTGCTCGACTATAAGCTGGTATCAAAATATTCTGCATTGCTCCTACTACTGTTCTTTGCAATACTTCTCCTACCATCTGCGATAATTGAACTGAAATCTCGTTTCCCAATATCTGCTTGAAATCGGTTGATCCAATACAGTTCTGAACTGCATAATTCACTGAATTAGTTATCGCCAAATGCAACCCTTCTCTACTCTCACTTTCCATTCCCATTCCCATTCCTATTCCTATTCCCATTCCCATATTCATACTTGGATTCATATTTGGATTCATATTTGGATTCATGTTCATATTTGGGTTCATAATCGGATTAATGCTTGGGTTCATATTCATATTCATATTCAAATGTGGGTTCATATTTGGGTTCATATGTGGATTAATGTTTGGATTAATATTTGGATTAATATTTGGATTAATATTTGGATTAATACCCATATTTATTCCCATATCTACTCCCATTCCCATTCCCATATTCATTCCCATATCTATGCCCATTCCCGTATCCATGTTTGGATCTCTGTTGGCAGAATCACCATTCCTTGTACTTTGAATAAAATTAGTGTGGTTTGATTGGATGTACTGATTCTTGTTCGTTTTATACGTCTGTGGTGAGTTGAGTTGTGACTGTTCATCTCCTACAGCCGACAACGCAAGTTCATAGTCTGATGTTGCCACTGTCCCCTGATTGGTTGATGATGCTCTTGGTCTTGCCATCGACATTGACGATTGAATCACTGACCACTGCATATCATTTACTACTGGATCTCCTTGGCCTTGAATTGCTTCATTTATACTTACATTTCTGTTTATGTTTATATTATTGCCACTATTAATGTTACTATTGGCTTTGTTCAGAAACACGTGATTTTGACTTTGATGATTGGCCGTTTCAGGAATCAAGTACTGATCAATTGAATCGCTATGTACACAATACACTCCAATTCCTGGTTTGCCATTACTACCTGTTGCCTTTTCTTTAATCAGCCTCATGGCAATCACTGTTTTGTTGCCACTGGTTTTGAACTCTTTGATTCCTCCTTCACCATTCCCAATATTGTTGTTGTTGTTGTTGTTTGCTGATTTGGCTATTGCAAAACTCAATGTACCATTTGGCCTAGTTATTATTGGAACTGTCACTAATGTTGCTCTTTTTGAATTGGATATCACCAACATTCTACTGCTATCTTCGTACCCTAAACTAATCCGCTCATTTTCTTGAACTTGATCCACTTTTGACCTTTTTATCACTTCTGAATCTACACTTCCTCTTTCATCTATACTTGTATTTGCACTTGCACTTGCACTTGTACTTGGTTTATTGTTTCTGTTTCCAACATTCATTCGTGTGTTTATTGTCTCGACAATTTCCCCCATTTCTTCCCCAATTTCTTCCCCTAATCCTGCTACTTTTCCTGCTACTTTTCCTGCTACTTTTCCCTTCCCAAAGTCCCCTAAACTTATCAAGTCCACTATCGAGTTGTTCCACCTAGACATTACCAAGTACCCCAGTCCTTCGCCTGCCTCTCTTGGTGAAACCCACTTTATCCACTCTACTCTTTTCTCTCCTACATTTGCCATCCTTACTACTGGCCCCACCTGAATTTCAATTCTCTTTCCCTCTTGACTCTCCTGATTCTTTCCCCTTGGTTCTGCTCCCACTCCAACACTTATCCTACTCATTTCTCCATTCTCTGTTACTACTACTACTATCCACTTTTCCTGATTATCAATCCTGCTTACCCACTCTATTGCTGTTATATTTGATTCTAACTTTACTTTTTTACTATAAATCACTTTTACTTCTTCTTCTTCTTCTTCTTCTTCTTCTTCTTCTTCTTCTTCTCCTGTTTCCTTTTTGTCTTCATTCTTTACTCCTACAAACTCTATTCCCCGTGTTGATCCTATTGCCACCACTTTGATCTCTCCATTATCTCCAAATCCTACTGGTCCCCATTTCATCATTTGAACTGCTGACTCTCCACTTCCCCCCCTCACTACTCCCACCTGCTTGCTCCCTATTTCCGCCTTTTGTTCCCCTGTATCTCCCAACCCCTTTGTTTCCTCACAATCACTTGTCACTCGCCATAATATCACCTGATTATCACTTCCCAAACTTGCCAACAATTCTCCCTCTACTCCTTTTCCTTTTCCTTTTCCTTTTCCTTTTCCTTTTCCTTTTTCTTTTTCTTTTCCTTTCCCCTTCCCTCCATTCACTCCTACTTCTGATGGCCTGTAAATCTCAATCTCTTTTATCGCCCCTTTATGACCCTTTAAAATCACATTCTGCTCACTTATCTTGTCAATCACCCTCACCACTCCTCCCTTCTTCCCATAGCAAATATACCTCTCACTCACCCCTATAGCTCTACCCCTACCACTCCCCACTGATGTTGACACCAACGCTATTGGGTTCACCTCCAACTCCAATTCCCCTAAAATACTTTTATCCCCATACGGTATATACATTTCCCGCTTTTTGCTTCTATTTATTTACCATTTATTCTCCATTTATTCTCTTTTACTTTTACTATTTACTTTTACTTTTACTTTTACTATTTATATTACTTTTACTTTTACTTACCCCTTTTTGATACCATCGCTGCTATTCGATCCTGCAACTGTTGCATAGTCCAGCTTTTTGTTACCAACAAACCCAAACCCACTACTGCTCCTCCCTACATCCCCTTCCTTGCTCTCTTTACTCTTACTCAACCCCAGTCCCATTTCCACTCCCACTCCCAACCCCAACTCTTTCACTTTCTCTTCCTGTGTTTCTTTTCCTATTACTCTTACTTTCTCTACTTTCTCTACTGATGCTGTTGCTGCTGCTGTTGCTGCTGCTGCCGAGCTGAGCTCTGGAAAGTTTCCACTTGCCATTTCCCCAAAGAAATTCAATGGCGATTCAAATTTAATTGACGACGGTGTTTTTCCCTTCACCAATACCTTATTATCCTTGCCTTTACCTCCCAAACTATTCCCTTTTCCTGTCCCTGCTTCTGGTCTCTCCACTGCTGCTTCTTTTTCTCCTGTCGCACTTGACTTTCCTGAACTATTTCTTCTTTCTAGCTCTTCACTTTGCAGCTTTTTTGACGTCAACATCAGCTTCTTCAAAAAATTCCCTGCCCCTCCCCCCTCCTCTCCATCCGCCCCTTGCTTTGTTATTAACTCTGGCGTTCCTCTATTGCTCCGCTCCTCCTTACCTTTAACTTTTTGCTCCCCACTTTCCACCTCGCTACCACTCTTCACTCTCATGCCTCCCATGCCTCCCATGCTACCCATCTTATTTCCTTGTGAAAGTAAAGCCAACAACTTTTCCTTATTTTTATCTTGTGTTGTTTTTTTTTCCTCTTCCACCCTCTCTTCTACTTTACTACCATCTTCTTCATCCTCCCCGCTACTCTCCTCCTCACTCCCACTCTCACTCTCACTCTCACTCTCGCTTTCACTTTCACTTTCACTTTCACTTTTCTCATCTTGTGAATCCTCTTCCCCTGACTCTGACTCTGACTCTTCTGACTCCTCTGACTCTCCATCTTGTGACTCGTCATCCCCTGTTTTTTCTCCCTCTTTTGTCACTACTCCCTTGCCTTCAATTCCGCCCTTACCCCCAATCTCCCCCAGTAAATTGATTCTTCCAGAGTTTAACACACTCAATAAGCTTTTAAACTTTGAATCCTTCTCCTCATTTGCTGCCGTTGCCATTTATATTTATGTTTTTATTTCTGTATATTTACTTTGCTTTATTTTCCTTTAAAAAAAAAAGACTATTGTTACTATTATAAAAAAAACCTCTTTGCCTATATGTTGCGTATCCAATTGCTCTTTTTTTGTTCTCTTACTACTTTACTGTTGCTAAATCTCAACTTTTGTTTTTTTTTCCTTTCAGCTCTAGTATTATTTATCTTTTTATTTATATAACATAAAATGTTTCGTTTTATTAACTCGTTTATTTTAAAACTCAATTCCTTTACGTGCTCTACTTTATTGTTCCAAAGCTTGCGTTTTTATTGTTATTATCGAAATAGCGTTTTTTTTTTTTATTACGTTACCAAAAGTCGAGTTTAAAATATAACATAAAAAAACCTTACAAATTACTCGTTATTTTTATTTTTCTCCGTTTTATTTTTGCTAAGCAAACTCGTTTTACTGTTTAAAAAGTGTATTTCAAGTTTTTCAATTAACTGAGGTCTGGTTTTATTCTTTTTTTCCTTCTTGGCCAATTTTACTTTATTTTTAATTTACTCATTCTAGTTTATTTTTATTTTTAAACTACTTGCTACTCCAATAACCTCACTTTTACGCCAATCTCCATAATCTTCCTTCTCTTTCCCCTCCACCTGTCTCCCCCCCCCTCCCTCCTCGTTTTTTTTTCCTTCTTTTTTGTTGCTTTTCCCATCTTACACGTATTTATTCCACGTAAATTCAAATTCTATTTATACTCCTTAACCTAACTCTTTTTTTTTGTTTCTCCTTTTATCAACATTAACTTTCTTTATATACATTTATTATATATATATATATATACCAACCCCCCCCCCTCTTCCTCCTTTTGGTTTATTGCCAAACCTCACACCATCAGTAACTGTATATCTCGGCATAGTACATTGCAGCTTTGCTTTATCTCCATCTCTATTTATCACTTGACACAAACATATCCAAATATATTCTTACTTGAACTTGCCGCATAAAACATCTATTTCGCTTGACACATACCTGAGATGTGTATACTTGTTACTTACATGCACTAATACACATCTATCCCAACTGGTTCGATATACATATCTTGCCAGCCAACGTTATCCATCCCATCCCATCCCACCCCTCCCTCCCTTTTTTCAAGCCTCATTGTTATTACTTTTAAATCTCAACCTTCCTACTCTAAACCCATGTTTACACACAAAAAAACCTATCTATTCAACCTCGATATTGACTAATTAGTCAGACTAAACGTAATGATTTACTTTTAATTTGACAGACATTATACTTCAAGTTCGACATTTTGTCCTGTATTTGCCAGAACTCTGGCTAAAAGTAGCATTTTATTATTGTATAAAACCGTCTCACTATTTACGATGATGGTTTTAATTACAATTTTATTATTATTGACCAAGACCGTACTTTGCCATTCAATACAACACTGGTTTAATTCCTTTCAATTCGATTATTGTTTTTGGTTTGTTTATTTGTTTACACTAAGCAAAAAAACAAAAAAAAATTGTGGAAAAAAAAAAGTGAAAAAAGGAGTAAAAAAATCCTTACAAAAAAAAAATAGTTTGGACTTATTAGTATTACGAAATCGATAATATTTTTTTTTTCAAGTTGATAAATAAAATAAAACTAGAAATAAAACTATTACTATTGCTATTATTCCTTTTTTTTTAAATTGTGCTTTAGACTTTCCTGATTGAAGAAAAAACAAATATATATTAGTATATAAAAGACATTTATCAAAGTATTATCCAGGTGTACCCAAACAATCGAGTATAATAAAAATGGTAAACATCTATAACTCAAGTTGATTCCAATAGTACTGATAAATTGAGCAAAAACATTTGAACAGATAACTTTTAATTTTTCATTTCAGAAAAATGATCACTGTGCTTTGTCTATTTTGCTTTTGCCAGCAAAGAATTTGCAATAGTTACACTGCTATGCTTGTTTAGTTTTAGAGCAACCAATACTAAAAGTAACAAATTTAAAAAAATGAATAATACTCATCTAGGAAAGTGTAATTTCAACTTCGCAAATCAGAGATGTTACAAGATTAGAGAGAACAGGTACGCGACAACGATGATTTAGAGTTGACTTGGTATAATATGACAGTATATACGTGTGTTTGATATGCTTAAAGAAAACAGCAGTCTGTTGTGATGGTGAAAATAACAACAAGTTAAAACGAACAGAACAAAAAAATAAAAACAAAAAATAAAACAACTTGTAAAACGAATTAGGTGCCCACTCGCATATCAAAGGGCTTGGTCTTGATGATAAGCTCGAGTCGATTCAGAATAGTAAAGGAATGGTTGGCCAACTTCGAGCCAGAAAAGCAGCAGGAGTGATTTTGAAGATGATTAAAAAGGGCAAGATAGCTGGAAGAGCGATTTTGATGGCTGGAGCACCAGGAACAGGAAAGACGGCTATTGCAATGGGTAAGAACAAGCCAAAAATGGTGATAATAATAATAATAAAATGATAATAATAATAATAAAAATAAATATACAAACTAAAACAGGAATGGCACAGGAACTTGGAAACGACGTTCCATTTACATCAATCGCAGCATCAGAAGTGTTTTCGCTGGAAATGTCAAAAACTGAATCGTTGACACAGGCGTTTAGAAGGTCGATTGGAATTAGAATAAAAGAAGAGACAGAGATTATCGAAGGCGAGGTTGTTGAAGTGCAGATTGATAGATCGGTTTCAGGAGTTGTAAGCACTTTTATTCTTGCAAATATACAATGATTGTGGCTGTTCTAGATAAGGATTTACTGATAGTTTTTCTTTTCTTTTCCCTTTTTTTAAAAAAGAAAGAAAGTAAGATTATTGATAATTATATGTTGTTTGTTTGATTAGGGGCCTAAAATCGGTAAATTAACGCTTAAAACTACAGACATGGAAACGATTTATGATTTGGGCCAAAAAATGATAGACTCTTTGAACAAAGAAAAGGTTATTGCTGGGTAAGCGGGATCTACGAACAAGAAATTTAGTTTGTTTGGTCTTTTTTTTTTTATCTTTTCATTTCTTGAATTGACATTGGTTTTGCTGACCATTAGTATATATATATTACAACATATTATCGTTGGGGAAAAGGGGAAAAGGGGAAAAGGGGAAAAGGGGAAAAGGGGTGGAGGTAGTATGAATCCGAGCTAAATGGGTGGTTGATATATTTGTTTTTGTATTTGTGTTTGCGTTTAATAGTGATGTTATCCAGATCGACAAGTCTACAGGAAGAATAACAAAGCTTGGTAGATCATTTACCAGAGCACGAGACTTTGATGCAACAGGTTCAGATGTAAGCAACAAGAACCAAACTTGAACCAGCAAATACGTCACATGTACACATTGTTACAGTGTTGATTCTTGACTAATTAGTTAGTAGCACGTTTATAGTTGTAGGTAATAACTCTATTACGCGGATATTTAAACTTTTAGGTCAAATTTGTTCAATGTCCTGAAGGCGAACTCCAAGTCAGAAAAGAAATTGTACACACTGTTTCGCTCCATGAAATCGACGTAATTAACAGTAGACAGCAAGGGTTTTTGGCCTTGTTTTCTGGAGACACCGGTGAAATCAAGCCTGAAGTTAGAGACCAAATCAACCAGAAGGTTGCTGAATGGCGAGAAGAAGGAAAAGCCTCTGTTGTTCCTGGGGTAAGACTTTACAGTCATTTATTTAGTACTTAATGTTATTTATTTATTGTTATTTATTTAATGTATTTATTTATTGTTATTTATTTAATATATTTATTTATTGTTATTTATTTATTGTTTATTGTTATTTAATGTATTTATTTATTGTTTATTGTTATTTAATGTTATTTATTGTTTATTGTTATTTAATGTTTAATTGGCTAGTGTTGGCATAAATGTACTCGAGTATACATCAAGATGCGAAATAATGTTTTATTCATTTACTTATAAAAGACTCTGGGTTAATTTCAATATTCAATATTCAATAGGTGCTATTTATCGACGAGATACACATGCTTGACATGGAATGCTTTTCGTTCTTGAACAGAGCTTTGGAAAACAATATGGCACCGGTCGTGATTATGGCTTCGAACAGAGGAATTGCAACGATAAGAGGAACAAACTACAAATCGCCACACGGAATGCCACTCGATTTATTGGACAGACTTTCTATAATCAGCACAACTCCATACAATGAAGACGAAATCAAGCAGATTTTGAAGATTCGGTCTGTTGAGGAGGAGGTTGAGCTTACTGACGATGGACTGATGATTCTTACTAAAGTTGCATCTGAAACTTCTTTGAGATATGCTATCAATCTCATCTCCACTGGCTACTTGGTAGCCCAAAAACGAAAGGTACGACTCACTTTTCTCCCACTCGTTCTTTATTACTTGTAAATCTATTTATATTCATTCTTTATACCATCTACATTTCACTCATCCTTTTTTTTTTTTTGTATTCTATTCTATTTATCTTTGAATAGGCCACCAAAGTTGATGTTCAGGATATTAAACGCGTTTACTCTCTGTTTTTGGACGAGAAACGGTCTGTTCAGTATCTGCAAGAGTACCAAAGCGAGTTCTTGTACAACGAATCTACAAGTACTGTACCCGATAACTCTATGGCTGTTGATAATGCTATTTGATTTGTGTTTCTTTACTGCTTTTTTTTTCTCCTATCTTGTCCTTTCTTTTTTTTCTTATTCTTTTCTTCTTATTCTTTTCTTCTTTTTCTTTTCTTCTTTTTCTTCTCTGTTTAAAGTTTAAATCGTCTACTCTTTTTCTTATACTGATTCGCCTCTTTTTTTTATTATTATTACTGCCAGCTTTCATATACTTGGTTTGGTTGGAAATTCAATTATATATCATATTTAAACTCCATAATTGTGTACTATATCAATCAAAACTTGATATATTTACAAGCTACCAAGCACAATCCCACTTGTTGCATCTAAGTGTTTGCTTTATTTGTATTTGTTGGGAGAAAAAAAAAAGCTACTTACCTTTCATATTCTCCTTATTTGGTATCCATCATAACTCTGCTCACTAACAAGAGCATATAAACTCATGTTATTTTGTTTTTCTCTTTGATATCTTTTGACGCTTTTCTTTTTTTTTTATAAATAAAACTGTCGTAGTACCAGATCTCAAATCTTGATGGAATTATCTATAAATAGTCTTTTTCACATTCCATCAACCTTTATTTCTTATTTTTTAAAAATAGTCGTTTTCTAATCTTTCTTTTTGCTTTTGCTTTTTTTTTTTTACACTCTTGTACTTTTAATTTCTAATAGTGTTCCCACAGCATGTACCACACTTTGAAATTCGTATTCAATAACTCTTTATTTTGCATTCAATAATCTTTTTTTGTATTCAATAATTTTGGGTAAACAAGTACAAAAGGTTAATAAAATGTCAAATTGATGTCTTGCAACTTTCTATAATCGGGATAGAAAAAAAAAAGCACGTACTACTTGACCATTTCTAATACAAAGTACAATAATCTAAATTTTGAGTTTGTGGGCCCTATTAGTTTCTAAATATAGTAATCCTACTTCTTCTTCCCCCCCTCCTCCCCCTTCCTTCCCTATTTTACTTTTCTTATTTCGCTTTAATTGGTCTACTTATTTATAAACAAGAGCTAGGGTATTTGGGATTAACTTGTGAACCAATGCAAACTAATAAATTACTCGATTTATCGCTTATTACCTGTGCGCGTTTTTACTAACTCTATTCTTACTACTATTTGGTTTTTTTTTTTGTTTGATATGGCAATAACACCCGGGGCTTGACTATAATAATAATAAAAAGTGTAAACATGAGCAAAACCCGTTTTTAGTTTAGTTTCGGTCTCCAAAATTAACAGTATCCTTTGTTTTTGCACTTTGACGCCAACGTGATACTGCTTGGAAAAAAAAATCTTAAATCAAGTTTATTATTGCAAGTATTGTCGCTGCACTCAAAAGTTCTGTCAGAGTATATCTAACTTTACCATTATTGTTTAAACCTATCTCTATTTCTAAATTTAGCTTGTTGCACATGGTGAAACCAGTTTGATTTCAAATAGTGAGTATGCTAAAAATAAATAATAATAATAACAGTGATTTAAAACCACTTCAACTCAAAAAACGACTAACATTTGTTACATCTGGTTTAATTCTGCGCTATACCCAAAGCCAAATTACTCGTTAATGAAATTGAGCTTTAATAGGTGCTTGCACGTAATTAGTTGTCCGTTTTCTTCTTCTTCTGCCAACACAGTTTTTAGACTGTTATCTTATTGCGCCGAATGCCCTGCTTTCAGTCATATTATTCATTTAATTACAGTCTATAATCATAAACGGTGTATTACTGTCCGCACTCAAGCCATTGTTGATCCATTGTTGATCCATTGTTGATCCCTTACCACTCTATTATTTATTTTTTTCCCTTGTGTTTTGTTTCATCTCACTCTAACTGGCGTTGGCTCTAATTGACTTTTAGCTTTACTTTTTAATAAAAATGTCTAATTTAATTATCGGGGAGGGTTAGCTAGGGAACGAGTGACTGATGAATATAGGCGGGTTGGTGGTTTTTAATTAAACTCTAATATGTTATTATTTGGAGCTTAGAGTTTAACACTGTTGTGTCTGGTTCGATTCGTTTATATCAGCAGAATGTTAACGTATGCAGCACCAAAGTTTTATTTAAAAATAGCAATACTATGAAATTATAATTGATATTTTAGTTGCTTTTTTATTATTATTCGATTATGAACTAATGGAAATTACATTTTATTTAGAGTCATGTCCTGGATGACATATCCTTTTTTTTTTAAGGAAACGGGTATTGTTGCAATGAGTCATTGACTAGTTAAACACAGAGCCGATTTTTATATGATTACATTCGCTGTTAGGGAATTAGACGTAGGGTTTAAAAGTTTGCTTAGTCAGAAGCAAATAAAGAATGTCAAAAAGCCTAAATCTTAGTCAATCGAATCAATTTAATTATCAAATAGCCTTAGTTTTACAAGATGAAAAAAAACGGACAACAATTATAGTGTTTGTTTTGTATATTCTAAAGTTCTTCAAGCCAACTTTTACCAAAACTTTTCCTTAATAAAAGCGTTTTAAAACGAGGATTAGTCATTCTTTAAAGAGATAGATTTTTTTTTTTTAAAGAATAATTTCCCAAAACTAACCAGGACATGAAATAAAATTAAAAATAAACTGCAAACAAAAAAAAACAAAAAAAACGTGGCTAAAAATATATTGAAACGTTGTTTTAATCGAAGCAAACTCTAATTTCTCAAAAGTTCAGCAAATCATAGTCAAAAAAAAATTGGTGTTATTAATTCCAATTCTACAGAAATCTATGGTTATTAAAACACCTAGCAAAATAACAGCAACTAGCAGGCTAGTTTTTGATATATTTATATGTACATTTGCAAAGTTGGATTAGTTTTGTTTTAATTGATTTTTTTTTGACATGGTATAACTTTGGAGATCCAAACCGGTAGGTGGTGTACTTTTAGTGCATCAAATAGTGTTTGTTAAAGAGATTTACAGCTGAGAAACTTGTAAATCATGCAGATTGTGTTGTATTTACAAAAGTAAAAATCCCCTTTTTTTCTTTTTCTTTTTTTTGTGTAGTTGGCTTTCAATAGACTTGAGCTCGTATATTATTTAACTCCAAGACATGACAGAGCAAGTAAGATGGCATTCGGTAGCATGGCAATAGAATAGACGGATTGGATGAGTATATATTATATAAAACGTAAAGGGAGTTTTGACCGTAAGAAAGGGTAAGATGAAATTGGATAATTTCCACGATAATCGTTGCCTGTGCTACAAATAAGGATACAGCAAGGATAAATCACAAGAATGATAACAACGATGTATTAAGAAAAAAAAAGAAAAAAAAAGAATAAAAAAAGGCGTGACATTAAGCTTGACTAGCACAAAAATGTCAGACTGAGAGGAAAAAATAAAATAAAAATACCCAACAAAACAAAACAAAAAAACAAGAAAATGTTTCTTAATTGAGCTATCTTGAATTAAAAGAAGGAAAGATTTGACAATCACAACAGTTTTTTTTGAAGCTTTGAGAAAGTTATAAATAGACGAGGAGTTGAGTTTATTATGTAAATGGTGGTAAATTAAAATGGCGAGGTGGAGCGTTGCTTGGAGCTAGATTAAAGATACTCGAATAAAATTGGCTGTAGAAAAGCAAAATGGATTGCTAAACAAGATTAATTAAAACAAATTAGCAAGAAAACTGACCTCATTTAGAGGAATGTGAAACGTAAAGGATAAACAAAACGTAAGGTATTATCCACTCTTTAGGAGGAAAAAAAAAGGACGAGAATTAAAGCATTAATACTTTGTGCAAGGAGGAAAAGTACGAAATGATGGTTGCGAGAGGAACAAGTACAGATACATTACAAGTGATGTGGTTTATGACAAACACAGGTAAAAAAAAATGGTATTTCTAATGCGGTGTTGATTGTTAGGAACGGGCAAGCTTAGCAGAATGCAGATTAAAAGCAACAAAAGTGGTTTTTAATCTTGAACATTGATTTCTATTACTATGTTGTGTTACTTATGTTTTCGAGCAAAAAGCAAAAAATGAGAGCATTACTACTAATTTTCTCATGAATAAATAATCAAAATCAATTTAAAAGAAATAACTATTATTGCCGAGTTTAAAGAAAATCAATGGAGAAAAAAAAAAAATAACGACAATATAGCCAAAGTAGATAAACCACATTTCTAACAACAGGGATAATGTCAATAAATGCAAATTTCAAAGAACATGGTCATTTTAGACAAAGGAGCCCTTACGAACGGTTTTAGCAAATAGTAGTGGAAATAGGATTTACAACAAGTCAATACAAGGCAATTAAGTTGGTGTGGTTCAATCTTGCAAAGCTGTGCAAAACAACCTTAAATTGGTTAGAACAATCAGCTTAGCTATAATTACGAATTCTTAATTGTGTAATAGCAAAAGAAGAAATAATAGTAAAAAAAAAAAATTAAAAAAACAACAAAAAATCAAAAGTAAAGTAAATAAACGCAAACGAGAACAAGGAATGAAAAAAAAAAGCAACAAAAGTAGGTTTGAAAGAACAAATTAATGCCGGGTACAATATATACTAAATAGCCAGGCTCCTTTAAAGAAAAGAACAAATTCGAGTGCGCTTAAAGAAGAAAAGGAGTAAAGAATAAAGGAAGAAGGCAATTACTCGTTCTAAACAACGACAAAGAGCAAAGTTTATAGCTTTATGTTTTAGAAAGAAAAAAAATAGTACAAGAGAAACAACAAATTCGATACCGGCGCTAATCGAGTGGGAGGGATCGAAATATATAAAATAAAGAGAAAACGAATAGATAAACGGTGTAGGTAAGTAAGAGGATACAGATACAATGGATAAAATAAATAGTGATAGTTTGAACGTAAAAATGAAAGAAAAAGGGGGGGGGGGGAGAACATGTAAAAGGAAGCGGGTGTGATAGATAGGTAGAGCGATTGTGAGGAAGAGGAGTGTATTAATTAATAGAAAATGAATAAAGTAGGGGGGAAGAGATAAAAGGGACACGTGGGCGAAAACGAGAGCGAGAATAGTATAGCAAAGAAGAAAAAAAACAGGGTTATGGACGTGTTAAAGTATCTAGGTGAGTACAAAGAGACGGAGGTGGAGGAAGATCCCGAGTTTGGAATATTGTTTGACTACAAACGGGGGTCAACAGAGATAAACAAGGGGGTTAAACCGAAGCCTTTTGTGAAGATAACGTCAAGAACATCCTCGATGGCGTCACAAGACTACGATATCGACTTGCAAGAGGATATGTTTGAAGAGCTGATAAAGAAGACGTGGGGAAACGAGTGTGAAAACGAGGCGAGCGAGGGGGCGCTGCCGTCATTTTTGTTTGCCAAGACGGATAGTAGGGGAAATGAAAAGAAGGGGAGAAAGTCGAGGGAGGTGAGAGACTTTGATGCAGACTGTGAAGATGATTGGGATTTTCTAGACGATTACAGCAAGTTCAAGAACAAGATAAACATGAAGCAAGTGGTGGTTGATTTGGACGAGGCAGATTATGGCGACTCGTTTATGGATTTTGACGATTTTGGGGGTAAAGACGAAGATTTTCTGGTTAGGTTTTCAGGAAACATGGAAAAACATCCACACAGAACACCACATTCAGGCAACATAAATTCAGTGCATATGGACAGCAAGAACTCGACGCTGGTGGAAAAGAAGACTGGGGCGAATTCAGCGGGGAAAAAACAGACGCCAGAGTGGCTCCAGGAACGAATGAAAGTAGAGGAATACACGCCACTAGGATGCAGAATGGTAGCAGGGACCCTAAACTCGGGGCTAAACACGCTGGTAGTAACAAATGGGTCACTGGCAGGCGAACCTAAGCGGAAAGGCTCGGGGTACGGAAAAGAGCTGCGGAGTAAGAGGAGCAAACCGACACTGATTAGGAGGTTGGGCAGCAATGATCAACCAAAACTGGTTGGGCGAATGTTGTATGATCCCAAAAACAAAGTTTGGGTTGGAAACGAATCAGAAGACGAGATTTTTGGAGTATCTTTGGAAAAGGAGTTTGAAGAAATGAAGAAGGAAAACAGAAACATTAGCAAAAACGTGGACAGAATTATCCAAGGGTTTATCCACGAAGAAGGAAAGCAAAAGAATCTTGATTTTGGACTGAATGTCAACAAAATACGAAAGAAACTAGAATCCCAGAAACTCCTTGAAAAAACCACCAGGTCTTCAAAGAGAATGCAATTTGACACCAGGCTACAAAAGTGGGTAAAAGCTAAAGGCAGCTCTATTAATACTGGCAGTACCAGCGGGACAACATTTCACAGTACCAACAACATGAACAGTACCAACAACATGAACAGCAGAAAAAGTATTAATGATATAAACAGAATTAATAATCTTGGAAAAGACCGACTAACAAGTACAAAGTCTTTTGACTGTAGTACCAAAATCATTAATAGCAACGTTCACAATATTAGCCACAATATTGGCCAAAATATTAGTCAAAATATTAGTCAAAATACCAGGCACAGTAGTAATAGCCAGTTTGGCAGCAGTATAAATGGTCCAAGTTGCCCCAAACCAAGTTTTCCAGTCAGAAACGTGCTGCCACGAAGCGATTCTGAGGACGATCCGTTTATGAACATTGTTATTCCAGACGACAGCAAAGACCGAACCTGCAACGAGAAAGACGATACATTTCTGCCTGACCGCGCTGATATTGAAGAGTGGAGAGAGTCGGCCGAAGAGTATCACAGATTTTCTTCCAATTGGTTTCCTTGAACCAGTAATTGTGTCTTTGTTCTGTGTGGCAAAACCATTTCACGAAAGGAGAAAAAAAAAATAAAACATATATTATTGTAGTCAAGTTTTGAGGAATGCTTTGTAACTGCTGGATGAGAGAAAGTTTCAAGCAGTAGGCAATTATTATTGATGTTGGACATTAGTGTTGACTGGTAAATCAAAAAAACGAACAAGTAAAAGGGGTGAAGGAGTGTTAGGGTTTAATGTTGGAATTCCAATTGGACTGTTGTTGTATATACTTGATATCAAGTCCACCAACCCCATCTTTATTCTTTTTCATTTCTTTTTTAGTTTGCTTTCATTTCATTTCATTGTATTTTCTTTTAGCTTCAACTACGCATCCATTGCACATATCTTGTCACTTTTATATATATATATATCTTTTGGAGTATTGACTCTGTCTATTTTGTATTATTTGAAATTCTATTCGTTTTTATTTTTGTTTTTGATCTTGGTACTTTATAATCTCATATTCATTTGGTTTTATAATCGTTTTTTCTTTTACTGTTTCTATTTGCACTTTTGTTTACGTTACGTTTTGTTTTGTTTTGTTTTGTTTTGTTTTGTTTTGTTTTGTTTTGTTTTGTTTTGTATAATATATAATGGCACTGCAATTGATAAAGTAAAGTGAGCAAAGGTCCCCCCGTGTGTATAGTGTACAACACTCCACTACCGCCAACCATCATTTTCGTCATGTTAGTCTTGTAAACGATATATATTTAACTTTGTAGGCCAGTCGAGGAAGAAGGAGAGAAAAAACTCTGGGTGGATTTCAGTAGTCAATATTCAAAAAGTCGATTGCTTTTATTGTAACAAAAGAAGGAAAATAAAAAGAGAATCCGAGAACTATAATTGGGTTTCGTGGGTACTTTTATTGGACAAAAGTCGATGATTTGTTTGCGCAGTACATTTCAACAAATAAACAAATAAATAAACAAAACTTAAAAGGTCTAGTAAATTTTTTTTTTTTTTTTTTTTTTTTTTTGCAACAAGGTAGGGAAAAAAGAGGAAAAAAAGAGCAAGAGTTGTGAAACTCTAATAAAAAAACAATAGTTGAGATTAATAGTAATTATCATATTAACCAGCCTTATACTTGTTTTCTTTTATTTTATTTTTTTTGAATTTCAACCAACTCGATTATCCAAGACTTATAGATTTACTCGAATATTTTTAATTATATTACATTTATCTATCAGTTGAGTAAACGGCAACAATCTGGTATAAAAGAAAAAAAGTATACCAGACTAAAGTTAGCAAAATAAAATAAAATATCAAAGATAGTATAGAACAAGACGGCGGTTGGAATTGAGATTGAGAATTGTATTTTAAAGCTTTATTTTTTTTAAAAAAACAAAGTCAAAGGCAAAGCAGAGCATGAAACATAATCCAACAGATTAAGACTATTGCGAATAAGTAAGGGAAGGAAGGAAAAAAGGAAAGAAAAAAAAAAGAGTATCGAGCCAAAAGAAGAGATTTTATAACTAGTATTGATATTAAAGAAAGAAATATAGAGCGAGAGAAATAGATATGGCAGTGGAAAGTGCATCAACGGGGGTGTACGGGTTGAGTGAGGTAGATAGATATAAAGAGTACTCGTCGGTGCTAAGAATGAAGGATAGATTTTCTACACTGAGTAATTGGAGGACCGAGTACTTGGCGTCGCAATTGGCAGATGTGGAGGGCTTGCAATCGGATTGTTTGCCTTTACCAGAGGATTCGAGGTTTACGACGTGTTTGGCGGTATCGAAAACGGAGCCGTTGATAGCGGTGGGCTCGGGGTCGTATGATACGAATTTATTTTTTGTGCAGACGTCGCATGAGAAGAATAGTTTGACAAAGATGAAGGTGAAGGCGTTTTTTGCGTCAAAGTTCCCGATATACTCGCTGAGTTTCCAGTCGAACCTGCTTATAACGGGGACAGAACGGAGTGCAGCGGTGTTGTACCAGGTGTCGAAGAGCCAGTTGGTTGGGGATGAGAAGGGGGTTGGAGGGTCGGAGGAGGGAAAGCCGTTGGTGAGGTGTATTGGGACGTATAAGAACAAGGCAGCAAAGAGCGTGGAGACAGCAGCACCGGGGAGCCATATACCGAGCAGGCGGGTAAACTGTGTGGCGTTTTCTCCGGGAACGGATGGGGATAATTTGAAGAGGATGGGGGAGAACAAGGGGAATGGGGAGGAGTCGTGGCCACCAAGCTCGGTGTCAGCAAACTCGTCGCTGTTTCTGTCGTGTTTGAGCGGAACGGTGAATGTGTGGGACGCGACAAGAAATAGTATGGCATTGAGAGTGGAGAAGATGGGCACACAGCCAGTGTTTTCGGCAGGCTGGAGCCCGCACAGTCCCTACAGCCAGATAGTAGGAGGGAGTGCAGACGGGGTGGTTAGCGTGCTAGATCTGCGCAAAAAGGGGCGAGGAGTGCTGTGGAAGGCGCAAAGTGGGAATGGGAAGAGCGGAGTGAACGATGTGAGTTGGTCACCGTTTGTGCCGTACTGGATAGCGTCTGCGGGAGATGACGGAACAGCAAGCATTTGGGACCTGAGGTTTGCGGCGGCAGGCAAACCGGCAGCAGTGGTGGGGAGGGAACAACTGCACGGGTCGGCAACGAGGGTATGCTGGAGCGACAGCCACATGGACCTGATAAGTACAGGGAGCAGCGACCGGCACTGGAGGCTACACAACGTGCGGGCAGACAGGACGGTGGACCCGATTGGATACACTAGCAGAGTGGTGGCGGACAAGACGGGTGCAGACGACATTGGGGCGATTGTTGGTCTGGTGACGGGGTACCAGGACCAAGAGGTGTACTACTCGCTGTCGGACTGCGGAGATCTGTGCACCCACGTGGTGACCGATAAGCTGCTGAACGAGATTGCACCGCATCGCGTAAACAAGGCCGTGTACCCAATGGAACACGCGGCAGAAAGCAACGTGTATTCGCGCGATCTGAAGAGCGGCGCCGAAAAGGTACTGCGGTTTGTCGACGGGCTGATCAACGGTAAGGCGCCGATAATCAGTCGGATTCTGGAGAGTTCGCAGCAGATCAGAGACATGAGCGAGATGTTCAAGGCGAAGGCAGGGATCAGCAGCTCGTCGTGGTCAATAGCGCCGCTTGAACACCAGAACGTAGGCGCGTCTGCAGGCAAAAACTCACCTAACGAAATCCCGGGAATTGGCTCGGGAAGTGGGAACGCAACCACCGAGTTTTCGGGGGATCTTGACAGGCTGAGCTACGGGCTGCCCCCAGGTTTTTCGCTGGAAAACGAGGTGAAAAAGGCGCCAGTTATCATGCAGGCCCTGGAAAAGCTGAAGATGGTGAACTTGCGGCTAGCCCTGCACGACTTGGTGAACGAGGCGCGCGCGGCTGGGAAGGCTGGTGATCAGACAGCCTCAATGGTGGCCAGCGAGTCTTCAAAGACGAATGTGCAGGTGTGGACCAAGCTGCTGGATAAAGAGGCTCAATTGTGTGAGTACTTGAGGCTACAACCCGCGGTTTTCGATGCAGACCTGCTGAAGGATATTGCCAAGATCATGTTGTCGCACGACTGTTTGAGAGGGCTGGCGTTGGGCAAGACGTTTTGCAAGATTTATGTTGAGCTGGAGCAGCTTCGTGACGGTAGAGTCAACTGCCAAGACCTTGCTGGTCTAGTCCATGTGCTGCTGGCGCCAACGATTTTTGACCCGGAACAGTCGCAGTCGCAGGATGAGTCAGTCAAGGATTCGCCCAATTCGGCCCTGCAAACAGCAGCAAATATGGGCTCGTTGACTCTGGCCCAGATAAGAAACAGAATCAAGGTGTACCTGGCCAATGACCCGCAACTGGTGCTTGAAATGGTTAATCTGGAGATCAAAGTTCAGGAAACCGTCTTGAAGGGCGGAGATCAGGTCAAGGTGGCTGACAAAATCATCAGCCACATGAAGGAGCACGCAGACACAATCAGACTCATGCTCATCAAAAACCCTCTAAGTGCTCTCAAAATCTCCAACCCCGCCAACAGAGCCCCCCAAAACCCCAGAAAGTACAATACTGCCCAGACACCGCCGCAGCCAGACGCCAACTTCCAGGCAAAGGACAGCCTGAACAGCCTGATCAATCAAATCAATCCTGATTTCCCATCAACCATCACCATATCCGCTGCTGCAACACGTCTCTACCTCAACGCTCTTATTCAGATGCGGTCATATGATGACTACTTGGCAAACGTCAAGTTCTGGCTCCACCCATCAGTGTCTGTTCTGGTTGGGTACCCACTGACAAAGGTCCTTAACAGGCAGGCAACTGAGGTTGTAATTCCACGGTTCAAGCGTCAATTAGACGTTGTGTTGTCCACCATTGACAAGGAACCAATGGGTCTTGAACCCAGGATATACAGAGACATCCTCATGAAAATTGCAAACACCATGCTCAAAGCCCAGCTTGGAAATTACCCGCCAAACAACCCCCTCACTGTTGACAACATGTTGGGTTACTTTACCAGCATTTGTAACAGCTTCAAAATCGTTCTCGATGCTCTTGTTTCCCACAGCGAGGAGAGTCGGTTAAGGGCTGGTCGTGAGGTTACCCCCTTGATTCGCGCAATGGAGGACTTGGTTTCTTCTGTTGGCAGTGGTCTTTCTACAACAAGTGTAGAAACCTATATTTCAAATCTCAAAATATATACCCAATGATTGACGTTTTACCATATTTCTATATTTCCTACTGCTTTATTTTTTTTTACTGCGTTTTACAGTTCACAAAGTCTATTTGTCTTTTTTTTTTTGTAATCGTGTGCCGTAAAGTGCTAAAAAAATAATAATAATAATAAATAATAATAAAAATGAACAAGTAATCACTGTTATTCTATTTATTGTTGGTCCTTTTTATTCTTGTAGATCCATTTCATTTATACCTAAACTCCCGTAAAAAAAAAAGAATGATAATAATATTAATAATCTATCATTGTTGCTAGCATTGTTTGCTCTTTTAACTAAATAAATGATTTGCTATTGTTATTATCTGCTCTTGATTGTTACTTTATTTTTACCTGAGGTTTTCTTTGAATTGTTTGTTTTCTTTACCATATATATTTATTTATTTTTAGCTTGGACCTTTTTTTTTTGTATTGTATATTGTCAATTAAGTCCGATATCTGCAAATATTAATTCCTTACACATTGACCGACTATTCACCCCCTTCTCCTCTAATTACCGCATCTGCCAAAAAAAACTATAACAAAACCCACTGTCGTTGCGGTTAAAAAATACTCCTTATAAAAACAAACAAACTAATTTGCCAATTGTAAACAATGGACGATTGAACATTGTCAAGTTGTTGATGGTAAAAAAGAAAGAAAAAAAAGTAACCAAGTAGGAAAACTTTTGGTCTAAAATCCCAAAGCTAAATATATCTTGGTGTATTTCAATAAAATCACACTTGGAAAAAAGGGAGTTAAACTTTGGCCAACACCAAACCTTATAATTTTCACTATTTGCTCTTAACATTAGAGTGGGATTCAGCACATTCCAAGTCGAATCAATACACAATACATTTCTTCAATTTTTCATGATCGATATTTTTTTTACTTGTTTTAGTATATTTTTGCTCAGACTTTTTTTTTTTACTGCCTGGAAAAAAATAAATAACAAGCGAGTGGAAAAATACAATTGCTTGATAAAAAAAAAAAATTATCAAAACAAAAACAATCCTCAAATTGCAAACCCCCCCCCCATCACAATCAAATATCTTCTGTTTAATGATGCTAAAGCAACGGACAAATGGCGGTCCCATTATTCAAACAATACAAGGATGTAATAATAAAAAAAATTAATAATATAAAATTAGTGCTCAAACTAAACTAGTGCTAGAACTAAAAAAGCACATTCCCTCAAATTAATAATTTCAGACTAGCAAATCGGTTTATTGTACTGAACAATAGCCCTCACTTGGATTTGAATCAATACAACCGATTAATCTCACCCCTCCCCCCGAAAAAAAAATATTGCTCAGCTTTTATACATTTGGTCTTATTTACACCACTATTTCTCCCAAATTCCAATCTTTCATCAAACCTTTACCCATCATTTATAACCTACAACACAATGAGTATCCAGTAATTACACAATAGAAGATTTAGCCTTCTTCACCTCTGACCACACTTGCGCATACTCTTCAAGTATCCATTTTCAAACTATAACAATAAGAATTATGCACTGATGTCTCCAATCTTTAGAACAATACCATTGCCAAATCAAGCATCCAAATCAAAATCCAAGAACAATACTTTCATCTCCTAAAGCCCACATTCAACTAAAATAAAGTCAACTACAATAAAGTCAATGCAACAAACAAAAGAAAACAACAATCAGACGAAATGGGGAAAAAAAAACTATTTAAGCACCGATGTTTTCTGAATTTTATTTCAAACTCAGGCTCAGAAAAAGTAGTTCATCTTTTCTATACTTTTACATCTAAACAGCACTTGAAAGTTGATTTAATATCACCAATCATTATTTATTATTGCTCAGTAAAAAAAAAGCTAGCTTTTTTTTCATTTTTTACCAACTCAAGTTTTTTAAACAACTCATCAATTCAAACATCTATTTATATATAAAGCAAACTGAATCTCAAGCAACGTACAGGATACAATGAGGATAAGCAAAATAACAACACCAATCCAGCTGGTTGGTCTCTTTGGGCTCCGCCTAATCAACTCCATCCCACTCAGAAATGCTCAGATTGACGTTCCTGATCTCAGTTTTGATGGCACAGGCCAACCCCAAACCACTGAAATTGATAACTATTACAACCAGAAATACTGCAATGGTAACGATGATTACCAAGATACTGTAATTGAAGATGGAAAGACTATCGAAATAAACTGCTACAAATCAGACAACTATAATAATTCCTACAAACCTTCAGACAAACCACCAAAATACACAGATTACCAAAGCTATACTGACTACCCAGGAAACTCAGATTACAAAAGTGACCCAGGCTACACTGACTACCCAAAGAAACCGGATTACAAAAGTGACCCAGGCTACACTGACTACCCAAAGAAACCGGATTACAAAAGTGACCCAGGCTACTCAGAGAAACCAGATTACAAAAGTGACTCCGGATACAACAAGTACCCAGGCTATCCAGGCGACTCAAAGTATCCTCAATATCCAAACTATTCAGACTACCCAGACTACTCCCCATACAGACCTGGTTATGGGACACAAGTAACATCTTATTATCCAAAACATCCATGGCCAGCGTACCACACAAATAAAAAAACTCGTGTTGAAAAGACTGAAGTCACGCTCACCAAAACCAAAACAAACTACAAGTTCACCACAGTTGACTATGAAATCACCGTAAGCGACGGAAAGGTAGTGACAACAACCTTATTGACCACAGTAACGGAGGATGACGTATTAACTGAAACCGAGTACTCGAAAACCACTGAAACAGATGTTGAAACCACAAAATATACAGTAACAGTCACAGATTTTGACACAAGTCTGATTTTGTCAACAGACACTATATACGACGTCCTGTCAAAGACCATCCAAATCACAGAGCTGGAGTTTGACACCGAAATAGTTACCACCATTGAGACTGAAACAGAGGTTCTCACTGATACAGTTTCCGACATTGAAACTGTGACCGACATAGGGTTTGAAACTGTTTCAACATTTCTTACTGTAACCGACACAAACGTTGTCACTGATGTAACGATCAAAACAGACTTTACCACAGACATTGTTTTGGACACTGAAATCGTCACTGAAATAACAGTAATGACCAAAGAGTCAACAGACATTGTCTTTGATGTAACAACCGAAGTCTCAGTAATAAAAGAAACAAGCCTGGAAACTGAGAGAGTCATTGAAACCGAAAGCATAACCGATACGTTGACCGTTCTCACCAGCAAAACCATAATCGACAAGTCTACATTCACCTACTCAATAACCGACACACTGCTGGACACTGTATTCATAACCGACACTGTTGTTATTTCAGACCAAACTACCACAACCGAGCTCGATACCCTAACCAAAACCGACGTCACCACCGAGGTCACAAACATCACGGTAATCAGCATCACTACCACCACCAAAGTCAAAACAAAGTCCAAGGACATCTACCACACCAACAAGTACTCCACCAAGGATTTCTACCACACCGACAAGTACACCACCAAAGATATCTACCAAACCAACAAGTACTCCACCAAGGATTTCTACCACACCGACAAGTACACCACCAAAGATAAATATCACACAGACAAGTACACCACCAAAGATAAATATAACACCGACTACAAGCCACCAGTTACAGATTACAAGCCACCAGTCACTGACTACAAACCACCAGTCACCGACTACAAACCACCAGTTACAGATTACAAGCCACCAGTTACAGATTACAAGCCACCAGTCACTGACTACAAACCACCAGTCACCGACTACAAACCACCAGTCACCGACTACAAACCACCAGTCACCGACTACAAACCACCAGTCACCGACTACAAACCACCAGTCACCGACTACAAACCACCAGTCACCGACTACAAACCACCAGTCACCGACTACAAACCACCAGTCACCGACTACAAACCACCAGTCACCGACTACAAACCACCAGTCACCGACTACAAACCACCAGTCACCGACTACAAACCACCAGTCACCGACTACAAACCACCAGTCACCGACTACAAACCACCAGTCACCGACTACAAACCACCAGTCACCGACTACAAACCACCAGTCACCGACTACAAACCACCAGTCACCGACTACAAACCACCAGTCACCGACTACAAACCACCAGTCACCGACTACAAGCCACCAGTCACCGACTACAAGCCACCAGTTACAGATTACAAACCACCAGTTGTAGACTACGAATACGATCATGAAACTACCATTTCATATGATAATCTTGACAATCTTCGCAACAAACAAGCAAAAATGGCGCCATCAAGCAACAACAATAAGAGAAGCCTTGCCAAAAGATCTTTTGAAAAGAGAAACAACGCCTTCTCAAGAATGAACCTATTGAAGCGCACCAGAGATAGACTCACCAGCGACTTGATCAAGAATAACCAGGCTCTTGATGTTTTCAATCAAGAAAACGAGCCTACTGACTCATCAAAAATTTCTCTTATCGGGGTATAATGAGACCAGCTTTCCAATCAAATCATCTCAACTCGAAAACATTACACGAGTGTATTTTTTTTTACTGAGGTTTAACACATCAAAACTTCCAAAATCACACCTGATTTTACCTTTTTTTTCAAAAACAAAAAAAAAAAAAGAAAGAAGGAAAAAAAAATCCATCATTTATTTTTAGTATTTACTTTGCCAAATATTTGACATATTCACCATTTTAGTATTATACTCTTTATCCAACATCTATTTTTATTTCCATTATTGATCTACTTGAATTTGAATATATAAACCAAATCCTCTCAAGTGCTATTCATAGTCAGTTTAAAAGTAAAGTCTTGATTTATTGAACTCGTAGTTGTGCTTGTAATTAGGCTTGTAATTGTCAAGTGGCATTTTGTAAAGTGAGCACCATTATTTCAATCCAGATACTGATGTTTAACGTACAGGTCTCAATACTGTACAAGTTTATATGCAAATGAACACCAATATTATCCATCTAACCAAACAGCGAGAATAAACAAGCCTCGATCCTGAACCAATGCCCTTTCTGACACGGATGATCCAACAGATCGGGTTGGTATTGGTTAATATAATCGTTTACCACATCAAAATAGCAGTGTTTAGTAGCATTTTTATGGTAAAACAGAATCTAGTAATATAATCGACTTGTAAACAGGAAGATTAAATCATTGGACAATATTTTCCATGTCCATCCACATTGCTGACTTTACTGTTCTTTTGGAAAAATTGCCGAAATAGCTAATCCAAGATAATTAAGTTTCATTGATTAAAGGAGACTTCCAGGTTCCCTTTACAGTCCGATGTTGTACTAATAACAAAATGTACTTTGCGAACAGGTGAATAGTCAAAATCCATTGCTTTCGAGTTAGGGATATTGTTGCATTGGTGATACTTCTTTTGAGCTAGAGGATAACGTACATAAGTACATTTTTGACCAGTTCATTCGATCTGCTACCCAGTCCGTGTTCAATATGGTAATGCTTTATGGAAAGAACGCTTTAACCGCTCACAAACTAAAAAAAGTGTGTTGTGGATTGGCCAGCAAAACGATGTTCAGGAGTTTGTACCGTTTTTGAATTAAGAACATACGGTGCCCACTATTAACAGCTTTGGTTTTATCTTTGAACATTCCTAGCTTTAGTTTGAGCAAGAACTGTTGCAAAACCCGAAAATCGTCAATTTTTTTTTTTTTTTTGGCTATTATTGGTATTGGGTCAATTTTTTTCGAGTAGGATTCATAATTGATACTCTTAGTCACTATGTTTGATTTGTTTTCTTTATTAATGGGGTTTCATTTCCTGCCCAAGCACAAAGTTTGAAATGTGCACTTGGGCGATCAATTGAAGAAGAGAAAATGCTGGGGGAGATAAGAAGAAAAAAAAAGAAACAGTACAAAAGCCAAACAAACAAAAATGATTCAATGACCATCTCTTTCTCCTCCTCTCGCCGTTTACAATTAGCATCTAAAATCCATTACTGAACTTAGCTAGATTGAACGTGACCCTTTCCGCTATATCCCTTGGATGAAATACCGTGGATTGGGTTGGACTTTTGTTCCAAAGCGTACTCGTTTGCCTTTTCTTGCCACTCTTTGTTCATGGTTGGAACTTCTTTCTCGACTATAAAATGATTCAAGATTTGTGATTAGTTTATAAAACATCAGTGTTTATTTATTATTATTTTAAAGTGTCTTTATCTGGCATTTCCATCTTTTCTTTTCTTTACTTCTATATAATTTTCCTTTATACAATTTTAACAATGTTTCTAATATTCCACATTGCCAATTTAACTCAATCTGGACACTTCACAAGCTTTCAAATAAATTTCAAATCAAATCCAGGATTGCAGTACTTGTGAAAAAAAAAACTGTTACTTACAGGATTTTTTGATAATAATTGATGTGGTGATGCTTAGTGCACAAACTCCAGCAACACTAAGGAAGATCTTCATATTATCCCCTTTTTGGGAAGTTGGCTTGCGGTATCCATATGGTCCATATTCAATGTAGTATGCTGTTTTATTGTTATTGAAAAAGTCCGAATAGAAAATATATTTAATTAGTAATGCATCTTCCTTCTCAAATGAATAAATAAAAATATTACAACGGCAATTAGCCTGTTTTAACCAGACAATAAAGTCAACAAGCATGTAGATTTTACAAAACACATAGATAAAGTAAAAAATGCTTCACTTTCAAAACATTTGTATAAAAATAGTATAAAGTATGCTTACCGGATCTCTTGTCTTCAGATGATACTGAATTCCAATCTGACTTCATAACTTCGGCGATCTTTTTGGACAATTCAGCTCTATCGACTTCTGGAAGATTATCCCATTTAGATTCAACCTGGGAAATCAATGGAGCAGTGGCGGCTGTTGACATCAAACGGGCGCTGATGCCTTTGGTTGCGACTTGTGTTAATCTGACAGCTGATTGTTTGAACATTTTAAAAGCGTTTAATTTGATGTTTGTAAAACCAAGAAATGCAAACCTTTGCTTGTGGGCTTACTGATAAGTTTGTAGTTGACTAGAAACCAAAAATATTTTCAAGGAAAACAAATAAATATGCGCAATAAATGCAGTTTTTTTACCTTAATAAAACCATATTTTTTTCCTTAATCACCTAATTTTTTTAAAAAAAAAATTCCCCTCCCCCACCTTAACGATTTATTTCAGCTTCAAGAAAGAACCTCTTATTTTTATTCGGCAGACAATTAATTTTTCTTTTTTTTCTTTCTTTTTTATACGGTAGTAGCTCTCCCAATCAGAATTATCTGCTTTTTATCTCAACAATAAAAATCGCTTATGTTATCTAGACTTACTTATCTAAATCCATTGTTTTTTTTTTAATTGCCTGAAGTTTGGCTGCTATTAAGGTGTTCAAGCAAGGCTAATTAATTCAAAAAAGTCAAAATATTCACTAATTTCTTGTGGATAAACTTTCCTTATCGCAACATTTCTCGTTCATTTACCCATCAATCTGTTCGAGTTTAGCTTGGTTTCTATTAGAAAATCAAATAAACTTACTTCAATAAATCAGGCAACTTTTCTAATAATTTTTTTCTTGTTTACACTTTGTAGAAAAACCCGAACATTATGTATCTACAAAACCACAAAACAAAACCACAAAACTCTGTTTTACATGTCCAGTTGGGCGATATAAAACGCTACATAGTCTGGTCTATCAATTGCAAGGCAATAAAGCATCCCCCAGAAAATAGTGACAAACCCAAACTTTAAATGTAATCGATATCGCCTAAAAACAGTTGTGCAATCGAGCCTTGCTTCAATTCCAGCTCACTAAACTGGGGTACACAATGAGAGGCCTTGAAGGAAAATAAAAAACCACACCCAGTTTTATAAAATACTCAGGCTCACGACTTGGTAGAAGTTGGACCAAACCAAAAGCATAAAAAAAAGCAATCGTTCTAATTAAGGGTATGGCCTGATTGCCAGCGCAGAGGAATATTTCTTTTGACTTTTGACTTTTGATTTGTGCTGGGTTGGTTATTACCAAAGACTCAAACTTGCAAACATGATGGTTGGGGGCAAGGCGGAGTTAAATGCTGGGAGTTGTATAGATATTATATAGCGTCAGCTTCAAAAGTCTTCAATTGATGCAAGCGAGCGCAGTGGTGTTAATTTGAATGTTTATACAAGGTATACGCGTTGCTTGCAGAAATGACTGACGCTAGCATAAGAAACAGCAACCACCCAGCTTTAATCTGACAGTTCAGATCGCTTTTTCTTTTCTATTTAAAAGAAAATTCCAAAAAAATAAGTGGTGGGGTTATTAACATGAATCCCATTTGTTGACACCAAAATTCCACCTAATTGAATTGTTATTTTTTTTAGCACTGCATTGTTGTGTATTTAAATAGTCAAAATAAAAACAATAAACAATTAGTATTAAACTCAAAAAGGTAAAGAAAAACCAACGAAATAAAAGTTAACGCGATTAAACACCCTTAGCATTTCCACCTGTGAAAATAACAAAATAAAATAAAACCGAAAAATTTCAATCTAGAATGGAGGCGTATCGTATTAAGCGGGCAAAGATTCGACCAAGAGTCAAACAAAAGTACGAGATTCTTGGATTTATCAGCTCAGGCACATATGGCAAAGTTTATAAGGTCCGGCGAAGGGGCAGGTATGTGCAAATTACGGCCGATACCCATTTGTTTATGTTTTATTTAAAAATAGAGCGACGGGAATCCAGAAAATTAATTGGGTTAGACTGTATGCCAAATACGGAGCAAATCGATATAGCAGCCATCCAGTTTCCATGCATTTGGGCTAGTCTTGTGGTACAGCGAACTTTAGCTAATCGATTTCCATTTTATATGTACAATTTTAGCAATCTTAAAGAGGAGCTAGCAATTAAACAGTTTAAGCCTGAACGGGAGGGAGAGAAGCAGCCTTCCAGTGGAATATCACAATCTGCGTGTAGAGAAATAGCGGTAAGTTGTATACCAATAATTTTAGTGTTTAGAGTCGAGTTTACATTTGATTTAAATAAAAGTGTCGATTGGAGATTGGGTTTAATGATGACCAGAGTAATAATAGAGTGAATGAATAATGGCCAGTAGATTTGTCAAGAATTTAAGCATCCTCATGTGGTAAATCTGCTGGAAGTAATGCTTGAGGACAGCCTGATACATATGATAATGAGCTACGCCGAGTACGACTTGTTGGTAAATGCATTGTATTTCTTTTGTGTAATGCTATTTTAAACTAGCTATGGTATTTTGTTTTTAAAAAGTTGAAAGCTGATTGGTGGTTATCTCCCTCTCCGGATACTTAGACTATGTTGCAGTACCACAACCAAGTTAGGAAGCCGATGCCAGAACTTCTAGTCAAGTCTTTATTGTACCATTTGCTAGAGGGAGTGAATTATCTGCATAAAAACTCGGTTTTGCATCGAGACTTGAAGCCAGCGAACCTGCTCATTGATACTGATGGAATTCTAAAAGTTGGTAAGGAGATAAACAGCATTCTATGAACAAACAAACGCACAGTAGTATGTTCTTGACTTTGGTTTTATGCACGATTTAAACAATGCTTTTATTGGGTGTATGTATTAATCGGATGTCATAAAATGCATTGTCTTTTATTTTATTTTATATTTATCCAGGCGATCTTGGCCTTGCCAGATTATACCACAAGAATTTCCAGTCGTTTTATTCTAGTGATAAGGTCGTAGTTACAGTATGGTACAGATCTCCTGAACTGATTCTTGGATCGCGGCATTACACAGAAGCAGTCGGTAAATGTTATTTTAAAACCGAGACATTATGTGCAAATATCTTCAAATAGATGTTTGCTGAGGCTGTAATTTTGTGGGTGTAGGGAGATGAAGTAATTGTAATGTTTAAACCAGGACCAAAAATGTGTTTATTGGAATTGAATTAGATGTGTGGGCAATTGGCTGTATATTTGGTGAAATGCTGTCGTTAAGACCGATGTTCAAGGGCGAGGAGATGAAAACGGAGCCTAAGAAGCAGATTCCATTTCAAAAATCACAAATGATAAAAATATGCGAGATTTTGGGGACACCTACAAGTAAGCACACAGTTGAAAAACAACAATTTACAATTCAGGGGCGTGGGGTGGGGTGATGATAAAGCGATAATTTTGTGATATGTGTACCAAGTATACATTTAAATGGTAAGAATAAGTGCATAGTAGTGAGCCTGTAAATAAATTGTAAATAAAATAGTTGGTCAGTGGCCAGACTTGGAGCATATGCCAGAGTACAGCAATTTAAAACGGATGAGGAGTTCGCCAATGAATTTCAGAACGTGGTTTCAAAACTCGGGGCAAAAATCAGATACTTGCTTCAGTTTATTAGCCAAAATGCTAGAGTTTGATCCGAAAAAACGAATAACAGCACAGGAAGCTTTGTCCCATCCATATTTCAAGGAGGAGCCGTTACCTGTGTTGAAGTAAGTACATATTTACCTGTTTTCCAATTTAATTTGTTATTTTACAGCTCTATTAACTCATCGAATCAGCATAGCTAGTATTGATGTTTAACCATTGCTATTTTTAAAAATTTCCAATGCTTTAGACCGCTTTCAAAGCTGGGAATATCGTATCCAAAACGGGTTCTAGTTAAGGACGACGCTTGTGAAACTGCATGATTGTTTTACTATTTTTCTATTCTTCAAAGTAATGCCATGTCATATCCATATTAAATCGCATTTTTTACTTTCTTCTCAAGCAACTCGACATTTGACATCATCTCCCGATTAACCTATCTGTGAAGAGGGGGGGGGGGATGGAGGGCCTACTTTTTTTCTCTGTTCTATCTTTAACCTTTTAATTATTTGAAAACGTAATGTACTTTATAAAACCATAACCAATAATCACCAGTAGTTACTAGTTTTTTTTATTTTTTATTTTTTATTTTGGCTATGATGTAATCCAGTATCATCAATACAAAGTGTTCTGGTTATTGCAATGCTTTCCAGTATATGGCCCCTTCAGAGTAATTCAAAAAAATGAAAGCAAGTTGGGGTATATATGATTATCAAGTGTAACTTGGAGATAAATTTGACAACCAAAGACAAGACAATTTAAAAAGACAAGTGATTTCCAAGCTGTTGACAAGGTGGTTTTGTTTGTGCATTTGACAAAGTACCAAAGAGGTCAAAACATTAACCGGCAAATTTCTAAATAATTTCTTGCGCTTTTGAGCACATTGAGCCAAACAAATCAATAAATAGATTAGTTAGAAGCAACATTGAATGTCAATTTCTAAACGAATCATATTAAATCAAAACAAGCTTTTGGAATTTGTTACTATTGCTTTTTTTTTTTTTTTTTAAAAAAAAAATGATGTTCGCAGCAAAAAAATAAAAAATATCTCGAACGTAAAAAAAACAAGGTGTATAAATAAGCCACAAAAAGCCGAAGCAATGAAAAGAAGTCTCAAATTATTGTTCCAAAGGGGTAGCTTCAAAGAACAAGTTTGCTGTATGCAAGACGTGCCTCAGACCTAAGGTTAGAAGTCAAGGAATTGAAAAGTTACGAGGAGCACCAGACGAGAAGGAGAGCAATTCTTGGAATGAAGAAGCGAGGGGAACTATAAAATAGAAATATGGGGACAACAATGGGATTAAGAAAGTGCATAGAAAACCTGGAAGATATTGTTGGTTGTGGTACTAGGTAAGGTTCAGTAGGTATACTACTAACCTTTGGTTTAAATGGCAGAGTAATAATCTGGACAACTAAATAAGGTGAATTGTACATACTAAAAAAAAATACGTAGCGAGCAGACTCGTAAATCAGCAATAATAAACAGCAATGAAGAAATTGGTTGCAGGTAAGCTGCTGAATGGGGTTTATGAACATAAAAATATTGTTGAGTTTATGCGAGGAGAAAGATCAGTATGCAGGAATATACCAAGTAAGTCGTGTTTGCTTTGTTGATAGAGACGGTGTTGCTTTGGGTGGGCTAGAAGAAAAAAAGCTGGTTGTGAAGGAAGAAACACCAAATATGAGTAGCAAAAGAAATTCACGTTTAAGGCTGGTTCATACGGAAAGGGTTTTGGGTTTGCTTTCAAAGCTCAAGCGTCAAGTTGAGGCAATCCCTGATACACTGAAGGAGTTTGAAGGTAAGCGCAATACTAGCAAGCAGATAGGAAAATAAATAAATAGGCGGTGCTATTAAGGAGAATCAAAAAAAGAGGATAAAGAGAAAAAAAAAGGAGGGGAAAGTAGGCTGATTTGGTCTAAACTAAACATAAGTATATTTGAATGTGCGTGATTAGAAAGTTTGGGCTTGGAGGATATAGACAATGGGAGCTTAGAACTGATGGGCGATGAAACGCTAGTTATAGAGCAAGTTGTAGATATAAATAAACAGATGGAGGGGCGAGAGACCCCGGCTACACCAGAAACAGCAGTTGGTCGTGTACCAGAATCAGAAAATAAAAGGCTGGATAGATTAAGAAGGGGCAGTCGAGACCGAAAAAGAAACAGTAGGTACAGTTCGCAGGAAGAAAACACAGCGGTTGTTCTTGTTGAAAACAGCAGTAAGCAAAACAAACAAAGCAACCACGAAATAAAGGCAGAGAAGAAAAAGATTACAAGCACCAAAAAACCAGGCAAAACGTACGGAAAACGCAAAACAGAACAGGTGGACGTCAGTACAAGGGGAAAGAGACACAGAAAAACCAATAGTTTGGGGTCGGAATTGGAGCTGGACTTGAGTTTGGACTATAGAAACTTTCAACAATCACAGAGCCAAAGTCAGATCCAGTCTCAAAGCCAAAGCCAAAGCCAAAGCCAAAGCCAAAGCCAAAGCCAAAGCCAAAATGGGGATAAAGAAACGGTTATTTTGTTATTGACAGGGTTAACAGCAGCTGAACAAAACTGGGTTGAAAACTTTTCCAAGTCGCTAAAAACACACAATAACAAAAAAGCTAAACCGAATTCAAGTATTTTAGCATCTGTTCCTATCCCCAACACAAACTCCACTTTGACCAACAAAAAGAATATTGGTATGAAACCTGATCCAAAAACTGCCAGTAAAATCAATAACAACAGTATCATGAAATTGCAAGTACTGAACAACATATTTCCTCTTGGTTTTGGTTGCGTTGATGTGGACCGACCAGTTATTACTCATGTGATTGCTGGTGTTGACAATAACAAAAGAGCTATGCGGACCATCAAGTATCTGGCTGGTGTCGTTTTGGGTGCTAAAATCGTGACTTTAGACTGGCTGAAACAGTCTGCTAAGCTAAAAAAGTTTCTTGATGAATCCGAGTTTTTGGTTCTGGGCGATCGATCCTGTTTAATCCCAATATCCACCAAGTCTTTACACAACATAAACTTGCCGCATTTCCCTGATTTTACACTTGATTACTCGGACCTTCAACTATTCTCCAAGTATACTTTTGTTATGTTGGGCGAATTCAGCTCCAATAGTAATAATAGTAACCATAACCCCAATCCTAACCCCAATCCTAACCCCAATCCTAACCCCAATCATAACCCTAATTCCAATTCCAATAATACCGTAAACGCGACTAAAAAACCAAATTACTCTAGAAGGTCAACAGGCTCAATCGACGGTCCTTCGGCTGCCCCCAGACGATTAAAACTGGCCAGTAGCAACGAGTCTAACCGGTATATGGATAGCAACATATTGGGTCTAAACAAAGATAAAACTGAACTGTTTTTTTTGCTATCTTGGACCGGTGCAAAAGTCTATTCCAATTACCGCGACTACTTGGGTGATCACAGATTTACCACCTCGTCTGCTCCTAGTGGAAACCGCGACATAATTTTTATTATTGACAACCACATTCATCAGCTCTATAGTGCTGGTAACAATAAACCCGGTACTAACACCCAGAAACTTGGTACTGGAGCTCCTGGATCCCGCAGCAATCACGATTCCAACATAAACCTCGACTTTGCGTGTAGTGTGGACCTGTTGGATTCTTTAGGGCTTACTTGGAGGCCTTTAAAGTGGGTTTTTGACTGCATTTCCACCGGTTCCATATTGGACTTTTAGCTTTTTAATCACTGCACCTTTGATGTTTATACATTTCATTTCTTTATTTCCACATTTGTAATTTTTATTGCTCGGCATTCACAACATTGACTTTTTTTTTTATTTACCTAATACCATTCAAACGATTAATTATTTTTTTTCTTTCTCGTGTTTCTTTAAAAAAAAATTAAAAAAAAATTCGATCCTCAATTTAAAAACAGATTTAGTTTGGTTTTGGTCCAAGTGTTAGTTTTTTTTTTTTATCCTCCCAATATTTTAAAAGTGTAAATCAAGTTTTTTTTTCTTTTCAATACTTTTAGATTTAACGGTGTAATAACATTATACATTTCAAATCAACAATACAAACCAGATTGATACAAAATGAATAATGAAAAAAAATTGTTTTCGGGGGAGAAGGTATATAGCAAGAAACGCAAATTGAAGAACGATCAGGTCGAGCAAATCGAATTTGACACTGATGCCAGGAAGTAAGTCTACATTTTATTTGTTTTTTTATTTAAATTCTTTTTTTTTTGTACATTGGCTTTTTACTACCAACTCTCAGTGGCTGAGTAATTGTTTGAGCTCAAATCTTTGCTCATTCATGTCGGATTCAGATAATTTAATGCTGTGTTCTAGTTAACACTGTTTTCTCTCTTTGAATGGCTAAAGGAAATACTAACCATAGATTGTTGTGTTTGTAGAGAGTACTTGACTGGATTTAGAAAGCGAAAAATGGCAAAGAAAGAGGCAAAGATTAAAGCTGCCAAGTTGCGTGACAAGACCGAGTTGTCTGATATTCGTAAACAGGTAAATATGCTGCCCAGATATTTTTAAAATGAAAAATTAGCGTTATTGTCTTAAATTGACATCCTTCTACTGCCCCGGGGTTGGTTTAGCCAAAAAGGTTTGTAAATACTCTTACTTTGTTACTCATACATTTACGCAATATCGATAAATAGAGAAAACAAGATAGAAAACGAGAGGTCCAGGAGGCTATTTTGAACAACAGAAAAAACAACGAAAACAATTCAGAGTCGGATAATGGTAGTAGTGACTCAGAAGATGATTCTGATTCTGATTCAGAGTCCAAGCCAAAGAAGAAGAAGGGCAAGTCAGACAAAAGATCAAGCAAAGTATCCGACAAACCAACCAAAAAGACTAGAGTGTTAAAAACCGCAAAGTCCATGACTACAGTGACAGTTATTGAGAATTTGGATTTGGATAACCCTTTGCTATTTGAAGACGAGGTTGCTGCCAAAATTGATGGCGAGTTGCAGCCGGGATTGAACAATAGCAATTCCAGAAGAGTGAAGCTGGAAAAGCTGATTACTCCACAAGATTTCATCAAGAAGCAGATTGAAGATGCCACCGCAGTAAGCAAAATAAATATATTTTTTGTTTGTTTGTTTTGATTGTTTTGGCAGTACTGACATTTGTTTTGTGCTTTGCTTATTTATCATTATTGCCAATTTTGGTTTAAAACTGCATACACGTACACCATATATTCAGTAATGGGACCGATTGTATAACCATTTTTTTCTCTTTGCTTCTATAATTGTTAGCCGGACACATTTGACGATACTCCAAGTTCAAAGCCATCAAAGGATAATATGCGAAAACGGATTAAAAAGTAACCATATAATACGCAAACACGCGTTTACTTATACCATATATTACAACAGTGTTGCTGGACTCACTGCTCAAAGCAACATAAATACGTGCAATATTATATCGAGTGTTGGTCACCTGTCTGTTGTTTGATCTGTTGTTTTTAAACCAAGTTTTCCCCCCTTTTTTTTTTCCTTTTTTTTTTTTTTAGACGTCTCAATGCCATCACGATTCCTTCAAACGGCAAAGCCAAGTCCTTCAGCTCCAAGGGTGGATCAAGTGCAGGCAAAAAGGGCGGCAAAAAGCAAGGCGGCAATACGAAAAAGTCCAAGAAATAGAAACTCTAGGGAACAAATTTAAAAACAAAATCAATTCAAAGATAGATAGAGAAAAAAAAGGGGACAAGTCTTGTGATCTTGGGAGACAGTACAGCACAATACTTCATTTTACTTTGCACATTTTTTTTAAATTTTACATTTTCAAGTTTGCTGTTTAAATAGTTGATAGCTCAATATTTTGACTGCCCAAATATCCTGTATTTAAAATACCCGACTATAAACTTCACCACACTTATTCCTGACACACACTTATTTTAAAACTTTGCCATTTCGTCAAGAAAAAAAACTCATTGATACAGAAAGAGTGGTAGCAGACTTATTTCAGATACATTTGTATAAATCCGCCAAACAGCCATGCTAAACAGCATCCAATTTGCTAGAATAATATTGTACATGGCCTTGAAATGCGTAATGACAAACTCAACTTTTACAAGTACAGTGAAATTGCTTTATTGGTTCATCCTTTTTTAAAAACAAACAAACAAACAAACAAACTTGTGAAACACTAGTAGCAATAGAGTGAAATCCAAAGTGATAGCATCACAGTTTGTTTAATAAAGCTTCTGTGGCCAGATCGGCACAGAACTTACTGCAGCACACGCGCAGCAGCTACTTGTAGTGTTCTACTGGCCACCCGCAGTAGATGCTGTTGTGGCCGTTCTGGTGACAGACTGTTCCAGGTCCACAAGGGCGACGGATAAAGTGTCCATCTCTACACTGCAAAAAAGATGGTTGGTTAAAGCCTGTGCATCTGTAACTATTTCCCACACATCTGCCTTCATGTCCTCCTCCATGTCCTCCTCCATGTCCTCCACCATGTCCTTCACCATGTCCTCCACCATGTCCTCCACCATGTCCTCCACCATTCCCTCCTCCATTTCCACCATCTTTGTAGAGATCTTTAGGAGGCTCCTTTTCGTACACAAGTTCATCGGCATAGACATTGCTGCAGACTGCTACGGCTACCAAGACGGCGGCAAATAACTTGCTTACTGGTGATTTAAAGAATTTGGCTGACATTTTTTGTTTGGCTTTGTTTTGTTGTTATTATATTTGGTTTGATGTTTGAGTGAGAGCAAACAGATTGTGATATAACTTTTTATGTTTTGAAATTTAATTTGAACTGTGCTCTATTTATATACTTTTTTTCTTTCTTTCTAATATTACTTTATTTGTATAGTTTGTATGATATATACTCTTTAGTAGACTTAGTTTTGGTATTGGTATTGGTTTTGGATTTGGTTTTGGTTTTAGGTTTAATTCTAGTTTTAATTCTAGTTTTAATTCTAGTTTTAGTTTTGGCAAACTTTGATGATGGCATCAGTTAAAAGTATATGATAAAGAACATTGATATTAAGGATATGGCGATGTCATGCTAGAATAAATATTTTTGAAAAGAGGCTAAATGTGAGCTAGTAAGGGATAAAGACTATTGATCATGGCGATGTAATAGTACTTGGCTTCCTTTTAGGCATTTCCCAATCACGATGGAATGAAGAGGATAAACAGGTTATTTGAATTCCTGTTTTGGTTTCCCCTTCCATATGACCTTGAGATTTAGGGGCTTTATTAATTAATATATTTAAACTGGCAAGAACTCCTTGGTGACTTTGAAATTCGACAATGACTTTATAAATCGAATTTGGTCGAGTTGCACTCGCTGTAACACTTTGCTGAGTAGTCTATGTATTCACTTTGCTGATATACCAACTGAGTGTTACTTTACCACTAGGAGCTTGGAACATGTGAACTGAAGACGAGTAATGGTAGTTTTGGGGCTGATTTAAGGGGATGTGTTTGATAAAGTAGAGCTGTGAGTGTTCTAGTAGTCATACTTTTTATCAGAGCAGTTTGCAAATGTCGTGTATAGCTGATTATCTAGCAACTTTTGGCAGTATTAACGGGGTTGACTATTTTGGCACCAGAAAGTAAATATAGCAGCTGTGGTGTGGCTGAAAACAGTATGTTTTGCTCTCATATATATCTCATGTTTGTGGAATATCAACAGGTCAGTGGTTTTTTTTGATGAGCCAAAGTTTAAGCCCTGTCAAATATACAGAAAAAAGAAGTTTGGAGTCTGAATAGTGCGAGTAAAATGATTGAATTTGATTCGAGGTTCAAGGCCTAAATTAAACAAAGTAGGTTAATATATAAATAGGTATTTTTATTGGCCTAGGGTTGATTTTCAATTAAATTGTTGGATTTTACTAGTTGAGAAAAATAGGGCAGGACAAATAAACAAACTAAAGGAGTTTGCTGGGTAGTTTCAAACCTAAATTAATTAATAATTCAGTTACATTTTATTGTTATTTTGTTTACTGTTAAATGGCAAAACAAGAGAAAAAAAGAAGAAAAAAAAAGGCACTCGGGTAAATCAAATTGAATTTGAAAAAGTAACAAAAAAAGTGTAAATAAAAATGAAAATAGAGTTTTAGCCAAAAGTAAAAGTAAATAGTGTAAAGTCAAGCTGTCGAATTGTGATTACCAAAATAAAGTAGTAGGAAAAAAAAAAAGTTCCGTACCAATAAATAGCACTTCATCATCATCAGCGCAAAGCAAAGCAAACACATTATATTTATAAACAAAAGACAACAAAGACTGTGGAGCGTGGCGAAGGGATAAAGAACAAAGCGGGTAGCATAAAGACCAGGGCCAACTTGGTAATAACAACAAGCAAACATAAAGGTCGAAAGTTGGGAGAAAATGGATAATTTAGCAGCTTCGGCTAGTCCAGAAAGGGGATTCATTGAATGGGTAAGATGATTTGAACTAAGACAATGAAGATGCGATACTAGGTCTAACCAATATATGTATACAGTTGTGTTGAAGGAATGAGGAAATAAAAGAAAGGAAAAAAAAAAAGTAAAAGTTGTTGAAAATAATGGAAAAAATAGGTAAAAACCTTTAAAAATTTGTCGGGAGAGGTGGAAAGCTTGTCGGATTTGTCAGATGGGATAATTTTATTCGAGATATGTGTTGACATGTAAGTGAATGAGAACAGTTAGAGTATTGAAAAAGTAGGGCAGGATGGATGCATAGAGGTTAAATTTGTTTAAAAGAAAAAGTGATGGTGGAGAGTAGAGTGAACAAAAATAAATAAATAAGTAGGTATTTTAAAATATTGTGAAAATAGGGATCCTCATTGGTTTCGACTGATCCGGTCAGCAGACGTGGGAGAGAACTGGGTGTTTAAATTCAACAATTTGAAAAAACTGTACCGGTTGTTGCTTGCGTATAGCGAAGAGGTACTTGGATATACAACGAAGCGGTTGTATAGTCCAAAGCTGAATTTGATAGCAAAGGAAAATGAGACGGGAGAGCTGCTTAAGGTGTGTAGTTTAGTTTTGACGATAGCGGTGAACTGCGAAAAAAGAAACGAGTATATAGGGAGGATAATGACGTTGAAGGAGGAGGAGCAGGCGGCGTTGATGATAGCGATTGAGGAGACGATGCAGCAGCTGGAAAAAAGCGAAAGCGATAACGAGGGGGGAGTGGAGGATATGGAAGTGGTGACAGGCGGGGAGGCACAGATGGAGCTGTTGCAGGGGGAGTTGATGGCACAGCATGAGCGATACAAGGAGCTGGAGGACAAAATGCAAAAGCTGGCGACAGAGGCGGACAATTGGCGAAGAAAGTATAGCGAGGAGAAGGAAACAAAGCAGGAGCTGCTAAACCAGCTTGAGGATGCAATTCACGAGAACAGTGCATCTGGCAAAAGCGGGAAGCCGGAGATTTTGCTGCGGGCAGAAATGGAAGCTTTGCGGAAAGACGTGGAGAAGGCAGAGATCCAGAGAGACCAGCTGAGTGAAAAGCTGGAGGACACTTTGCTGAAACTCAACGAGAAGAACGGGCAGCTGATCAACTACAACCAGCTAGTGGTGGAGGTGGAAAGACTGAGGGATCAGGAGCAGGAACATAAACACACTATTGAGAAGCTGGCAAAAACAGAAAATGTTGTTGAAAAGTACAGAGTGAAAATAGAAGAGTCGACAGATGTGAGAAGGAGGCTACAGCTGGCTGAGCAGCAGAGCAAGAGGGACTCTGAGGCCAAAAAACAGATCGAGTCGGACTACATGAAGCTTGTACAGTCCAGGTCCAAATCCGACGGCTCCCACGACTCACTTGCCAAGCTCGAGAGCCAGCTGAACCTATCTACCATCCAGGCACAAGAATACCACAAGAAGATCTCGGAGCTACAACTAGAAAACCAGAACCTGATTAGCTCAGCCAACAAGGCGCAGGAATACTCGTGCGAGCTGGAGGAAAGAATCAGGGAAATCGAACTCTCAGGAAACACAACGTCTTTGGGCGTCGATTTGAGCAAGGAGTCTAGCCACAGCAACTCCACATCCCTGTCTGAAGCGTTTGGCGAGAACTCGGTCCAGCTTAAACGGGAGGTTGAGAGACTAAACAAAAAAGTTGCCGAACTCTCCGAGGAGCTGCGCAATACAATGAGCATTGACCAGAGCAACTCGGACAAGTCGATGCTTGAGTCATGGCTTGAGTCGGCCAATAAGGAGAAGGAGGAGGCGCTGGCCAAGTTGAGCCAATCAGAGGCGAAGATCAGTCAACTGAACAGCCAATTGGAACGCAAAGAAAACGAGATGGAAACCGCAAACCAAAACTACATCAACAGCCAAAACCAGGCCAAGGAGGCAAAGGCCCAGGTCGAAAGCATGTTCCAGGAGCTCGGCAGGTCGACCAAGCAGATAGAAATGCTGGAGATGGAGCTGAACAGGGCTCGAGTAGACCTCAAGGCCGTTGACCAAGGGAAGGTCGAGGCGCTGAATACGCTGAAAGAGGCTACAGACAAGGAAATCGAGAGTTTCAAGAGGGAAAGAGAGAATTTGGAGACGTGGTACAATGCAAAGGAGATGGAGTGCAAGCAAAAGGCCGATGCTGTCGAGAAGCTGCTCTACGAAAAGAACGATTTGAACGAGAAGCTGAGGAAGTTGAGGGACCACAAGGATATGGTTGAGAAGGAGTTAGCACTGATAAAGCAGTCAACCAGTGACGTTGACCAGCTGTCCCAAAATCTCAAGGCAAGCAGGCAAGAGCTGCACACAACCCAGCTGAACTTGCAAAAGTCCAAGGAGCTGATAAGGACAACAAGGCTTGAGCTCGACCAGATGAAGAAGCAAGGAAGTTCCCATGGGGACTCAAACTACGGCGAGGTTGTTGAGACCTTGAAGGCGCAGATTGTTTCCAAGCAGTCGCAGATTGACCAGTTGCACGAGCTGCTGACTGATAGCCAGCAACAAAAGGACTTTGAGAACCGGTTGATTAGCAGTGCTTGGTTTTATATCCAGAGAAAGGTTGAGCAGGGCAGTGGGTTTGGCCATAGCAGTGGGCTGAATGCTACTGGTGCTTATGGGTCCAACAACAAGGTGCCCAGTAGCTGGCTGGAAAACCAACGCAGCATTTTGGATACTCAGATTTACAAGCGTTAATACCACTTTGACATGTTTTCTTTTTACTCTATTATCTGACATGTTTTTATTTTTTTGTCATGTTTTTATTTTTCTTTATATTTGTTGCCATGATTCTATTTTATTGACGCGTTTTACTTGTTTGTTTGTCTTTCTCACTGTTTTTACCTTGTTTTGTTTTCAAGTAAATCATTTGCTTTTTTTTTAAAAAAAAAAAAAAAAAAAAAAAANTTTTTTTTTTTTTAAAAAAAAAAAAAAAAAAAGACCACCAGTGCTGAGAATAAATGTAGAAGAGACAATATTGATTTTCGATATTAGCAAGAAAGTCCGTATATATTTAAATAAAGATTTTAGAGTCTTTATCGGCTTTTTCAAGCTAATAACGCTTTTATTAACATTTGATTTATTCATGGAATAATAAACTTTGTGTCAATCCCTGAAGGTGAGGAGGAGGGGAGGTTACTAAACGAGACAAAGATAATTGAATCTAGCAGATAAAAAATAAAAATAAAAAATAGGGAAAAAAGACTTCACAATCAGACTTGGGCAGTAATCAACAAGACTTGTAAATTTTTGGACTCGCTATTGAAACGACGATAGTTTAGATCACCAGAGCAACAATACAAACGCACTTAATCGTCAAGCAATCCAAATTTGTGGATCAAAAACATTGACAAAGATACTTTTCCAATTCTCAAAGCAGCTCCAACTGAAAATTAAATACCACCTAGCTTGGGTTTCAAGTTCAATCAAGCTTGTTTACTACTCATATTTTTATTTTCTTTTTACGATTTGTTTTTTCTTTTTACGATATGTTTTTTCTTCTTCCGTTTTAGCCAGAAGTGATTGTATTGTTAACAATCAAATGTACATTTAATCCCGCTCGGGTCTAAACGTCCAACAAATCAACTTGGACTATTGTGAACAATGGCCAAAAAAATATATATTATACTACGGCACATTACTCAGCTCTAACAATAGACTCTAAACATCAAATGATAAGTTCCCATTGATTTAAAAGCGTATAGACAATATGGTTTATGCCAAAGATATACCAGTGTATTGTCTTGATGTTGATGGTTTGTTAATATGGTTAGTCAATGTCCATCCCAAGGAACTTGGCTAGCTTAATTACCTTATCTAGACAATGCTGATGGGAAAGGGTAGCAAACAACATTGTTGCATTGCAGTCACCATATCGAGCTTATACCCCAGTGCTGACTCGGTAGACTTGTCATGTTCTGATGAGATCCAATTGAATACACCAGACAGACAAAATCACTTCCAAAAGTCAAAAAAACTGAACTCGAGCCTTGGAATAAAAAAAAAAAAAAAAAAAAAAAAGCACAGCAGTTTGGAAGTAGGTAGGGCTTGGTACTAGCTTTGCTACGAGTTAAAATAGCCTTTGACTAAGCGCAACCACTCACTATTGTGATCAGTTTGTCTTAACTTTACTTTTACAACGATCTTATTGTCTTGACATATTATAGTTAAAATTTGCCATCCATTTTAAATAATAAGTAAATGTAGATGATACTTCTAACGCACCCTTTAGTTATCACACAAGTGATTACTAATTACAGCATGTCTGCTTGAATGTCTATGTTACCTTTGATCAGTACTTTTTCTTTTGTCGAATTATTTGTTTTGTTTTGTTCTGTTTTTTCAAATTTACAGCATTGTTCCTTTATATAAATAGCGGATGATCAAACTGATGCAATGGTTTCACAAACATTTTATCTTTGCTTTATTTTAGATATATAGTAATTAAAATTACCTTTTTTAAAGTCTGAAACATAATCATCGGCTTTCTTGTAGGTGATCAAGAAATAAATCAGCACGCTGCTCGATAAAACCATTTGGCATTGAGTAAAAAAAAAAGAGTAAATTCACAATAGGAAAAGATACAAACAGCAAGCAAGTAAAGTAAACAATATACTAGTAACAATATGAAAATTACAAATACAGTTGCCTTTATTGGGCTATCTCTAGCGTTTAAACTAGCCACAGTACTCTCTATTCCGGTATTACCAAAGGGTCGGTCTGAAAATATCACTGACACATCGTGTAAAGAGCTAGGATCAGGAGGAGTTGACGACTATGACAGGAAAATATCCTGTATTGTCAATCTTGCTGAAAAATTTAACTCCAACCAAAGCAACTCACTGTTCGCTCTGACAGACAGCACCGGAAGCCTATCTGATGAGCTAGTGAGCACTAACACTAAAGACTCGCAAGTCACAGATTCAGTCATCAACAGTACTGAAAGCTTGGGCACCGATGTGGTTACAATAACAGAGGAGATTATCGAAGTAACCGAGATTGAAACCGTCACTACCATTAGTACTGAGGTTGGAGGTTCACAAGTTTCTGACTCGATAATAAACGATACTGAAAGCTTGAGTACCGAAAAAGTTACAATAATAGAGGAAATTGTTGAAATTAACGAGCCCGAAACCGTCACTTCTAGAGTTACCAAAGTTGAGGAGATCACAATCACAAATGTAAAGTACAAAATCAAAGAAGTAACGTCTGTGTGCACCGAAACAAAAAAGTTGGTTTCGACGGTCACTGACGTTAAAGTAAACTACCGCCACACAACGGTCACGGAAAACTCGACTGACACAACATGTATCTACACCACAGAGACAGAAACAAAGACCATTAGCACCGATGAAATTGTGACTATTAAGGATTATAAAACCACCTCATCAATATGCACCGAGACCGATATTGACATAGTCACGGTGTCATCTACATGCACCGAGACCGAAGTGTCGCTGTATATCAGTTCCATTAATCTCACAACCACTGAAACAGAGTTAGATATACAAGTGACAACCACCACGCTGCTATCCACCAATTTGGTTACCGGACTGACAATAATAACATCGGATATTTCAATTATTGTAAGCACATTTATAACAAGCCGAGAAACAATCATCACAACTAGCACTGCTGTCAGTATCACCACAGAGCTGGATTTTGTCACTTTTGATGTCACAGTCTTTACTACTGATACAACAACCCAGTTTGAGCATATAACAGAGTCGAATTCGTCCACAGTAACCGACACCGAGTATATTACAGAGACAGAAGTAACATCCACAACCACTACAGAAGTTGATCTGAACACCGAACAGGTCACATCTATTATTTCTGAAACCACATCAGAAACAACAACCACAACAGTCATGTTTACCGACACAACCGACACAACAATAACCGACAACTCCACCGTTACCATCGATGGAACTGACACTGTTTCTGTAAAATTCACTGTGACAGAATATTCCCTTGAAACAACCAGTACCACTAGAACCGAGTCCTACTCTACAACAACAACAGAATCGTCAATAGACTACGTGTTTGTCACTACAACAATTACTGATGCAACAACAACAAGCACAAACAACATCAGCACAACCACAATCAACGGTACTGAGACCTTCACCATTTCTCCGCTCACAACACTGGAAACCACAAAAACGACAGTTGAAACCGAGACTACAACAACAGTAATGACCAGTATTGAGGTTTCAACCTCATGCATAACTAGCACGGATACTGTTATTACAACCACTACCACTACAGATACCACCTGCGACACAAAAAAGCCGCCTTACAAGACTAAGATCAATGATTACAAGACTAAAATAAATGATTACAAGACTAAAATAAATGATTACAAGACTAAAATAAATGATTACAAGACTAAAATAAATGATTACAAGACTGGAATTAAAGATTACAAGACCAAAGCCAAGGATTACAAGACAGAGGCCAATTATGGCAAAACTATAATATTGGACCATACAACTGTAGAACATGGCTTTGTTAATGGAAAAAACTAACATGGCATTGCGCGACCGGTCTTACTGACTAACTCGCCTCATATAATTATCATTTACACACTACTATTATATTTACCTTTACTTTAATTGTACCTAGCTATACTATATATCCACTAATTTATTGTACACAACTTTCAACAAGACCTACTCTAGTCAAATAAAAAAGTAGAATATAAATCTCAATCCAAAAATAAATTAAACATAAATAAATAAGTTGGGTGTTTGGCTTGAACTATTTTATCTGATTTGGAGAAAGTTATGCAATAGTTGTTGCTTTTTTCCATTTGGTTGATCAACTTTGCCAATTTTCAGATACTAAAAGTTGCTTTATTTATTTTTCAAAAATAAAAAAAGGTAAAAAGAATCGCTTGTCTTTAAAACAATAATAGTTTGTATTCAGTCTTTACCTCCAGGAAGTGTGGAATTACCAATAAACGAAAGGCGAGAAACAAACACAAAATAATCGGTATGAGGCTGCTGACAGACAGAGTAAGAACACAGGCGTTTCGATTGTATAAAGGAAGGGTTGGGTCAATTGTAGGAAACCAGCAATTCATTAGAAACATAGCCGGCTTGAGTTACAGCAAAACGGGTTTAGAATCTCGAGTAAATGATAGCGTCTATGGAGCCAGCAAACACGTGTGCCCGGTATCAAAGATCAGGGAAGTTTCAAACCTCGGAAATGGGGCTGCTTTCGACATTTCAAAGAAATATTACTCGATCAAACGGACAATTGTAGCTGAAAGCAAGAATCCAAAAGAAAAGTACATAACAACGCCGATATTCTATGTGAATGCAGGTAATAAAAAACAGCGTGTTTGGTTTGGCGTTTGCGCTTGTCTAACACTACAAGCCGAGTATTTTTAAGGAGTAATAATCAAATTGTTGTAAATATTGAAGGGAAAAAAAAAGTGGCGATAAAGCCAAATTTTGAAAACGTCATTTCCGTAACGCTTGGCTGTGTGAAAATACTTATAGCACCTCACATTGGGCACTTGTATACATCGATACTTGCTGATGTGATTGCACGTTTTTATGAAATGAAGGGTAACAAAGTGCGGTTTTCGACGGGAACTGATGAGCATGGGATAAAAGTGAGGGATAAAAATGGTTCATTCGGTGATTGCGACAGTTTTTTTTTAAACTATAGTATAGTATGGTAAATTATATTGTTTTGCTTAAACTGGTATAACAACGATATATTCGATAAACTCTGTAGATCCAACAGGCTGCAGAAAAGGCAAACATGACAACGCAAGAGTTTTGCGACCATAATTCAGAAAAATTCAAGGTTAGTGTGGGCTGCTGTGTTGATTTTGGGGGTAGAATTGGTTTGGAATTGGTGCATGTTTATCGCTCTATTAAGTGTTGGAATTTAGTGGCTGCAATTAAAAGGGGAAAGGAAAAAAAAGAAAGAGTATAAGAGGAACATCTACTAATTGAATATTTTATTTTGAATATGCTTGTGGGATTGATCAATGTAGGAGCTGTTTGCATTGGCTAATATAAAGTATACAGATTTTATAAGAACGACGGAGCCTAGACATAAATCCAGTGTAGCACAGTTCTGGGTAGATAAACATAAATATAGTACAGGTGTAATTATTTGGTGAGCAACTGATACAAATTGTGTTTGTGTGACTAAAGAGAGAAAAACTGGAATGGTGTGGGTTTAGAACGAGTTGGTGGAGAGAGGGTATATATACAAAGGGGAGCATTCAGGTTGGTATTCAGTGACTGATGAGGCCTTTTATACGGATAAGCAGGTGGAAGATGTACAAGTGGATAAAGATGGCAACAAAAAAGCGGTAAGAGTGGGGATAGATTCATTGGTTTTCTTGTAGTCAGGGCTGGATGTTTGGTTGTATGGATGGGTGGGGGGGCTAGTATTTGAAAATGATGGTAATTATGGAATAAAATAGGTGGCAATAGAGACAGGCGCGATGGTAGAGTGGACGATAGAAGAGAACTACAAGTTCAAGATGAGCGAGTTTCGAGAGGAGATAGGGGCCTGGATTAGTTCGGACAAAAGGATCAATCCAAAGCCGCGAGTAAAGATGATTGAAAAGTTTGTTGCGAGCGACTTGAACGACATATCGGTTTCGCGTCCATCAAGTCGGCTAAAATGGGGAATACCGGTGCCAGGGGATTCAAGCCATACAATATATGTGTGGCTTGACGCGTTGGTGAATTACTTGACGGTAATGGAGTACCCAGAGAGGGTAAAGAGTGGGATGAGTGATGGAGAGATTCCTTTGCCGGATGTGCAAGTGATGGGCAAGGATATAATTAAGTTCCATGCGGTGTATTGGATTGGGTTCTTGTTGGCGAGAGGGTTTAGTTTGCCTGGGAGAATGGTTGTTCATGGACATTGGACTTCGAGTGGAGTGAAGATGAGCAAGAGTTTGGGGAATGTGGTGGATCCGGTAAAATCGATTGAAAAGTTTGGCGTTGATGCTGTCAGGTACTACTTGGTTAGGTTTGGATCGTTAGCGACAGATTCGGGTAGGTAAAAGTGATGTGGATTATGAAGGCTTTGTTGGTTTCAAGTATAAAAAGAAAAGAAAAAATGGTTGGTGAATGGTAGTCAATGTATAAAATTCCGATATACGTATTTGTGGTGATGGTTTGATGACCAATAGATTATTCGGATGAAAATGTTGGGTTGAGATATGGGAAGGATCTGGCTGACCATTTGGGAAATCTTGTATCGCGGAGTCTGTCTTCAAAGCTTAAAGTAGACTACTCAAAGTTCCAAGAGATATCAAAGCTCAACAAGGACATTGCAAATGTAGATAAAAGAGACATGGAAATTAGAAGCTGTCTTGGATCGCTTGCAGGTAAAAAAAAAATGAAGAAAAAAGCAAATAGCAAATAGTAAATATGGAATTAGCAATTGATGAGTTTATTTCCTCAATGTTGTTTGTTATTGTTGATTTTGAACCATACACCTGTACTTTTTATTTATACTAGACTATTTTATTTATTTATAAAAAAAAATAAAAATGGAATAGAGCGGGCAAATGAGCATTACGAAGACTTTGATTTCAACAACGCGTTTGTGCAGATATTCAACTGCTTATCGCTGACAAACAAATACTTTACTGACAACGAGCCATGGAAACTGGCAAAGCTGCTGAGAGAAGGGCAGGACGCCGAGGCGCAAAGACGGCTGGACACAGTGGTGTTCTATGCACTTGAATCTGCGCGGATTTCGTCGTTGCTGATGATGCCTGTGATGCCAATGAAGATGAACGAGTTGCTGGATGTGCTGGATGTTGACCAAAGGTTCAGAAGCTGGACGTATTGCCGGTTTGGCGAGTGGTTTGGGGGCGATGATTTTGGTTCAAATCAACCACAATCATCAATCAAACTTAACATAAGCACGGATATACAACCACTTTTCAAAAAAGAGTTTTGAAGCTTGTAGTGGTAATACAAATATATTTTTTTAGAGTATTTGAAAGTTGATAAATACAAAATAAAAGCAAAATAAATTAATAAAATTAATAAAATATTTATAATTTAAAGACTTGGGCTACTTGAACGAATTTGTTGATCTAATAAACGCAGCACGCCTATAAGAACAATTGAGCAATAAAAAAAATAAAAAAAATATAATTAGACAGATTTAAACCAGTTCAATACAAAGTTTGTTAAAGTAGTAAGGAATGAGATATGTAAAAAAAGGGGGGGGGGGATGAGGGTTTAAAACTTGCCTTTTCCGTTTGAAATTTGAACCACCATCAGCATTATCGACACATTCGGTATTATCGGCGGCGCTGTTTACCTTGTCAAGAGTTGTTGAGCTTGACTTGGATAGTTTTGTGGGAGTGCTAAGACTATCAACATCAACATTCAAATCATTTTCAGCCTCATGATCGTCGTCATGCTCATGCTCATGCTCGTCCTCATGATCGTCCTCAGTGCTGCTGTTATTGTTGCTGTTGCTGATTTTTCTTGAAGACTTTTTCCTGAGGTTTTCTCCAGTCAAACCCTGGCTATTTATTGTCGAGTCCACGCTATTGGCCCGTTTGGACCCACGGTAACTCTTGCTTTTCGCCTGGCCTGAAACGTCCAGTTCAGATGCAATTTCTGGGCCCAGTTCGGAATTTGATGACTTGTGTGTGCCATGAACACTTAGGTAGCTTGATGTTTTACGCCGCTTTGATGAAACTGGAACCGACTCGCCTAGAGATATACACAAGCACACATTAAATTAAATTATATTTTAGTATTAAATTAAATTAAATTAAATTAAATTATAATAAATTATATCATATTAAATTATATTAAAGTGTTAAATTATATTACAATATATCATATTAAATTATTACAGAATATTATATTATAATATTATATAACATAATTTGGGCAGTAACATTATGTATCCAAAAGTTGAAAAGCTTACTCGCTGCTAGCAAAACACCGCCTAACCCACCCGACTCGGAGTTCTGGTCGTCCATTCTGACGTTTTCATCGCCACCGCCGTTGATGATGGACATGCCCCCCAGTCCTCCAGAAGCAGCAAAAGCAAACTCGGTCATTGCAAGCTGTTCAATGATATTCTTGGCGTCGGGAATTATCTCAAGTGTCATTTTATACACGTGACTATCTTCGTTATTATACATTAATGCGTTCATAAACATCAGCATTATGTCTCTGTAAAACATGTTTGTGCTGGTTATATCGTCTAGTCGGATCCTGTTCTTTATCGTCTTTAAGTCCTGTGGGCTTTTTATGGCTTGCGAGTACTGTGGTGCATCTGCGTCCTTGATTGGCTGTCCAAATATTCCCCCCAGCTTGTGCGCCCAAATATCCCGCCACACATTTCCTATATTCTTTTTCCATCGCTTTTGGTGCTGTTCGTGAACCCTTGCTTGCTCCTCATCCATCTCCTTTTGGACCTCGAGCTCCTTTTCCCTCTCTAGTTTTAGTTCCCCTTCGCCACCCTTCTTCTTCTCCTCCTCTTCTTCCTCCTCACCTTCTTCCTCCTCTCCCAACTCGCTCTTTTCCCATTTTACCTTTTCTTTCTTCTTTTCCTTTTCCATTGGCAAAGTTTCTAATGTCGACAATTCGCTTCGCTCTATACAATATCGTTTTTCCCAAGTATATCACAAGCGCATTTAGTACTGTCTTGATCCAAAATATATATATATATCCCATAGCTAAGCTGCGATCTATTACAGACCCTATTGCATTGCTTTACACCAATCCCATCTCATCTCATCCCATTTCTTTCCACCCGTCTTACCTCTTTTTTCGTAGTCAGTACTATCGAAACTGTGCTCCTCTAGCCCGTCCTGTTCCCTCTCTTTTACACTGCTTTCATCTCCCACTCTCGCTTCCGTCTCAACCATTCTCTCTTCTCTACCTTTTGATCCTTCTCTATCATCTCCTTCAATCTCCTCCTCTTTTAATTCCTTTTCTACAATTACAACTCCGCCATACTTTGTACTCTCATTCGCCTGTACTGTCCCGCTGCCTTGCTTCATCTCACTTTCATTTTCATTTTTGTCCTCATTTACTTCTTGCATCGTTTTTTCTGCCATAGTTTCTATCAGCTCAGTGTCCACTTCATCTTTGGATTCATTCTCGTCATCCTCCCTGTGTGATACTTCTTTACTCTCGTTTTCTACAATTTCCGTGTCTAGTTTTATCCCCTCATCTCTTTCTTTTTCTTTTTCGTTTTCTTTTTCTAAATATTCCTTTTTGCTCTGCTGTTTAACTCGAACCTTCTTTAGTTTTTTCACCAACTCTATCATCTCATCTCTTTCTATTTCTTTATTCTCGATTCGCTCTAGTAGACCGTCCAATTCTCTATTTAAATGTATATTTACACACACACACACACACACACACACACACACACACAATTTTATACCAACTTAAACACTCTCTCTATTGATTCTAAATGTATTTTCTCGCTTTAAAATTTACAACTGCTTCTAAACATGTATATCCTGATCCCAAACAAATATTACCTTATTCTACTTCCTATTCCCTTCTTTTCTTTCTCAAGGTACTCTATATAGTCTTTAGACAATTCCTGAACTTTTTCCCCATCTTGCCTTAATTCTTCATCTTCAAAGTCCAATTCCTCCTCTTCCCTTTCCTTAAACCGCAAGTGATGAATGTTAGTGTTTGATTGCACCTTGTGGTACTTTGATCGATGTTTTGAATGCAAAAAACGCAAAGCATCCACAACCTCCATCTTTTATATATTTTACTCTCTTGCTCGCGTCTTACGATCGTTCTTTTACTCCTTGTTTACTTTTTTTATTTTCCTCCAGCTATTTGTAAATTTCTTTATTCTCAATGCCCGATAATAATACTGAACTTGAAGCTTTTTCTCTATAAATATTTTCTAAATCGCTTTTTTAAAATAAAAAACTTTTATTGCCTCTTATTAATAGTCGTGTAAATTGCTTCGTTTAATATACCAAGCTTAGGTTTGAACTTGAATGTTTAAAATTTATCCCGGTTTTGTTCATTCCGTTTGTTTGTTTTTTGTTTTTTGTTTTTTGTTTTTTTTTCGTGTAATTTTCGGTACAGTAATTTTTTAAGTTACCTCTTGGTCTAATCCATTTGACGTTTTTCAATGTATATTTTTTTTTGTACCTTTTTTTTGCATTGGTGCAAATTTGCGCACTACAGTGGAAAAATTAAATAAAAGAAATTTCAAAAATAGCTTTAGAAACTATAAATAATAATAAAAAACTTTTGGAACAACGCTGGGACTGGTAAAGGCGATGCTATGCTGTTCAGAAGAATATCGTAAACACTGCCACAATGCTACAAACCAATGCTGATGTGCCAAAAGTAGGCGTGTTTCCTTTTATCGCAAACGACTTGAGGTCCTTAACAGCCGTGTTGATACTATCAGGGAAATCGTAAGTGTAATCCATATTTTCCTGAAAAATTCTGTTTATGATTTCATTTTCTATAAATTTGACATCATTTTGAGCTTCTGACTCATCATTTAAAATTGCCAAAACAAACTTGAAGAGAAACTTGAAGTTGAACTTTATAAAATTGGCAGCTTTAAGATTATCATCAATTGTATTTTCCGAATCAGCGGAAGATCGTTTAAATTGTGATCCTCTTGTAACTAACTTGGGTTTTGACGTACCCATGACAGTTTTACATTCATTAATGGCCACTTTAATAAGCTTTATGGTGTCATCAGTCAACTCTTCTTTTTTTAGGTAACTAACTATCTCTTGAATATTTTTCTCAATAATCTTTTCAATCTCCACTTCACTGTTCTTATTTTTGCTTATAGCAAGAATGTTTTTCAACATCAACATATATATTTTTTCCGAAACTTCATTAAAAGTAATGAACTTTTTGGTTTTTTCAGGTGTCAAAATTGTACTCACTTTTACTAGGACATCATTGGCTATTCTGGTTAAAGGTTCGACTTCTACATTATTTTCGGTTACATTTATCATTTGTAATAATCTCGTAATAGCCGCTCTTATATCTTTCAATCCGTAATTAGGAAATAATTCATTCGTCTGCGATTGGCCAGGTGCCGTGCCTGAATTGTATTCAACGCGTTCTAACACCAAATTAGGCTTGCTTTGAGGTGCTGAAAAGGCCTGGTGTGCCAAAGCTAGAGCTAACGGAATATACGTGCTGAACTTCATATCTGCGCTGAGTGTTGGTTTTGCTTTAGCTTGTTCCTGTTTTTGCTCTTGTCCCTGCTTTTGTTCTTGTGGTTTTAACTGGATCTGTACCTGGAATATCTACACGGTAGTTGATAATAGACAATATACTGATTCGAAAATAATTTGATTTACTTTTATGGACCTGAAAGCGTCGAGTATTTATACAAATTTGAGAACTAAAAGTTTGTAGTAGAAATAAAACAAGAGCAAAAAAAATGAGAGTAAAGGAGCAAGTGACAAAATAGACCAACACTAAATATGATGTCAAACTAAAGTTAGTTGTAAAGTGGGTACATTCTGTTTATTGTTTACTCTATAAACAAAATACATCTATATGCGTATGGCTTATTCCAACGCGCGGATGTATACACAACTTGTATATTCATCTAAATGGAACACTCTCTGATAATCCCAGGACTATTATTTGCGTGTTTTCTCCAATAAATACCCAACATCTTTAAACAAAAGTGCAAAACAAAAGTGCAAAACAAAAGTGCAAAACAAAAGAGTATAACAAAAGAGTATAATAAAAGTGCAAAACAAAAAAGAGCTCGCAATCTACCGAATCAGAGCGGTTTGTTATTGGCAAAATCACTTTTTGAAAAAGTATCATTTAAAAAGCAGGTATGGTCAAGTAAACTCGCCTTTTATCCTGCACTTTGTAAGCAAGCCGAGTATTCTTTATTCTTTTTAAAGAAAAAGGGTTGGGTTTAGATTCTAAAAGTTGTACATGGCCAATGAAAAAAACACTAAAAAATGTGCGCTGCTGTACATATAACTATAGTTAGCTAAGGGATAGGGTGTAATAGAACCACTAGCAGCTCTGGTTGTCAGCTTACTATTCGCAGTGTATACTGTCAAGCAAGGCTTTTCCAGCAACTTTTCACTTCTATTTAATGTGGTGTATTAAACGAACATAACTTGAACTCGGTTGATTGGACATATTCCGGTTTACTTTTATTTTTTTATTGAAATTCATCAATATGAACGTTAATAAATGTGAAAGTTATGAAAGTTATGAAAGTTACTATAGTAAAATAGTGTCTATTTAATTCGAGTTGATCCTAATTTGGATTTGGGGTCAGTCGAGTAAAAATGTTATTTTATCTTCTCTAGGTTCTTCACCTGGCTCAAAAACAAACCAGTTGCATTTGATTTTGACCCATTTTTTTGTGAATGTATTTCTGTTTCTAAGCGATAGTTCCTGAACTATTAAAATTTTTAATTTACTTTCCAGCGATTGAAAAGTGCCCTTTCGTCTAAATTTATGTCTTTTTTATTTTTTATTATGAGTTCAATAATACAATAATGTAAAATATTACAAAGCTAGTGGAACAATATCTAAAAAAAGTGACTAATTCACATACTAACCTATTCCATGCCGCCCATCTAGGGATATCGTACCTTGGCAGCGTTGGTTCAGTGGGGCTGGTGATGTACTAACCTCATCGAGTCTTAGTAATCGGGTTGCGCGGATTAAAGTCAAGAATGATGCTGTTGCAAGCGTCATCGAGACTGAGCGGTCATATTCTTTCTTTTGGATAGCAGATGCCTTGATCTTTAGTTCTCCCCCGAGAAGCTTATCTACCAGCTTATTACGAGCTGAGTTGGGCGTAAGATCAAAGTCCGGTGAACTCTGATACATGTTGTCAGGAATAAATTCCTTGAGGGTAATTTCTCTAGCATCGTCCCATTTGTTACAATCAATTAGGATGTGCCCTATTGTTTCTGGGTGTCTTCTGTGACACGTTGGGCAGTATTCTTTGTACTTGGTGTTTATGAACTTGCTGTTTGCTAGTCTCTCTGAGGTCCAAAAACCTCATATTCTTATTTTTCCTATTTCTTTGATTCCTCTACTATGTTCAGGGTATACTATTTCTAGTCCTATCCAGTCCGATCCTTTGACAATGTCATGATCTAGTATCCATTTTGTAATTTCAGACACGTCTTTCTTTTTTGTCCTCTTTACTAGTGCCTCTGCTGCTCCTCCTGCCTTGTCCGACTCACTGTATTTCTTTAACCATCTGATGCAACCGCTTACCCATGTGTTGCATGTGTTTTTGAATGGTTTGTCTATTAGATCTTTGATCCAAGTTCTGTTACTTACTCGTTTGAAGTGGGCTCTTTCTCTTGCTGGAGTTATCCTGCTGTTTACTGATAGGATTTTTAGTTCCTGTCTCAGTCTGACCATGGATGTGATTTTACCTGCACTCATGATTTGTCTTGTTACCTTATCGATTACGTTTTGTAATGACCGTTTGTTTGTTTTTTGTTTCTTGTTTTTTGTTTTTTTTTCGTGTAATTTTCGGTACAGTAATTTTTTTCAGGTTAATGGTTGTATCTAACTTGGTCCAAACTTTTTGACGTTTTTCAATGTATATTTTTTTTGTACCTTTTTTTTGCATTGGTGCAAATTTGCGCACTACAGTGGAAAAATTAAATAAAAGAAATTTCAAAAATAGCTTTAGAAACTATAAATAATAATAAAAAACTTTTGGAACAACGCTGGGACTGGTAAAGGCGATGCTATGCTGTTCAGAAGAATATCGTAAACACTGCCACAATGCTACAAACCAATGCTGATGTGCCAAAAGTAGGCGTGTTTCCTTTTATCGCAAACGACTTGAGGTCCTTAACAGCCGTGTTGATACTATCAGGGAAAGCGTAAGTGTAATCCATATCTTCCTGAAAAAATTTTTTTTCGACCTTTTTTTTCAACACTTTGATTTTATTTTGAACTTTTGCATCTTCTTTTGAAATTTCCAAAACAAGCTTGAAGAAAAACTTGAAGTTGAACTTTATAAAATTGGCAGCTTTAAGATTATCATCAATTGTACTTTCCGAATCAGCGGAAGATCGTTTAAATTGTGATGATCTTACATCTAACTCGGGGTACAACACAGTCATGATATCTTTATATACATCAATAGCCACATCAATAAGCTTTATGGTGTCATCAGTCAACTCTTCTTTTTTTAGGTAACTAACTATCTCTTGAATATTTTTCTCAATAATCTTTTCAATCTCCACTTCACTGTTCTTATTTTTGCTTATAGCAAGAATGTTTTTCAACATCAACATATATATTTTTTCCGAAACTTCATTAAAAGTAATGAACTTTTTGGTTTTTTCAGGTGTCAAAATTGTACTCACTTTTACTAGGACATCATTGGCTATTCTGGTTAAAGGTTCGACTTCTACATTATTTTCGGTTACATTTATCATTTGTAATAATCTCGTAATAGCCGCTCTTATATCTTTCAATCCGTAATTAGGAAATAATTCATTCGTCTGCGATTGGCCAGGTGCCGTGCCTGAATTGTATTCAACGCGTTCTAACACCAAATTAGGCTTGCTTTGAGGTGCTGAAAAGGCCTGGTGTGCCAAAGCTAGAGCTAACGGAATATACGTGCTGAACTTCATATCTGCGCTGAGTGTTGGTTTTGCTTTAGCTTGTTCCTGTTTTTGCTCTTGTCCCTGCTTTTGTTCTTGTGGTTTTAACTGGATCTGTACCTGGAATATCTACACGGTAGTTGATAATAGACAATATACTGATTCGAAAATAATTTGATTTACTTTTATGGACCTG
>LUVW01000021.1:0-46041 GCA_001661515.1 Capniomyces stellatus | reverse complement strand
AAAAATCCCCCCCCCCCCCCAAAAAAAAAAAGAATGCACAGCAATTACATGATATATGTTTGGTGTTTATTCATTTACACAGTTTATAAGATGTTGTTTGCATACTTTACTTTAGCTCGGCACACCAACTGTGCTATTCAACAACGCAGGGATTATTATTGCCAAAAACTTTGTTGAAAATTCCATCGAAGATATAGAAAGGTGAGGTGTAGTCTGTGTTGTTGTGTTGTTGTGTTGTTGTGTTGTTGTGTTGTTGTGTACGTTTTATTTGAAAGTACTGATTGGTTGAATGCAATGTATTGTGTGTTTAAAAACAGAGTCGCAAAAGTCAACTTCAACTCTCCAATGTATGCGACCCATCTGGTGTTGCCATATATGCTAAAAAAGAAGAGAGGGCATATTGTAAGATGTATACGTGTTTTTTGTTGTATAAATGTTGTGTAAATTCACTACAACTGCTTTTTGTTTTTGCTTTTCCGATTCATTTTGAACATAATTGTACTGGTGGCGACTTCAGGATTCTGTGATATCAAACCGTGTTAGTTGTACCCTTTGTTGTGTAATTGATAAATCGTAATGTAGATCACAATGGCCAGCGTTTTATCTTTCTCATCAGGTCCGAAATCAGGTTTGTGCTTATTCAAGTCAATTTTTTTGGGCTCGAATGTATTTTTGTTTTTATTATATATTTTTTCTAGAACCAGAATGTATAAGAACATTCGTAATTTAACCAAATAACCCACCGACTAAACACTATCTTATGACACGGACAGCTACTTATTGTGGAGCCAAAGCAGGTCTACATGGGTTCTTTGAGGGACTCCGGCAAGATTTGGAATTAGTGTAAGTGCAGTTTAAATGGTTTGATGTCTGAAGATGAATAGTTTGTACTAAGTTGCAACCGACTAACTGAATCGGGTTTAGCTTAAACATGGTGGAACTGACAACTAACCTGTGATTCATTTAATTGAAACATAATAAACGGAATCTAATATAATCGAATCTAATATAATCGAATCTAATCTAATCGAATAGACCTGGAGGTTCTGAAATATTGATATCAAACGTTTACCCAGCAAGAATCTCAACCACAATGTTTAGTGGAGCTAAAACACCACAGTGGCTTATCCCTGACGTAACACCAGAATTTGTTGCTGAAAGTGTTGTTGGGTTGATAGAGGGTCAGGAGGCCAATGAGCTGTTTACCCCGTTCAGCACAAAGATCGTCACGCTGTTTCCGTTTCTCCCACGCCGTCTAAGAGACTTTATTTATAGATTAGTCAATGCAAAAGAGTCAATGGAAGAGTTCAATGGAAAATGCTGGTACTCTGAAAATAAATAAACTGTCTAGTTGCTGTGCAGTTTCAACAAACTCGTTATTGTAACAGTGTTGGTTGAAATGCACTTTTACTTTTACTTTTACTTTATTATTTTTATTATTTTTATTGAAATAAAAGTTTACCGCTTTGGTTCATTTTAGTATCAGCTACGGTATTTGTTCAAGAAAAGATTGTTAATATATAAATATAGCATGTACTAGTTTAGATCCGGGTAGTGGTCGGTTTTTTTATTTGATTTTGGTAAAATTGGTCAAGTGAGAGCCCATTCAGGCATTTTATTCTCAACATTGGTTAAACAAGTTATAGACCAAGCTTTGATTGGAAAACACATCAAGTCGGTTTTAGTGTGTGCAAAGCCGTTAAATTACTGGGCCTTTGTGTCGCTTAGCATGCTAATAGCCCATTCCATTATACCGCCCAAGTTCAGCTGCTTTGCCTTTGCATACCTATCTTTCACGGTTTGGGACTTGAGATAAGAAACCCACTGGTTTTTTCCATAAGTCAAAATGTTTGTGTCGGTTTCTTTGTCGTAAAGCAGTTTTCTAAACTTTCTGGTTTTGATAATTTCTCTGATCTCGCCAAGTGCCATGAATCCGCTTTCCCTTGTGCATCTTCCTGGAATAGGTTTTTTGGCCAGGAATTTGCAGGTGGGCAAAAAGCACTCTGGATCGCTTTGTACAAACGAACGGCCATACAATGGAATTCCCAACAGCAGCTTTTTGGTGGGAATGTTGAACTCTTTTGCCAGTTCCAATGAGTTTAGCGTGTCGTTCCAGTCGCAGTGCGATTTAAGGAGCCTACTATCTTCAGGATTGTTGAGTTCCCATGTTCCATGGTAGTCGTAGGTCATGTAAACTATGTAGTCCAGGTAAACGGCCATTTCGGATATTTTAAAGTGCTGTAGGTTGCCTCTGCTTGCGGGTGCTGCAATCGCTATCACGTGGTTTGGCATTGCTTCTCTAGCCTCTTTGACAAAACTAAGGTAGTTCTCGCCATCCTCAGCTCTACCACCACGTTCAGGCTTTCCAGGATACTCCCAGTCAATGTCAAATCCATCAAGATTATACTTTTGCATGAACAGCTTTATGTTTTTAATAAAGGTGCTCCGATTACCACTAACCATTCTTGTAAATATATCCTGTGTTGGTCCTGGTTCATTGAAGTTCCATCCGCCAAAAGCAACTATCTTTTTGACCTTTGGCAAGTTGGTAAAATCAATAAAGTCGTTCATGTATCCATCTTCGATTTTTATATCAAAGTCACTAGTAATAATAGCAAAGGCATAGTGGATATGAGTGTATCTCGCGACATCTATGTCTTTGGCTTTTTTAACCAAACATTTTCTTGTTGAGCCCCAGTACTCGTAGTACCCAACTTTAATAAACTGGTCGCTGTTTTTTGTAAGCTGATTTCCACTTGTATTACAGTTTTCTTTGCAATTGCGATTGACGTCAGCTTTGTTCCGATCAGTATTTTTGGCTGAAACACATATTTCTTTGTCTTCAACCACGTTTAAATCCTCACTCCATCCAGAACTTTCTTTGTTAATTGACTTTAGAGTATCGAGTGATACTTTGAATTTCTTTGCAACTTTTTCCAACGTGTCTCCACTCTTAGCAACATACGTGTTGCATGTCTTTTTGGGATCAAGGGTTGGCAACACACACATGTGCTGACCTACACGGATTCTTCCACAACCCTTCCAGTCAGGGTCGTACCTGTTTATATTCTCAATATCAACTCTTTTTACACCATATTTTTTCTCAATTGAACAGCAGCTTTCTCCAAGCTCAATCTTGTGCAGAACACACCCCTCGTAATCACGAATACTGCCATCAACAAATACAGCTTGGCCTACAACAAGCTTCTTGCATCCGTTCCAACCACCACTATTCTCGTTGATTTTAATCAGCTGTTTAACATCTAGATTGTACTTGTCTGCTATTGAGCAGCACGAATCACCCTTAACAACAGTATGCTTTATACTGCCACCATTTTGCAAAGTGCTTTCATTACTGCTGGGTTTGTCATGAGTATTGGGGTTGTTTTTATTCTCTGTGTCACTTTGCTCAGATCCAGAAATGCACTCCGAGTTCAGATTTAAAGATTCACCAACAGCCAGGTTTCCGCAGTTTATGTTGGGGTTAAACGAAAAAAGATCGTTTAGTGTGATTCCATTAGATCTAGCAATGTCATAACACGTGTCGCCGCTTACAGCCAGCTTAACTTTGCAGCTGGCTACCGCAAGCCCAAGTAATGCAGAGTAAATCAATATATTCATTATTAAAATAAAATTAAAATAAGAATTGATCGTTTTTTGGGTTCAAACGTCAAGTAGTTCCAAATTATGAAGATGGATGCAATTTTCCATAACAGATAGTCAAGTATTTATATCCCTCAGCAACATACATTTGTACAATGGGTTTTATAATTTAAAACCCAACACACATCACTTGTGTAAATAAAGGAGGGAATAAGTAAGTTCAGAGCCGATACTTTTTCAAACCAACTGGTATTTGGCATTTAAAAGAAACAATGTGAAGGCAAAAAAGCGAGAAAAGGATGAAGTGGTGGAGATGCACAAAAAGCGGAAATAACTTGTTTACAGACAAGAGTTGGAATAATTTATTTTCACATACCAAGCAGGTTTGGTGGGAGTATACGTATATGGAATATTATGGCAAAAAAAAAAAAAGACAAAAAAGACAAAAACAAAAATGTGCATAGCGTAGTGCAAACTAGGAATTGAGTGTATTAATCGTAATTATAGCTAAAAACAAGATAAATAAATAAAATAAGCAAACAAGGTTTTAAAACCAAAAACGAGTAAAGCAAGAATCAGAAACGTAAGCTGAATTGAACGCGTGTAACAGGATATAGCCATACCACGCTTAGTACAAGGTGTGGGGTGTAACAGAGCAAGCGACCAATAATTTATATCTAAATCAGGATGACCATAATATATGCGATATGACGGACCAAGATATTTACTTTCAGGCAAATTGTAAAGCGTTTTAAAAATAGTAGGTAGTCAGCGAACTTGTTTTTAGGCAATCAAGCTGATGTTATTTAGTAAACATGAGCTACACCAACAATAGAAGCAGTAAATTTATTAGATATCACAAGTCTAGTTTGTGAAATAGATAGTTACTTCGAGTACATACAGACATTGATTAAGTTTCGATTTTTAGTTGATTAAAAGAAGGAAAAGATAAAACGAATATCGACTAGAATCAACATAGTTTGTTAATGGTAGACAGAACCCTGCTGTTTACGTAGTTCAGTCTGTCAGTCGTGTTTTGGTTAGAGTAATAACAAAACATCCAGTGCTGGCCAACAACATCAAACAGGAAAGGATCAGAGCCGCTGTTATTGGTAGTTGAGACGGAAATACCAGCTGATATAGATAGACTATTGGTGGTTGCAGGTAAGTTATCCGTGATTGCAGGTAGGTTTGTGGTATGGTTAAGTGTGGGTGAGCACGTATTGGTTCCGAGTGATGATCCGTGGTCGCGTGAGAGCGTTGTTTGTTGCTGTTGTATTAGTGGGATTTGACGATTACAGAGTTCACAACACAAGTATAAGGTGGATGAGGAAGTTGATGGTTTCCAACCAAAAAGAGCCAACATGCATGCAGACTTGTAAATGGGGGTTAGTTGGTTAGTAGGTGTGGGTTTGGGTCTGCTGGAGTTGGGGGATGATTGTATGGGGGTTTGTGGCTTTAGGTTTAATATTTTAGTGCATATTTTGGATAGTTCAGAGTCAAAGTCAGTCGAGTCTATGGATGAAACCTAATGAAAACAAAATAATAATAATAAAATGAAAAACAAGCCAGTTGAATAAACTAAAACATTTACAATTTTATTTGTGTTGGTTAGTTGTCAAGTATGTATATTCAATGGAGGGGGGTGGGGGGGGGGGGGGGTAAANNNNGGGGGGGGGGGGGGGGGGGGGGGGGGGGGGTGTAAAAGCAATTAATAAGCAAGTTACTTTTGGTGGAATGGTGGTAGGCAAAAGCGTAGCATAAGTGGACAATTCTTGAGCGGTTTTGTTTAAGCTGGCGATGAGTTCCATTGAGGTTTCGTTTGGAGGGCCGTAAAGGTCGTTTTTACAGTGGCTTGTTTTCCACGGGCATGACTGTTTGTGGGCAGTTTTTAGTTGTTCAAGGAACTTTTTAAGAATAAATGAGTCTATATGGATAATGAATGATTGAAGAATGAAAAGGGATTTGACAAATTGATTGTTATTATTGTTATTTTGGATTGATTTTTTTTTCTGGGGGAGGTGTAGGTTGGAAAGGAAATAAGATAGAATAAAAGGAGGCGAAAATACATAAATTGTAGGTAAATTGGTTACCTTGATGAGTTGACAATGCAGAAAATGTTTTTTGGGAGTGGGGATTAGTTCCTGGATCAGAGTCAGAGTCAGAGTCAGAGTCAGAAGATGTGGTTATTGACTCTTTTGATGTATTAGAGTTGAGTTTGGTGGTTGAGGGATCGAGGTTGATTAGCAAGACGGATTTACAAGATAGACAAAGCAATTGGTTAAAGCTATTGTTTATCCAGCCATGTAGAGCGCATTGTACGGGGTTTAGTTTGGTAGAGTTTAGGCGCCAAGTTGAGGTATTGAACGTGGATATCCGATATAGTAGGTCTGCTCTGTTCCAAGGTCGATTTAGGTGACAAGAGAGATCTGGGGTTGGAGATTCGATTTTTTTTGAGTTCTTGGGTTTGCAAAGTTTGTTGGGGTTGGCTTCGCGCTCGTAAGGGTTGGTGGAATCAAGTTGTATTGTTTTTGTGAAAGCGGATGTGGGTTGATGTTTAGTTGCGGCTTTAGTGATAGCATTCGCTTCAGATTCTGGCAAGAGTAGACCAATAATGTCATCAAGCATGCGTTTCTTTATATGACTAGTAGTATTATACATTAGATATTTTCGAATTTAAAAGAAGAAAAAGAAGCAAGAGAGAGAGAGATTTCAACAATTATAATTGCAAAACAAAAAGGATAAACAAAGAAAAAAAAGGAGAGAAGATTAAATAAATAATAATAAAAAGTAAATCAAATCAAAAATAAAATAAAAAAGAGTAAAGAGTAAAAGAGTAAAAGAAAGAAAATAAAAGGAATGGAAGGGAAGGGGGTGGGGAGAATAAATTATTGGACTTGGCGATTATTTTTTCTGCGGTAAACGTTAGAAAAGTCGACAAAGAGTCTTCTCAATCTGACCCAGTGCCTAGTTGACAAATGGAGTTGCAAATCACCCAAGAACGAGGCTTTATCACGTTCATCAATTTCACAGCAGGCAGCTTCAGTAACAAAACTAACGACCCAGCTCAAAAAGGTCATGTCAGCGGGTAAGTCATACTTGGTAGACTTGTTTTGGTTAGCCATGAGGACAATTGATGGACCGTCAGCAACGATTTGGGAAAGTGAGGTGAGGACGGAAGCAAGGAGAGGTAGAAGGTCGGGGTAAATGTAGTCGGTGAGGCCAGAGAATAGGGACTTGGCGAGTTCATACCCGCACTCGTTGAAAATCATGACGACGCGGTTGGTGTCGTAGGCCAAGTAGTCGGGATTGTTGAGTTTTGAGCCGGGGTGTGCAGGGGAGGAATTGGAGGAGTGGGGCAAACCATTGGCTGAGGAGGCAGGATTGAAGCTGTTAGATCCGATTGGGACCTGGAACATTTCGAGTTTAGACTCGAGTTGATCGCGCAAACGGTAGAGGTGTCTGACGGCAGGGACCATGAAGGCAGACCACGACTCAAGCACAGACTCCTGAACAAAGAAATGAACAGACCGCAACGAGCCCATTGCAAAGCGCAGAGCTTTGATGTAGGAGTCAGAGGCGATTGTTCTGCAGGGCATTGCGTGGAGTGCAGCAACCATCATCAAAAAGTACTCTTCAACGGGTTCAGGAATCTTGTCAAAGTCAGGGTTTCGCTGAGTCACGTACTTGACCATCGACTCGGTCAACTGCTCAACCAGCACACCACACGCCTTATGTCGAGCCACAGCATCTGACGACTCTGGCTGGTTCAAGTCTGACCCGTGCTTCTCAATCACTTTTCTCGCCACCCACAGGTACACGCCATACCCAGTGTTCTGGAACGCTGTCACTATAAGCTGCAACCCTTCTGTGTACAAAGCTGGCATCGAGAAGGCATATCGCGTTATCAGCACCCTCAACAACCGCCCACTGGTTTCGCTCACCTCCACACTTGACGAGTGCATGTTTACTGTTGCAACCAGCAGCGGCCACAACACCTCAATCACCCTAAGAATCAGCTCGTTCGTCTCACTTGCCTTTCGCCCATTCAAATGCCGCAAAAGCACTGCAAGTCTCCCAATCATATCTACAACCCAAAAAATAAATAAATAAATAAATTTATATTTAAATAAATTTATATTTAAATCTAAATATCTATATACTTACGAGCAATTTCAATTTTGTTTGCCGAGTTGTTGACATCATTCCGGAGCAACCCATCAAGTTTAGTTATTATAGGTAGGCAGAACGACTCCATTGCACTGGAAAACTCGTTTTGGTCAACCGACGCAATCACATGGGCCAATGCCTCTGTCAAGTCAAGAATATCGTCTTCTTCCAACAAGTTTCCGGCTGTAACTGTAGTATAAAACGACTCTAGATCCTTCCAATAGCCCACAAGATACTATAAATCAACAAATCAACAAATCAACATAAAGTAATATTCTCTGCTTTAAAATGTCAGTTAAAAAAGTAATTGGTGTGGAATGACATATATATATGTGTATTAATAAAACTGGTTTGGAATGTTTCCTTACCTCGCTGCAGTCCTTGCACAAATACTTTAGTGCCTGGGTGCTGGCTGTTGCAACCTCTTTGATGTCAAAGCCTGAGGAAATATACCCTAGCTGGAACTGGATGTAGTTTGGATGCAGACGAGTCCAGTCAGTGTACCGTCCAAGCACCAATGTCGTTGCGTACCTCAATTTGGGGTGGCTAGAAAAGTTCTGCAAAAGATCCATGATTTTTGGCATCATAACGCTTTCCTCAGGGCTAACCTCGCTCCCCATTGCACGCAGCGCAAACAAAGGCGCTTCCAGAACCTGCCACGCAACACCTCCACCTCCAACATTGCCCGACGCCTGCTGCATCTGGAGCTGGGTTCCCAGAATGTTGTACGGGTGTTCAAGTGCGCGTTCTTGGCCAATAACGCGAACTGAGTCCTTCAACACGTCTCCAATACTGTGTCTGAAGTCGCTGAAGTCGTCTCTGTCCTTGGCCGACCATACCACCGACCCACTGCTTGACCCCAGAATCGGCGTTGGGTTCGCCTCGCCCTCTACGCTAAACCCGTCGTAGTCCATTGGGTACCGGAGATGCACTATCACTATGTCAATTAGCGACTCAAACACCGGAACAAACACGCTGTCCCCCAAGTTCTTTTCCTGCACCCCCAGTCCTCCCTGCACCGAAATTATCGTGTCTGCCAGGCTGGCCCAGAAATTAAACGTCATTGGCAGCACCTCAAGACTTGGAAGCTGCATCACCTTCAGCATTGCCTGCAGCAGCCCCTGGAACTCTACCGGTGACTTGACTATTCTCTTCACCCACGCCTCTGCCGCCTCCGTAAACACCCTGCAGTACCCTCTCATCCTCTCCACATCTCCGTCCTGCCCAATACTGTTGTCAACGCTCATCTGTTCCGCAAACATCGCCAGCTTTGGCAGCAACGCCTGCTGTGCCGCCAACACACTCGCGTCCATCTGCCCATCTCCCCTATCCTCGCTGTCTCTGCTCTCATATATATACCCACACGCCGCATCCACCGCCGTTTCCAGCACACTCTCGTCCTCCGACCGCAAAGCCGCAAACGCCAGCTCCAGTAACGGCGTCTGCTGCAGCATCGACAAACTCAACTCCCCACTCTTCAACCACGATGTAAAACACACCAACACTCTCACCTGCGTATCCGAGTCCAGCCCACTGCTCTGCAAACACTGAACTAGCAGCTGTATCACCTCTGGCGCCCGGTTCGTCAACAACACATTCGACCTCTCTTTATACACCTCCCGGCTCACCACTATCCTATCATTGCTGTCTATTTCCTCTGGCAACACCGTCAAAAACTCCAACAATCCCCCCACTCCCGACGAATCTCTAGTAAACACCTCCATCATCTCCTTAACCGGATCTTGCCACCCCACCAACTGAATCGACAAATCCGCCAACACAAGACACAGCTGCGTCCGAAGTGCTGGTGACTGTGTTCTTGCATTCAACAAATGTTGAACAAGTGATTCTTTTAGCGATAACCCCGAACTCTCATCAAGCTCTTTGAAATCATTGATTATCTATTCATTTATTCATTCATCCAGTTCTCCCTTATTTACTCTACTCTACTCGTTCTTTTTTCTTTTTTTTCTTTTTTACTTTCTTTTTTTTTTCTCATCCAATTACCAATTCATTCAATCCTTCCTTTTTCCCCCCAATTTAAAAATATATCCCATTTATTATATATTCAAATACTCTCCCCCTCCAACTCTTGTAAAAACTAACCTTGCTACGGAGTGTTTGTGCTGCAAACAGCTTCACTTCTAGTCCTAAATCTGTTCTTTGGAGCATTGCATCTGATACTGTCCATGCTTCAGGCTAACACATCCAATCCATTTTTATTTATTTTTCACTCTTAATCATTGTCTTATTTCACTAAACTTTTTTTTTTTTTTTTAAATCAAGAATCCAAATCTATTCCCGCAAACGCTTTTAAGCTATCCACTACCCTCTCACTTTTACTATCACTTTTACTTTTACTTTTACTTTCACTTTTACTTTCACTTTTACTCTCACTCTCACACAAACGCCCTCTCTACTTGAGCCTCCTCCTATTTATCATTCACTTACGGTTTTTTGGAACTCTTGAAGCCATGTTCCTGCTTGTCCTTTTGCCGCTGTATCTGTTCCTTGATACAAAATCTGGAGTCCCTGAAGTACTTCAGATAATTTACTCATTATTCTAAACTTGCTTTATATTTATATTTATACCTATTATTCTATACTGAGACTACTTGACCACGCTTTTTGTTTAAAGGAAAAAAGAAAATATTTATATTCGAAATGTTCAACAGATTTCCCTAGTAGTTTTTTTTTTTCTAGTTCCTTTTGTAGCTTATTTTTGCTTTTTTTTTTAATGCTAGTTTACACTTGTAAAATCGATTACTATTTTTGTTATTATTCTGGCTTCTTATTCTCGAAAATTGTGATTCTTATTGATTTTTAATTTGCATTAATAATAATAGCTTTTTTTTACTTATTTTACAAGAATTGTTTTGATTATCATTATGTTTTTTTTTCCATCTTAATTCAGCCCAATTTTTTTTTGCTTTAAGATTTTACCATTATAAATTTTTTCAAATCAATTAATTCTCTCTTGTGGTTGGGAGTTTTCTTTACCTTTTTTGTGTATTGATTACCACAATTACTTTCTCCCCCCCCCCCACTATTTTGTTTATCCTTTTGGGTTTATCAGTCACTTTCACTAAACTCATTTCCCCAACCAACCAACCAACTAACCAACCAACCAACCATCTATCCATTCATCCACTGTTTTTATCATGCCAACCTGTCTCCACGTCGTCATATCGCACAATATCAATGCTCTCGCCTTTTTTTATTTTTTACTCACCTCACAGACTTCACTTCATCATATCTCATCATTTCAAATCATATGAATACTCATTCCAGTTATACTTTCAGCTCTCGCTGACAAACATCCTATAAACATATCTGTTACTCGTGCCTGAGTCGCTTGCCCATAAACAACACCACTTGACACCATATCCTTATCTTCAAAACTGGTTTATATCTCACAGAGATACACCATTGATAGTAAAATGTAGAGATACACCATTGGTAACATTTAAAATGAATAATTGTTAGAATATGGATTTACGAAAAAAAAAATATAACGGAAAAACTAGAAACTCTTTTAAAAAGTGGCATTACTGGGCGTGTATAAATGGAACAACTGTGGGTGGCATAACCTTTGGCTGTTTAGTTTTCTCGTTCAACTCGACAAACTCGCATTTCACTGGCAATTTGTGCGCGCTTAATCTAAACGCTTCCTTTGCCAATTCAACTCCCAGGTTAGGACCCCCGATCTCAAACAGAATCTTGTCCTTTGGTACTCTACAAACATAATAGTCAAACGCTCCCTTTCCCTTTCCCATTCTAGCCTCACTTCCCTTTGATGACACTGGAATGTCTGGGAACACTCGCAAGTATATCTTGGAATCTTTTGCTGTTTTCAGCTTCCTTCTGATTGTCGAGTATATTGATGTCAGAATCTTTGCTTTTAATCTACAGCCCTCTTTCACTCTTATTCCAAAGCTCCCAAAGGCAATGTAATTACCCTTTGTGCTTCCTCCCGTGCGCACCGGCACTCTACCTTTTTGCGCCTTTTTGAATTTGCGTGACTTTGGCTGCAAGGTTTGGAATCCCCTTACTTTCACTTTATTTACTTGCTTTACCTCAAGTCTTTTCTTTGCTATGCTTTCGCCGCTAATCGAACTGCTTGCATTTACCATTCGCAGTGTGGAAAAATTCGTTGACTTTGGCACCGAAACCAAAAGATTCGCTGCTATCTTTCCTGCATTTTGTGTATTCACTACTCGAAGTTGCTGTGAACCCAGCAAGGAAATTCTTTTCAAACTCGATCTTAAAGCCAACATCCTATTATTATCTGTTATAACGCAGATTTACTTGACTTTCTTTTTGTCTACTTTTATTATTTTTATTTTTCGTTCTTTTTTCCGTGCTGATTTTATAGTTACCAATCTTCCTGAATCAAATCCACTGTTTTAAATCTTGCGAAGTTGGGGGTATAAGGTATAAATTATTGATTTAAACAAAGGCAAAGGCAAAGAGAATGGAGATTGTGAAATCAAGATTTATCAATTCAAAATCGGCCTGACTTTACTTTCTATTTTCGTTTTTATCAATAACATCAATATTGTTGTTTTCTGACTATATTGGTTGAAGCTAAAAAAAATTAAATAAAATAAAATTTTACAAGTGGTTTCCACTATCTTGTTTATCATTTTCAGAGCTCATTCTCCAACGCTTTTTTCTTTGATTTTTTTGTTGGAGGAAAAAATATCGGCTTGAAAGTCATTTTTGTAATCCCATCAAGCCAACAAAATCAAGCCAAAAAAAAAAACATCAAGAAAAAAAACATCAAGAAAAAAAACATCAAGAAAAAAAACATCAAGAAAAATCTTTAAATAGTTTGAACAAAAGCGATTTCAAATCGCTGTGTTATTGGTCAGTTTTTTTTCAAAGCTGGGTTTGATCCATTTCTTTTGTCGATTTGGACAGAATTCGTTGTGAAAAACGGAATCGAGATTAATCGACGGGTCCAAAGTTACATTGCAAGTTGTATCTATCCTGATCAACATTTATACTTTTCTGTATACGTGCACACCAGACACCAGCATTGAGTGTTACAAGTACCCGGCTGTATAAAATGCTGCCCAAAATCATTTCAAATTAACTGGCAAAGCGCTATTATATTAATCAGGGTTTAGGCGAATAGCAAACCTTGTGAATTCAAATAGTTTGAGGCATTTTGTAAAGTTGCCCCTCCCAATAAATTACAAAACAGAGTGTATACTCAACGTAAACGAGTATAACGCAGTTAGATCCAATAATGCCTGTAGCTATAACTTACCTTTAGTAAGCTCACGACAAAAAAAAAACTATAGTATCAAGTTACCCAACATTTAATTGGTTTTTTTTGTTTGATGGTACGCTAAATATCTCAAAATAAAAGTTATGAAGTATGAATTCCCGGCTTGAAATACTGCCCACATATAATTGTGTCAATTACTAGTCTAATTCTGATCTCACTCAATATCGCCCGTATCTAATTTTTGTACATCTTTATTGCTGAGTAAAAACTAGAAAGATACACTGCCTTTGAGTCGAATCTCATTTCCTTATACTAAATAACTAAATAACTGATTAACTAAATAACTGATTAACTAAATAATTGATAATAATAATGAACACATCCAGTAAGTCATCTAACCACCATTGATAAAACCGCGAGTGGGACAAAACCCAACTGTACTTGGTTGTAGTTTTTTTTAGACGACACTACGATTTCAGTTTATTTTTAGTTTAATTTTAATTGATTTAATTTTGCTTAGTTGATTTTCTTGATTTATTTTATTTTCGATCCAAACTTTGATTCGAATTGATTCAACCAAAGAAGTTGGATTGATTAGTGTTGAAAGAAACACCTTTTTTTATAAAAGACAATAAATTTATTACAAAAGAACTAGAAACAACAATATTAATATACGATAGCTATATATGAATTAAAATACAGAACCAAATTAGTTATTACAGTTATATTTAAAATTAGCCAACTGATTAAAGTCCCAAGCGAACAAAATAAACAAGAATTTTTTAAAAAAATAAGCCCGGCTAGCTCAATCGGTAGAGCGTAAGACTCTTAATCTTAAGGTTGCGGGTTCGACCCCCGCGTTGGGCTTATCTTTTGGTTCTTTCTGGTCTACTAACTTTTTATTTTTGTTTTTTATTGGAATTTACTGACTCTTTTTTGTTTTTACTATTTTGTTCATTTATTTGGCTCATTTGTAGTTGGTTGTAGTATATGGTTAGAGTTTTAATGTGTTCTGTGAATCGAAAGCAAATCAATCACAAACGGCGTAAACAACACAGCATAGTCTAACTAGCAAGCCTAAAATAACCTACATACCTGTGTAAAAGCGCGAGTTTTCTCTAAATGGTCCAAACCATTAAACTAGCGAGCGGGGTTCTTTTTTTTTAGCACTACGCCATTATCCACATCCACAACGTATTGACAAGACTGTTCCAGTATAAACATAGTAGGGTGTCATAATAAGAACCGAGATTGATTATTTCAAAAGCGCCATCTTCAAGTCCAATAAAGTGCTCTGTTAAGCGGTAAAGTTAGGGTAAATGAAAACATATAGATTCACATAACCTACGACTTGTACACATATTCGCCAAGCCATACTTTTCACAACAGGTGGTATTTGCAATTGATACAGCTGGCCATAGTCCAAATGTTGTTGTTTCGTGTAGGGAATACCAACACTCACAGGTCTACAAACGCAGCACCAAACACGTGTGTTACATCTAGATTGCTATGGCTTATAGAAACTATTGAGCCGACTTGCTATAATTATCTATTATTCATTGAAATTGCTATCTGTATCTATTGTTTATTATTGGTATTGATATTACATTCTTTATTTTAGTTGTGATAAAATATCGAGTAACCAAGTGGCCTGAGCTCCAATTACAGAATTGGAAACAGAAAATATTGGTTTGATACATTGCTGAACCTTCCCCACCCTCATTTTTCTGGGTGAAAAATCTTAACAGTTTTGCTTGGAATTGGATCATTGGTGAAACTAAATTGTCTACATTGCCTTTTGTTGTTCTTGGATCAAATAAGGATCAGTGTGTTCAACATTCATTAAACATAAAAATAAAATACACAGCAACTCAATATTACCTCCAAGTTGCAGCTGATCCGACTTTTGCGCCACTCATTTAGAGCCGTTTGTTTGGTATTAACAGATAAAATGGGTGTCATTTTACTCGAAATATTCAAAGTTTACAAACATTCAAAGTATAAAAAACATTCAAAGTACACACAATTTATTCCATGTCAAGACTGTTTTTGTATAGAGTGTTCCACATAGTAAAAGTAATAGGCTTGTTTTTGGTAATAGATCGAGCTTTGTTGGGTCCAATTCTGGTGTGATTGTTGTAAAATTCATTTTGCATACACACACACTACTGGTACCTCTGCCCTTTGCAAGAATGTTGGCTGTGAAAAATGTATAACTGTTGAGCAATGCATCAAAGATATAGAAAGTGAAACACAAAGCAGGCTATGCGTCGAAAAAGCAGACAGTGGGTCCATTAAGTGGTTGTTTCAATGATACATGTTTGTGTGATATATTTGCTTGTGTGGTACGCACATCAAAATAGCCAGTCGAAACCGATTTTTTAGGCACTCCTAATCACTGAAGCTGAGCTCGCAGTGTTGACACAATAGCGAACATCGTATCGATTGCCTAGTAATAGTTTAGTCGGATACAGCAAGGTGGAGTTGATTCTGGGTTTAAATCCAAAAAAATTTTCAATAAATTTATAACTTAAAAGCTTCAAAGCTAAAAGCACGATAATCTCAGTTAATTGCTGTTGATTAATAAATATCCGGTTAATTTTGCTTTAATGCCCCTGATGTATTGGGTAAGGGAGTTTTGGTTAGCTGGTCTTTTCTTTTTCCCTAATTATATTTACGTAATTTTACTTGTGATTCCTTCGACAGCAAATAAAATATGCTTAAAAAAAGTTTTAGTTACTTTTACACAAATGAGGGAATCAGGTAAAACCCATTCAGCTTTGAACTTTTGGGATTGAGCGAAAAAAAGAAAGTTATCCCATATAAAGCGCGTTCGATTTATTAATACTTTAACCGGTTCATAAGCTCGGTATTTAAACACATCCAATCGAACCCAGTCAGCCTTCAAAACACTTGCTCCTTTGGCTTTTCCCCAAATTCAGATAAATGTACTCTTATATATTTACACATGGATAGGTATAGATTTACAAACAGCAACTTTGGGTACTACAACATCGATAATCAAAGAAAGAAGTACTCGATAAATCCAGAAAAACAATCAAAATGGTTAAATTATCATCCGCATACCAAGGAGACAAACAAAACCTCAATTCCAGCGCAGGAAAGCAACCAAGAGTCGAAAGGTTACTTCAATTTTCAAATAGTTACTGATCAGAACAACGAATTCAGCAGCACACCAAAAGTTAGAAACAAATTCTGTAATAATTTTGAACAAAAAGGGCCGCGTCAAAAAGAAAGGAATGTCAAATACTCTTTAGAGTTTCTTGTACACGATAACAGGGATTGTATTGTAGACTACGAAACGTCAAAGAATTTGTATTACGAGAGCATACGCAGCGATGGCAATGTATACTACTTGGGCGTTGCAAAAAATAACAGCAGTAATTTCAGATTGTTAAATCCTGATTTATGTGCAAATAATGATACTTTAGCACGCGAAGATTTCAATTTGGAGCCTGCGAGAAAGTTTAAAAGAGAGAACTTTAGCTATAAAAACAACGCGAGTACAGGTAGACACGATTTAATGAATTTTAAAGACCAGTTGCACAAGAACGTCAATCCAAATTGTAGCAACGGTTTAGGTAATTTGGTGGTTTACTTTATCATGTTTGTTGTTAGCAGTTTTATTAATCACAGCACCATTGTGACTGTATTGTCGATACTACCCAAACGCTGTAGGTTTAAGCACTGTCATACACCAAAAATGGTAATATTAATGGTGGTATTGAATTCAAAAAATCAGAATATTAAATTGTATAACTATTAATAGATTTGGGGATCCGAGTAGCTAGGAAAAACTATTCTAGAAAGGATAATTCGCCTCAAAACGTTGATGTTGGCTCTATTTCTAATTCGACCATTAGTGTATCGAGTAAAAATCAAGAAGATGCACATAGAGCGCAATGTTATGACAAAAGTACCAACGTCGTTGAAAGTAATAGTAAAAGTAGAGCTGATGAAAAATATCAGATTAAAACTAAACGTGGAGCTTATAAAAAAGTCAAATACAGTCCATTAGACAACATCACAGAACGCGGCAGTAATAGCAACATCAGTAGCAACAACAGTAGCAACAACAGTAGCAACAACAGTAGCAACAACAGTAGCAACAACAGTAGCAACATCAGTAGCAACATCAGTAGCAACATCAGTAGCAATATCAGTAGCAACGCAATTAGCATTGATAAACCCAAATACAAGCTGAAGCCTGATAGAAACGTGGGTGTCAGGAGCGAGAATATTGTTCAAGTTTTGGAAAAGACAGTATGTAGTCCTGTCGAGTCTAAAACGATAATAGCCGAGAACCATACCAAAATGCATTTGTACCCAGACATTACACAGGGCTCTATTTTTAATACCGAAGGTTTTGGATTAATCGACAAGGTAAACAACGATATTAGCGAAATAACTGCTTTTTTGGAGGACGACTTGGGGATATTTTCAGACATAAAGACCGGTATCAAATAAAACGCCATTTTTATTCCAATTTATAAAGCTTATATCTTAATCTTATATTGTATCCATATTTTAATTTTATATCCCCATCAACTTGTGGATATTTTTTGTTTTTAGCTTAGTTAGTAAGTTGCCTCTTGCCTGGAAATATTTCCAATGTTGTTTAGTAGTAGTAGTAGTAGTAGTAGTAGTGGTGGTGGTGGTGGTTTGTTAAAACTATTCAGGCCGAATCAGCGCTGCATTTTGTATTTTATTCCAATCACAATAAACTAAAAAAAATTGTCGAAAATACCTTGATCGATTCGCATTCAAATCACCAATTTAATACATTTTCAATAATTTCCTTTTTTATTAGTCCAATCCAATTTCAATTCAATTCAATTCAAAAATAAAAGTAAAAGAAACAGTACTAAATTCAATCTTGACTCTTATTCTCATCAATGTACAAATATACAAACTAAATGGCGAATTTTACAGTAAAAGATGCAATCTCGATTCGAGGAGCTGATCCACAGCTACTTTTTGAAAAAATAGTCAGAACCAGAATCCACGATTCGATATACTGGAAAGAGACATGTTTTGCTTTGACTGGTAACTTTATTGACATTTCCCGCCTTTATTTTTAACTAGATACTTTTATAAAAGTAAAATAGGATGATGAGTCATGAATTTGCTGCATTTTGTTGATTTATAAACAGTAATGGCAATGTTTTATGGGTTTTAAATTTGTTAAAAATAGCAAGCGAATTGGCCGAAAAGGCTGTCGAGATCAACTGTGTTGGGGGTTGTTATGGAGGCAACGAGAAGCCCACCGAGTTTCTATGCTTACTACTAAAAATGTTGCAGATCCAGCCTGAAAAGGCTATTATTCTAGAATTTATTAAACAGGATGATTTCAAGTAAGTTCATTAAAAAGTAAAATTCGGTTAGTCACACTATTGTTGTTTATTAACACGTGCTTAACAGGTATGAATATACGTTGTATTTTTTTTAACCAGGTACTTGCGATTACTGGGAGCCTTTTATCTTCGATTAACTGGGACTTCGGTTGAGGTTTATAAATATTTAGAGCATTTATACAATGACTACAGGAAAATTAGATTCAGGAATCAAGGTATTTGATTTTTAACATTTTATTATTACTTTTTCACTAAAAACACGCAACTACGCTCAACAAATTGAAACACAACATAAATTACAGCGAGCCAGATAGCTGAGAAGCAAATTCAACAGCTTTTTATTTAATATTTTTTTAAAACCTTAGCGCTAAACTAATAAAGGAAAACAATATGATTGTAATATAGATGGCTCGTTTTCGCTAACTTATGTAGACGAGTTTGTGGACTCGTTGTTGAACGAGCATCGTTTCTGCTCCACGACATTGCCTCGAATAACCAGGAGGAATACACTGGAGGATAATGGCGATTTGTCGCCTAGAATAAGTGCGTTGCAAGATTTAGAGGATGTGAGTGAGGATGATAGCGTTGGTAGTAATTATAGCAGCGGAACATCTGATTAAGAAACAGAGTAGGATGCTGTTTTTGAGTTTAGCATCAGAAGCGGATGAAATTGCCTGGAATACACTGCCTATGCAGTATTATTTGAATTTAATTTTGTTTTATTTGATTGTTTGAAAGTTGTAAATAAAGATAAACCAAGCTTATAAGTTCAACAGGCCAAGAGGCTTCGGAACAAATATGCATAGACTCTGGTTGAGAGTGGTTGTGGCCGATGGGCGGTGTAGGCGCTTTGGAGCCTTGGCGTGGGTGTCAGTTCACGTTTTGGTGGTAAAAAAAGGATGTTGACAATATAATGTGTGTTGATATTGCTTTGTAGTTAAATGTGGACAAGCACCATGTTTGGTTTTTTGCATTGAAACTGTTTTTAATGGCGAAAAATGGTTTTTTTGGGTTTGAAAATCCAATAAAGAGCTACAGTATAAAATAAGATAAAAACAGTGTGTAGACAGATTCAATTAATTAGACAGAAGCACAAACAAAAGCCAAATCTAAATTATGTAATTACAACAATGTTTCCAGTTTAATTTTTGGGTTTCAAAGCCATGGAACAGATATAAATAATATTTGCATTTTATAAAGCTCAGCTGGTGCTTTTAAGCTAGAGTATATCCAGATAAAACATCAAGCAATTCAAAAGCAAGAAAAAACCAAGAAAAGAATAGAAAATAACAAAAACAAGAAGAAAAAAAAAAGAAGAGAAAAGAAAAGAAAAGAAAAGAAAGATTCGATTTTAAAGAATCGAGATTGGAGTGAAAACACAAAGCTACTCGCGTTTAAAGATTGTAGACAGAATTTTGTAGAATAAACAAAGACAAGTAGAGCAGTACCAATCAGTCTTTTATTAAATATATATCTGACACAGTGGTAAAAATAGAAGCAAGTAAATGTAAATTGGGCTTGTAAATAACAGGGTATATCGAGTCGAGCTGGATTGTGTAGAAATAAAGAAAAGTCAAGTAAAAGAATGAGGAAACAGAGACAAGTGTCATTATTTAGAAGGAGAAATGTAGAAAACGACAAGGGAAACGAGGACAAAAGTGGTTTAAACCACAGTATAAACGAGCTAATAAAAAAGACAAGCGAGGCAGGAGGAGCGGAGGAGAACATAGAGACAGAGGGGAGTGTAGTTAATGAAGAGGAGAGAGAAATTAATGGAGGGGGATTAATAAATAAGGATAGATTTAATGGATTTAATGAGTATGGTAAAAAGGACGAGGGAGGAAATAAAACACAGGAGGTAACACGAACAAAGTTTAAAACCAAGAACTCTTCGATATTATGGCGCAAAGCAGCTGGTGAACAGTCGAACAGCCAAAACAGGTATATTAAAAATGATCAGAATTCCGAGAGGGAAAACAGTGAGTATGGAGAGGCTGGGGGAGATCGAAGGCTTAAGATGGATAAGCAAGTTGGATTAAGAGCAAATTCAGGAGTGTTTAGCGAGCAATATAGAAATGTTTCAACTGCTTCAGGGTCGAATAGCAAGGATAATGTTACAGGTGTGAATAGCGCTGAAGGCGTGGTGGATAGTTTTAACAACCGAACTTCCCAGTCGAAAGCTGGTGGAAGCACACGCATAGAGATAAAAACAAATATGGAGGGAAACGAGTGTGTTATAAGAACACATACGACAGCGCTATCGGCTGCGGAGATATGGGTGAATCCTTTATACTTTCCGTATATATCGACGGGGGATATTGTATCAGTCCGGATTGTCAAAGGGGATGGGTGGGCATACAATACGATGCCAAAGCTGTTCTTGGAGGGTGACAAAAGAGGTGAGGATGTTGAGAAGGAGGCAGTGTTTGGAAGTAACCCGAGAAATGTGGGGCGGAAGGATACAAAACACACCAGTCAGAGTAGCTGGGTAGCGAAAAAGGGCGAGAAGGATGATATTGTTTATAAAATTGCGAGCGATGTTGGAAATGCTGATAGCGAATATGCCCAAGATAGCTACAAGCTGGTGGGCGGTGCAGAAGGTAAATGTTGTAAATTTAATAGCAACGATGTACAGAAAGACAGTTTATAGGTTAAAAGCGAGATTGCGTTTAAATATGTTTAACTAACAAAGTGTTGTGATGTGCGATTTGGGCTGATAGCGAGTGTTGGTGGCGGTGAAGGAGGTGATGGTTTAAACTGGCACGGGCCTGACGCAAATAGGCTAAATGGCGTGATGAACGAGAGTGAGACTTGGCTTATAAAGGAAAAGGAGATGCAGTATGATTACTTGGGAGTATTGAAGCCGGATATAAATAGGATAGTTTTTTTGGAGGTTGGGGATTTGCGCACTGAATCAGGTCAACTGCAGGCAACTATACTGAACACAACAACAAGGTTAATGTGGGGACAGGGGCTGTCAGGGATGAAGATGGTAATAAACAAGGTAAATATGCAGGACCAGAGAGTAAGAAATAGCATAAAGGTTGATTATGTTGAAATACTGGTTCGTGACCAGTATGCAGGAAGAAGCGATATGTGGAGGCTGTGGGAGACGTTGTCCAAACATGCGGTTCATAGTGGACAGGTAGTGTCGATTCAAAACTCGCTGAGGGCAACGATAAAGCGGATATTTAAAAACGGAAGGGAGGTGGCGAGTGGTTATGTAGGCGAAAACACACAACCGTTGTATAGATCAGAGTCGAGCAGGTTTATAATTATGGTGCAGGTATCGGCTGAAACAGGAGAGTTTGAAGACGATGGAGAATTGGTTTCAGCAAAGACGGTCAACTTCTTTGCAGAACTTTTTTCGAAATGGAATAAGCTTCGAGTAAACCATATAGTGACGCTGGTGCTTTTTACCAGGGTCATATACGACGAGGGCGACAAGGCTCGGCTAAAGCGTATTCAGTGGGACCCAAATACCGGGGTGTGGTGTAGCGACTACTATAAAGTTTTGACGAATATGGAAGCGCGTACAGACTGGCAAACACTGATTCCAACTTTGACAAGGGAATTGAAGCGATTTTCCAGGGACATATTGGAGGTTGAGTTGCCAAACGGTAATCGGCAGATTTTAGGGAAGCTTAGCCAGGCAAGGTGCGGAAATGTGTTAGAGGCAGTAAACATGGGCCTCGACTCGCTAAAAAACAATTATATCGACAAGGATATGACGAGGACAGGGTTATCAATGGTGATAGTTACTCCGTCGTGCGGGGTTTTTGATGTGGGAAAATCGATGTTAAGGAACACAAATGAAAGGTTTTTGAATATGGGGATACAGGTAAATTTAGTTTGTTTGGCTCATAAACCGTTGTTTGTGCCTCCCGTGCTATGTTACAAGGGTGTAATTGTTCCCTCGGAGCAAGATCAGCTAGTTGCACACCAGCGGAAAAGTTACGAAGAGCGGAATTTGGGGAATCAGAATCAGAACGAAAACGAGAACCAGAACCAGAACCAGAACCAGAACCAGAACCTGAGCCTGAGCCAGAACCAGAGCCTGGGCCAGGGCCAATCAAAGCAAAAGGACAAGGAAAATGTCAAAGGTACAAAAGCGATCAATATATTTGGACAGGGGGCTAATGTGGGAGATATAGAGGGTAACTTGGGTGCTGCATGGGCGCTTCGCACAGATCCGACGAAAAAAATTGATCCAGCAACACTTGATCCGCTATACTTTGACGAGGACTATTGGGAAAAGAACATGATGCCTTACTTGGAGAACTGGTCCGAGTACCGCGAGTTTGTTGTTCCAAACCCGTTTTCTCAGCAAACAGAGCACATTGATGGCTTGGGCCCAAAGGTGCAGAATTATGAATACGAAGGCACAAGTTCCAACGTGAACAACAACTATCGGATGTTTGGAGATAGACAAGCAGAGACAAAGAGGGTGTTTTACGCGTTCCAACAAGGGCCAGGTGAGGAGGCGAACAAGTCTGAGCAGGTGCAATGGCAAAGCAAAGGAGGAATTTCGTTCAAGGCTCCGTACTACCCGCCAACTGGTACAGCGAACCATAACTTGGTTAAGGTGACGTACTGTTTCAAGCCTAGCTGGATAAGCTGCGGATTTTATGAGTCTGAAAAGGACATGGCGTTTTCGCGGCACAAGTTCAAGCTAAACTTCAAGATGGGAAACCTGAGCAACACTGGAGTGGCAGACTTTATGAGAGTTACGCCTCAGATATCGGATATCCGACTTGATATTTTTGGGTTTGACCAGCACGATTTGGAGCACGAAAAGGGCCAAAACGTTCATAATAAGAACAACGCCATCATCAAGCCTACCAAAGAGGATATGGGTAGGCAGAGACAGATTGAGCAGATGCTGGAGGCGTGTAGGGCTTATGACTCGGCTATTTTCCGGAATGTTAAGAGACAAGATCGGTCGTTGCTGCCAGGCGAAAGCCAGATAGCCGACAACATTTCCAACTCACTAGTTGCAAAAACAAAAAAAGACGTAGACAGTAGCATTAGCGAAAGTAACATCAGTTTGTTGTCGCAAAGTAAGGAGAAAGATAATGGTGTTGATAGCCTCGATAGTCCTGGGTTTGGCGATGGGGCAGGTTCAGTAAAAAATTTGACTGTTGGAAGCGAAGGAAACAAACTGGGTGATGGGGTTGGGGTGGAAGGGCTAGAAGATGTTGAGGGACGAGTTCTAAATACCAAAACCAGTTTCAAGCGTGAGGGCAGCCACCAGTCTTATTTGCCAAGCGGAGGTAAAGCTGGCAGACAAAAAACACAGTTAACCGATATGAAGCTGCATGGGAAGGGGGAAGGGTTGGGGTTAGGGTCCTTGTCAATCCATAAACATTCTGTTTTCAAGAGGCCAGCGGATAGCCGAGCAGGGGGTTTGGGAAAGGTGGCTTTGGCCGAGGAACACAAAACCAAGCTCCTAAGGACCAAGTCGATTGGAAACTGGGACAGTACAAACCCCAAACTTGTAGAGGGAAGAGAAAGCGGTGTAAATGAAGGTTGGTCAAGCGAGGCCGTAGGGATAAACATTAATCAGAATATGTCTGCGCCTAGGCAGCTCCTCGGCGACAGGCCTGGATATGGCAGTCTTGCTGCAGAAGATGAGGGTAAAAAGTACCAGGTAGCTGGTAAGGGAGATTATGCATTTCAAAGTTCAAGTCTGAAAGGCGTGAATGCAGCAGGGAATTTCAACTTGCCTTCAGCAATAGCAACAAGGAGCAGGGGTAAAGGCTTTAGATTGGAAAGCGAGGCAAGACCCATCGAAATTTTGTACAGTGGCAAAAACAGCGAGACTGTTGATGCAAAAGGGTTTAAGAAACAAAACCTGGCAATTGCTGACCAACAAAACCTGATGTCGGTTTCTTTGCCTGCAAACATGATATCTGATAGCCACATTAAAAAGAGAAATAAGGGCAGATGTGCGTTTGATGGCGTAATTGTCGATAATAGAAACAGAGAGCAACGAGTTTACCAGAAAGATGCGTATGATGCCTGCGAGTCGAAACCAACGGGCAGTAACATACAGGAAAATCCGAGGTTGTCGACCTCACTGGATAAATACGAGGCGGATTTCAACAAGTTGGGTGCTAGTTACTTGGCTAATGGCTATTATAATGGCTCAGGTTCCGGTGCTATAGAAAATACAGAAGAAATCGGCATCGATGCCAGCTCAAGACTAGGTTCTGTCCGGCCGCAGAGCTCATGTATCCTGAGAGACACTGAGCCGGTTGCTAGTAACTGTTCAAGCAGCAACTTTGCTTCTGGGGCTGAGAAAGCAGAGGTAAGGGTGGAGCCGAGCCAGAGCTTAAAGCCCACGTCAGCTAAACAGCAAGGTTTGAGAAAGAGCTCTAGTATTTTTGAAAGGTCAGGCAATAAAGTATCGCACTTGGGGTCGCATACCAAGTCAAGACCGTTAAGTTTGGTTAGTGATTCTGGAAAATCGCCAGAATGTTTCCAAGGAGGGAACAAACCCCCTCAAAACAAGTATCGGAGAGGAAATACTGACGCTTTATCATCAGTGCAGAGCAATAAGCAGTTGGAGGGATCAGTTGGAACTGGCAGTCAGGAATCGTCTTTACTGGGTCATGGGAATAAAGGAGGCAAAGGTGCTGATGAAGCCAGAAATCGGATCAGAGTTGTGTTTGAAAACCAAACCAAGTCGTATCCATTTGAGATATTAAAGAAAAGTAGTACGGATAGTTTAATCAATACCAATACCAACACCAACACCAATACCAATACCAATACCAATACCAATACCAATACCAATACCAATACCAATACCAATACCAATACCAATACCAACACTAAAACCAACGCCAATTCAAGCTCTGCTAAGCCTTCAGGCGATACAAAAGGTGTAACGTCGGTGGAACAGAATGTAGAAAATGGGCTAAAGAGTTCTCAATCAAAAACAGGAGCATCACTTGGCAAGTTTAATACTGGAAGTCAAGAAGAAAATGCCCAGAATGACCATAGTTCAAACACAACAAGTTCAGGGTCACAAGATAAGGTTTATAACAACAACAATAACTTTGTTGCAAGACCAATGCGATATAAAATGTATGGATCAGCATTTGTATCGTCATCATTTCATAATGTTGGGTCGCCATCAGATAAGACTGGCAATAAAAGTGTATCACAGAACGTACAACAACAACAGCAACAACATCAACAACAACAACAACATCAACAACAACAACAACATCAACAACAGCAGCAGCAGCAGCAGCAGCAGCAGCAACATCAACAGAATAAGACTAAGCTTAAGCCAAAGTCACACATTAAAGATCAAAACCAACCGCAAGCGCAGAGGAAACCAAATGTCGATTCAGAGCAGCAAGAAGCAGAGCCACCTAGCAGAGCAAGCGGGGATCTGGCTTTACATTCAGATACAGCTGGGAGGCAGGAGAGCGAGTTTAAAAAATCAAACTCGCCAAACTCAAACTTCAAAATGATAGTTGGAAAGGTAACTGGGCTTTTGAAGTCGGAAGCACGGGCAAGAGATTCAAGTCCAAAAGCAGTGTTGGGAAACGGCCAATCACACACAAAAGAACACACCAAGATTGGTTTGAATAACGGAAGTGTATCCAAAAACGCCAGTTCATCAGATTTGGTTGCAAACAGAAGCCGTAAATACGAAAAATTGGTTCAAAGCGTGTCAAACATAAATAATGAGCATGGTACAACACACCAATTGTCACATCTGCATTCTTCCAGCCAACAAAAGCTTTCAGCTTCTCTGGATATGGTTTCTATCTCATCGTCATCGTTGAGGTCCAAGGAGATCAAAGCCTTGGCCAACGAAAACAACCGAAGCGAGGGTATTAGATTGAATCAGCACTTGGGTCAGCACCCGAGCCAGCAGAACCTTCAGTTCCAGCCTTCATTGCACACCCATCTGCCAAACAGCGGTCATAATCAGGGTGTTGGCAGTTCATTGGGGGTGTACAATTCTTCGTTAAAGCCAAGAAAGCCAGAATATGAGCTGCTGCCATTCAGCGGGCTAATTAAAGCTGCTCCTCCTCATGAAGACCATGATGCAGCTGGGGATCCAGAATCTAAAAGGCAGAAACCTAGTGGCCAAAAGATATTGCACATAAACAAACCAAGCATAGCTGCAGGCAATAACAACGAGTCTGAGCTGATAAACTTTGTAGTTGACGGATCTGCGAACTCCGAGAAGCCGAATATGGCGTTGCCAGGTGACGAGGATGTTGATGCTCTTGAGTCCAACAGGTCCCAATCAGAAATACCGTCATCAAACGCCACAGCAACACCAAATCCTACACTAAACTCAACTCCAGCAGCAGCAGCAGCAGCAACAACGGGTATGATGGGCGACATGAAGAACAGAGGAAACAATACCCGTATTGTAGTGGCATATGACCCTTGTAATGCCGAAAATACACCAATTCCAATTTCTGTTCATACCCAGAGATGGGGGTATTCTTTTCCAAACGATCTGTCAAGGTCAAGCTACTCATCCAAGTGGGCTTCATTGTGTACACCACTTATGCTTCCTCTGATGACAAACTATTTACCACCGGATCTGGACCACTTTTTTAACAAATATTCGTATACTATCAACGTGCCAGCACCAACCTTGGCAGAAATAAATACGTATGCTGTGTTTGAAAGCGATTCAGGCAATTACTCTAAAAAAGCTGGCTTGAATGGCAGAATTGGCGTTGGTAGTGGGAGTAGAATGATTGGTTCGGCTGACGGGAGATCAGTTGCTTTGCAGTCTGACTCAACAGCGAGGGGTGGAAGATTTATGAAGCTGAGTGATTCTCAAGCAAAGTACCAGAGCTTAGGGGGCAGCAGAACTTCACGCGAGCAAGGAGGAGTAGACTCAAGATCTAGGTCGAAGTTGGGGATGATGAAAGTCAACAAGCAATTTACTGGCGGGTACTCGTCGATTTACAAAAGCGACTACGGAAAGGCGCAAACTGAACACAAGCAAATGCTGGAAACAGCAATAAAAGCTGAAATCTTGCTGTCGAGCTTGGTTAATCAGCGACTGTCACAAGGGTTCCAGATTGTAAAAATACGCAATAGCAAGGTTCTGGGACTGCGAAGTGACCAGGGGCTGGAGTTAAATGCGCAGATGGCAAGCTCTATTCCTGGATTTAGTGAAAATAATGACATTGATGGCGGTGGGATAAACGGCATCAACAACGGCGGCAGCAGCAATAGCAACAGCAACAGTATTATAAATGCCAATATAAATATGAATGTAAGCTTTGGAGTGAATTCTGGCAGCAAGGTCTCTGGTTTTAACCCACAATCAAGCATGGGCATTCCTATTGCGGTGGATCCTATTCTCAACAAGTCATTGATCCAGAACTTATCGCAGGCGCAGTACCAAACCGCCAAAAATAACGCAGCCAGTTTGAGAGTTGGTTCAGTTAAGGAGGGTGTTTCTGTCAGAAATAGGCCATCTTCCCAGAGAATCAACCACGAATTCCCAGCAGAAAATCGGTACAAAGAAAGTAGGGATTATGGCAGAGACTATAGCAGAGTGTTTAGTTCTGGCAGACCAATTGGCTTTGATCCGCGACAGCCTATAATGGAGTCGGGGGAAATAGTAGAGCTCGAGTCATTAAAAACCACGCCAACAAAAGCGCGCACTGATAGCACCAAGGTGGCAGTGGACATGCCAAAGTCTAGGGTAGTTCCGCTAGAAAAACCACAGAGCCAACTAGTCAGCGATTCTGGAAACAAGAGCATGGTGGTACATGATGGGAGCAGAGATGCTGAAAGCGGGTCTTGGGCTGGTGTAAATGAGAAGCTGGAAACTGGCGGAGTTGAGAATATCAGGCTTGAAAGACCCGCGTCTGAAATGAAGGAACATAGTCCAAGGCTGAACTACGGATCTCCAAGCAGTAGCAGCATGTTTAAATACAATATAAGAACAAACATGAGTCAAGGATCAAATAAGCTAAATTATATATTGCCAGCTTCGCAAACATCTTCAAGCGTTGCGTCGTCATCAAGTCAGCAACAACAACAACAGAATCTAAAACAACAGCAACAACAACAGCAGCATTTAAATACTTTAATGAAGGGTCCACATTATCCAGCAAATCTGCAGCCAGGACCAGCAGCCATAGACATATCAATCACGGGGGCATCACAGTCATTGTCATTGGATATGTCGCCATCCACGGTTTGTTTGTCGAATGGCAGACAGATCCAGTTTCTTTCGTACACTGAGAATGCAATGACTGGGATCAGCCAGCTTCCAGTGTTGACGGTTTCGAGGTACGAGTGGGTGTACCCATTTAATTCCGAGCCAACTGAATACAAATACAACGTTTGGCCCAGTAATAGCAGATCAGGGTATATAGAAGCGAGCACGACTTTTGAGTTCAACTCGATGAACGATTTCAATTGGAACAAGCTGGATCACATGTTGGTTGGTGACCACAAGGACATGTCTAATGGCCCAAGACAAAACAGAACTCAGTATCTGCTGATTCCAATGGACACATTCCCACCAGATTTGATTGTCGAGTCCCAGTCCCACGCAGAGCTGAACGACGAAGAGTTAAGAATAGCCAACTTTGAAAAGTTTCTTGAACAGGTGTTCAAGTCTATTAGGAGCGATGTAAAGGAGGAACTTTTGTCCAGAATGGAGAAGCTGCAGAAAAGCGCATACAAACCACCGTTCGTTTCGGCTGGAAACCAACAGAAAACAGCTCTGGATTTGGACAACTCTGTGACACCACCAATACCACCACACCTAACCAATATTTACCTAAACAGCCAGTTGGGGATAAACTCGCGATACCATAACGATACCAAAACCACAAAGTCAACTGGCCTAAACACGTTTAAAAGCGGAGTTTCTAGAATCAAAAGTTCATTGAATTTATCAAAGAAAAGCGACCAATCAAAAGTTAACTTTAACAGCAGCGTAACCAACACTAGCACCAATCTACCAACCGAAACTAACCGGCTGCCAGCACCCTCAGCAAGCACAAATGCAGAGTCTGAAACCCACGCTGAAAGCAGAGCTAGACAGAACAGCTTTATAAGTGTCAGCGATGCAACAGACTTGAATACAAATAAACACGAGCGGAGCTCCAGTAACAAACCTCATTTGGCGTCTGCAGAATCAGGTTTAGGCGACGGTGTACGTGTGGATTCGAATGTCTCGCTAGATGGGTGTGTAAGCGATAAGGCTGCTTCTACCAATAGTACAAGGGAACTACACAGAATGGACTCTGGCGATTTGAGTTTGTTAGTTCAGACTGGCGGTAAGGACGGGGTAGATTCATCAAAACAGGCGATGAATGCGGACACCAGCTCATTTGCGCATAAACAAGTCAATATTCAGCGGGAAGATTCTACACCAGGTATCAAACACAATAGTTCATTCAAATCGCTAGAAAGTTTGAACGCAACCGAAGAGTCAGGTCCAAAGCCAGCAAACGACAGCAGTGCCAAGGAAAACAAAGATGTTGTAAACACAAACTCTAAAAATTACCGTTCAGGCGGTGACCAGATTACGAAAGATTCGAGTGCAGTTAATGCTGTTGAGAGCACAAGGAGTGAAACAGGCAATGTTGGCCAAGTTGAGGCAAATGAAGCTAACGAGTTGGTAGTAGAAAGTAGCCGGCTAGACGCTACACCAGGATTGGTAAAGGCCGAAAAATCAGCAAGTGTCTACAAAAACCAAAGTCAGATTAAAATTGGAAACATAATCCATAGCGAGCTGCTTCAGATTAGATATACCTCTTTGTATCCGGCTGCATACATCAACTGGAGGTTGGAGCTGTATCTGGACCAGAGACTAGGGACACACAGCGAGAATTACGTACCTTTCCCACCACCAGCAGCTGAAACGCTAGAGACAGTGTTTTCGATTAGACACAAGGAGGACGGCAGTCGGCTGTACCTGCACTCAAAGTCGCCCTTTGAGTTGATTTCCTACTGCATCCAACACCCTTTGTGTGGGCTTTGTTTTTCAGAGCATCGATGGCATAACCACCACTACTACAACGTGTTTACAGGAAACCAACTGACTAACTGGATAATGCTAAACCTGGTTGATGTTTCCAACCGTCAACAGGCAACACTCGTGGGAAACACGTTTTTGAAGCGTGGAATAATAGTTCATGCAGCTCGTGGACTGCCGTTTTTAGATGGGTACTATATATATGGTCTCTCAGACGAGGCAAAAGTATACACGGATTTGAATGTTCTGATTTCAATTCTAACCGGTCCCAAGTACGCTTTACCTGGAGCAAGCTACCCGCTATTCATTGATGAATCCCACAGCAGCTCCACTTCTGCACCAGTAGGGAACAACAACAACAACACCGGGTTACCAGCAAGTAGACACGAAACCGATCCAAGTAAAGATGTAGGTCAGGTGTATGAAGGCCAAACAGAGTCCAAGGTTCCAAGAGAAAAAAGTTTGGCGTATTTAGGCTACTACAACAAGTTTGGAATATTGAAGGGGGCTACAGCTTCATCCAGCTCTGACCCAGCAGTTTCGAAAAAACCAGCAGTCCAAACAGCCGGCTTAAACTCGGATGAGCTACTGCATCGGCTAAACAAAACCGTAAATGTTTCTTCAGACAATAGCCAATTGACTACCAGCAGCTCTGGATTCAACAGCAGTCAGGCGGCACCCGCGCATTCACTGAGCAATGAACTTGTGGTGGACCCGCTTGAAAGCAAGCAAAAGACCAAAACTACAACAACGTTCTTTTTGCCATCGAAACACAAGTCTGATTCAAGCTCAAGTTCAAGCCCCAAAGTCCTGCCAAACCTAAAACCAATTTCGAACACCAACACCAACACCAACACCAACATGGATATAAAACCGTTGGATTTGGAACACATCATACCATTAAACAAACAAATTACATCGTTCACAGGTCCTGACACAACTGCTGCATTAAATACAAAAGAGTATAGCAGCTACATACCCATACACACCACCAACAGACCTGTTGTATCTGATAGCGTTGATATTGTCGAGGCTGTTGGTGTGAACTTTAACAAATTCAGTAATTTGAATTCTGAAAAGTCGTCCACTTTGCGCTTGGAACCACCTGCTCTCACAAAAAAGAACAATGATCAACTGTTGCCCAACGAGTTAGAGCTGGTAGAGTCAGATGGCGGGAATGTAAAAACTCCGGGTGCAGCAGGACCAAGTGACACTCATCAAACTAGTTCAGGCTGCGTTTTGGAACCAGAGAGTAGTGATGCCAACTACAGCAAGCCAAATTCAACAACCAGCAAAGTTTCTAAACCAAACTCGGAGATGAAACGAGATTCGAACACAGATTCGAATACCAGTTCAATTTCCAACCTGAACTCTGACACCAACTTTTTATCAAATAGCAGCTGTAATAGCAATAATGACTTTGTTATACATGCCGTTGGTAAAGAGGTCAGTGTTCTAGCTGAAAGCCAGTTGTTGACCTCTGGTGCAAATAATTTGGATAGACAGGTGTCCAATGATTCCGACAGTGGAGCAAAGCCAGCACAGCTTGTTAAACACCAAGAGAAGGCCATTAGTAGTACTAAACCGGCAAATGACAACACTGTTTCTTTCACTGAAAACAAGGAAACTGAGCATAATATTACAAAACTTGCGCCAGGAACAAATCCAAGTCTAAAAAACAACACTGGCCCAAGCGCTGATGTTGACAAAGAAGCCATTAGCGACAGTGCAGCTCCAGTCAGCCACTTTGAGTTTGCTGGCACTAAAGCACAGGGATCGAAGCCAAAGTACAAGATAAATCCGCGCATCCACAACTACATTGAAAATGCAGGTAGGGTTAGGAGCAAAAGCAAAAGCGGGCCTTTGGAGAGCAAAACTTTGCTCAATTTGAATACCGATAGCGAATTAAAGTTTGGCTCAAAGTCATTAAACCGGATCAAAGAGCAGATCCAGCTGGAGTCGTTGTTGGCACACAACCCTTTGCCACTAAAAATCAACATGAACCGTACGTTTGACTTGGAACTTGACCCACTGCACCGATCGTCAAAGCCTGAGCATGCAGTGCTGCACTTTGATTCTATTCAAAACCCATTCACTTGTTGCCACTTTTCTTTGAGTTGGCTTGATTGCTCGCCAAGACTTATCAACGAACTGATTCACAGTTGGTCTTTGATGGCTAAAAGATGTGGAATGAAATTGGTTGAGGTTCCTTTGTCGCATAGCTCTGATGAGGCAAAGAAAGACCCGTTCCATTTCCCTGAAAAAATTGTGCTTTGTCAGGAGCCACCCAATCCAAAATACATTTTCATCTACTCCAGCAACAAGTCGTGCATTAATCCCACAAACAATCTGGAACCCCACAACTACTACAGCCACAACAGCATAACCAGTGGCAAAAACGACTTTATTGACTATGGAGCTGTTACAGGCGAACTTAGTGAGTTGGAAAACAATTTGAAGCCGTATTGCTGCAGCGACTGCAACTCTTACCACGAGGACGAAATGGATATAAGCTACGAAAGCGTGTGTCCGGATTTTGAAAACGATTCAGGAGATGGTTCCGGTTCTGATAGCGATGACTTGGGCGTTGAAGACAGCGATTTTAGCGATGAAGATGACTTGATAGACGCACTGAGCCAACCGAATGAGTTCCAGACTAGCGAAGAAAGGACAGAGATCAGATCGTTCTGCTCGCTGTACCGGCTAGTGAAACAAGGTTACTTGAAGGAAAATCAGTACATCAACAAACTGCGACTGAAAAAACAAATCAACAAAGCAAAAAAATCCATGTTCAATGGGAAAATGGCACAGCTACTCTGCGGTCTACCCAGCTACATATTCGAAAGGGAGTTTCTGATGGCTCACGGATTTGTCTTGGACGTTGAGGCTAGCAACAACTTTCCATCAAGCTACACCCTAGAAAGACGCTTTTCCTACCCCAGAAAAGACATCGAGTACACTCAGTATATACACAAGAGCGGTACCGCTTTTGTTCGGATTTCAGACAATGGAACATTCTTGTGGATCAACAACCATCTGTTTGCATCACACCAAAACTCCAGTCGAGCAAACCCCATACAAGCTCTGGCAAAAACTACCAACTCTTCCAATCCAGCCCCCAACAGCATCGTAGCAGCATCTGGTGCTGGTATGCTGAGCCTCAATAACCCTGCATATAACACTGGAACCGGTAATGTTTCTGGTATCAATCATAATCTCACCAACACAGCGGTGTCCAGAAACATAAGCAGTAGTGTTTTAGGGACAACCACCAACACTACCGTTGGTCCAGGCTCAGGTCCAGGCTCAGGCTCAGGCTCAGGTTCAGGTTCAGGTTCAGGCTCAGGCTCAGGTTTGGGTTTGGGTTTGGGTTTGGGTTTGGGTTCAGGCTCAGGTTTCGGTGCTGGTATTGGTTTAGGTTTGGGTGGTGGTTCTGGAGTCAATTTGGATTTTGTAGGAAGTCACGGAGCTGGTTTGGGTTTGGGTGCCAACTCGAGTCAACACCAACAAAGTGCCATGGATGTGTCTACTCCACTCCAGACAACCGATACTAGTGTCAACACACCAGTGGTTAGCGGAGGCTTTAATAATAGCGGGGGTCTGTCGCAGTTCCACGCAGCAGACAATTTCCCCAGCTCTATTTTAAACCTTAATCTGAACATCAACATTAGTCTAAGTTCGAATAATGGAGGGGACAACGATATGGGTCTAGGTACCAATTCAATTGACAATAGGTTTTTGTTGGAGGGCTCAAGACATCACCTGAACCAGCCCTCTTTGGTGTCTACTCCTGCAAGTGGCAAATTTGGCTCATTTTCCAACCCATCAAGCATTGTTCCCAAACTCAACCAGCTAATAACATCTGGTCTGGGCTCCTCGCTGAATCTGCCGCACTCGTTTGTTGCAACCAACACAGCAACACCAGTTGCTCCTATTTTCCCAGAGTTCAACGCACCGCATACGCCATTCAGATCCGCTCCTGCTAGTGCAGATCTGGGTGTCGAAATGGATGTTACACCCAGCCGGCTTTTCAGTCGCTACTCTCCGAACCGCTTTTACGACTCTGGCGTGGATTATAGTATAAGCGAGCCTACAATTATTGATCTTCGGGTTGAGGGCAGTTACCCTAAACTCTTGCCTCACCAATATTTAGACAACAATAACACATCGCTGTTTGGAGACGCTATTGGTGACCGCATCAATTTAGATGGTGGTGCAGAGGATTTAGCCGTCGTTCCTGGTCTCGATAACAACTTCAGTTTAGGACAAGCAAAAAAGAATTTGAGCATAGCTGCTGCGTCTGAAAACACCGTATCTACCACCAATCAGACCGCTACGCTAAACCCTGGCCCAGATCGTTCTAAAGAGAAACGCGTTGGAGTTACTAAAAGCTCTAACCTTGTCCAAAGAAGGAACAAAGCTAAACATAGACATGGATCAAATGCAGCTAATGCTACCATGTATAGTTCAACATGTTCTGACTGTCTATCCGGCGGTTTGAGCAAACAAGAAAACGGCTACACTCCAAACACACACGTCAAATTCAGTGGCTCTAGGCCGAGCAGCTCTAATTTACTGATCTGTGACATTTGCGGTGTGGAGAAAGACTCGAGTAATTTCGGTGGCTTGGAAGACGCAGGTGTTGAATTTGGAGTCGATGACAACAGCGAGTTTTCCGACTCGCACGAATTGTCAGACATTGATGAACCCAGCAGCGCTGAGGACGAGGGCCTATCGCTTAAATATGTATTTGGGAACCGTATTGGCCCCAAAGAGGCTGATAAGGCTAAATCTACCTCAAGAGATAGTGTGTTGCCTAAAACAGAGCCTAAACTCAGCTACCAAACTCCAAGCGCAGAAAATGTAGTAGACAACCAAGCAAATAGCAATGGCCAAATTCCGCAAAACCAGCCCCGCTTTTCTGATGCTGTCAAGCAAGCAGCAGAGTTTCTAACGAGTCCAGCAGTTCACCAGGGAGCTCCAAACCCAGACGTGCTGCGTCAGCACTTTGAAGTTCTTACCAGTGAAAAGGATTATGTTGTCCACTTTTATAAAAAAACTCTGCAGAGCTTTAGAAGGCAGCACAGGAGTATTGAACTTTACAGATTTGTTACTAAAAAGAAAAGATCATCCAAATCTGGAACACCCAGCCGCTTCAGCAGAAACTACAGCAACATTAAACTTGATGAAGCCCGGGAAATCATCAACTACGACGATATTGACTATTCCAATGGATGCTTTAGAAATGATTCACATGCCAATCACCAATATTCAAAAAAATCATCGGAAACGTCGCTCCTTGTTGACCAGGTCACCGGCTCCAATTGGTTTTACTTTGGCAACGAGCGGTTTTTTTAAGCCTGAGCAAACTGACTCAGTTGTCAATCTAACATTTTTCACATTATTTGTAATTTCCATTTTTTCAATCAAGTTTTGTCTTTGACATTGCTTTTATTTCGAATTTTTTATTATTATTGTTGTTTTTTCTAGCTTATTCATTGAGTTTTGGTTTATACTTTTACTATCAATATCATTACTATATAATCCAAGAATTGACAAGTTGATGGTGTAAGCTGGTTGTTGATTCTGGCCGAAATTTGTAAAAACGCTAATAATCCTTAATTTACCATAATTTAATATCATTTAGTTTGGCAAAAACTATCAACCTAATAATTATTTTTTAAATCTCTCGGCAAAAAAAAAGACGTTCAAAAGTGGTTGGCTCAAAAAAAACAAGCAACAGCCGATGCACCTTCCCCAGCTTTTGCATCAGTGACAAACGATGTACTGACATTGCTATTAGCTCGCTTTCTTTGCAGACTTGAAATATTTAAGATTAATTAGGCCAAGTTTATTTCCCAAACACACAGAGAATTGAATTTGTTAAGCAATCAAAATTTAACTATAATAGCTAAACCCCTGTTGGTTAGTAGGTTAATTTAAATTGCTGCGAGCTGAGAATAGAAATCAAGTTCCGCAAATTTGAAATCAGCGATGGTTTTGAAATCAAATCTCAGTGCGTACAATACCTGAGATTGGAGTTTAAAACCTGTAACTAAAAAAAAATGTAGTAAATAAAATAAAAAAAAGTCAGTTCAAACATCAAATTCCACCTTGAAAACATGACTGATAAAAATAAATAAATACTAATCTGGTAATGCCGAACGTAAGCTTAAGGCTAATTATAGTCGAATTTGCCCACAAGTTTGCTGTCAATGACAAGATTTTGTTGAAATATTGGCGCGAAACTGTGTAACCACACCTCATAACTCCAATCAATTTCATATCAACGAGATTTTAAAATTCCCATCAACTATAATCTCTAGGCACGACAGCGATAAAGCAACAGTATCTAAAATGAAATGAGAATAACCCTGTGTGTTGTTCGAGTTTTCAAATCGTCAATTCAACAAAAAAAAAAATGAATATAAATACAATAAGGGGCATCAACAGAAATAAGGCACAGGTTATTTAAAACGCAAATTCAAATTCCTTGAGTTTATACTGTACCCCAACAGGCTTTAGTTCTAACTTGAGCACCAATCCCGTCTCTAGCTACATTTTCAATTCCAGTCACAGCTCTAGTCACGGTTCTTGTCACAGTTACAGTCACAGTTCTAGTCCCAGCTACATTCTCGCATAGTATATAATGCTACATACAATATATAATAACCACAACTCGTTGTTTGGGTTTGGGTTAAACAGCCAAAATATCCAGAAACAGCAGGACAGACTACAAGCAAAACTATGGATGACTCAGTGGAGGCAATACAAACAGCAAGACAAGCTAAGAAAAGGGGCGCTGCAAGACCAAGAAGTCGAGTTTGACCCAAGTCGGGATTTAGAGCAGATAGATTTCTTTGAGTCAACTCCAACATTCCGCCCCCAGGCCAAAAAACACCCACAAAAAAGGCGGTTAAGCGCAATAATCATATTCAACCAAGATACACAATAGAACCACCCCCCAGAATACGGCATCGATATCCGTCGCGAATTGCATTTATTGCTAGAAATCAAAAACAGGGTTTTAAGCTTTCATGCCAATTATAACAAAGTTTACATAAACGTTGGCAAATATATACGATCACTGTGCGTTGTATATCAGTCATCCGTTTGTTAACAAATTTAGTTTTCCATAAATGTATTATTTAAAAGAAGGTAGCTTTTTTGTATTATGTAGTTTTAACAGCCATCTATATTTAATCTATAAACCAGAATAAAACAACATTCAAAAATAAAACTAACATTCCAGACTGTCTATGTGGATATGTCCTGCTGAGTTGGATCAACAATTCTACAACTCAATTCTAAAAGGAAACCGGTGGCACAGTGATATTTTTGTTGGTAATCGACATGAACTTGTAAATTCTACCCATCGCAACAGGATCAGTTAGTCGCTTGTACATTGAGATCAGTGTTCTTTGCGTTTCGATATCTTTAGCTAGCTTTAATAGCTGCTCAAGTCTCGCCTGTATTCCCATCTGATGTAAAAAGTGTTGTTGCTCAACCGGACCAAATGCATTTGCTATTAACCGTCCAATTTATCAACAAAAGTTAAACAAAAACAAAAACAATATCAAAAACAATACCAAAAATACGCTTTATACTACAATTTTATCCCAAATCAAGAAAAGTATAAATGCACAGTTAAATGCCGTTAAGACTGGTAATTAAAGGTCTTACCAAATGGCTCAATGGCTTTTCTTAAATATGAAAAGTCAACATCTGCTGTAAGATCCATCGTACCCGGCTGCAACAGCGGGCTAACAAACTTGTGATTGGATATGCCCTAACGAAAACACCATACATTTATTAAACATGGCAATCAATGAAGAAAAAGTAGCATATATTTGAGTATTTGGTAGTACGCTTGTAGTCGCATCAGGACCAACAAGTTAATACACGCATTTTAGTCCGAATAATAAAAAAATATAAACAGTGCCAAAACAAAGTCGAAATAAATTCAGAGTAAAACAAGAGTAAATTCAGATCAAATAAGAATAAATTATAGTAATACAAGAGTGATGTTATAGTACAATTGATAGTGGTTTACCCTAAAAGTCGATCCCTGAGTCCAATCTTGGCCATAATCAACTATGAGTCCAACTCCATTGTTTTCGCCAATCATTTTCGCCAGCAATTGGGCTGTACTGGCTGATTCAGGAGATATCTCGATTGTGTCACCATTATCAAAGTCTCTTTGGAATTTTTTGTCAGTTAGGAAAACCGTTGAGTTTACTGTTGGTTTTTTTGTTTTGACAAATCTAAACAAAGCCGATTTCTTCTCGCCATCAACCAACGCTTCTTGAGTTGAATTTCTCTTTGTGTAAGTTTTTACCGACGGACTCAATGTGGATATTATGGGCTTATGCGTATAGTCTGCCTTGTGAGGCTCGGTTATTTTAGTTGAGTTTGAGTCAGTGTTGTTGATATCAACCAATATTTCCGACCACCCATTTTGGCCAAGCTCAAATCTATGGATTGGTAGCGCGTCAAAGAATTCGTGTGCCATTGCCATCAAAGTTGAATTTTCTAAATTTAAGCAGCCACATTAAATGTTAGTGCTTGATCCGCAACGTTTTCAGTTTACCACCACAAGGTATAAATCAAACTGGACGTATGGAATACAGCAGAATTTATATTCTAGTGCAAATTCATATGTAACACTCACCAGATATCGTCACACCATCAAGAGTACTTGACCATCTAACTTCTGTATTTTGGTATGAGCTGGTGCTTTGTATTGGCGCATTTCTGTCCTTGTCATTGAATTTGGTATCTTCTTCTTTGCATCCTAGCTTTTTCATTTGTACTTTTCTAAGCTCTACGCTGTTTTCCACTAGATGGATGCATTTTATACTTGACGCAAACTTTTTAAATCGCTGTGCCGCCTGGTATTGCAATTAAATCCAAAATTAACATACACATTCTGTTTTAATACAATCAAATTTATCTATTGGTAATGATTATCTCGCCTTTCCTCCCCCCCCCCCCCCCCCCCCCCCCCCCCCCNCCCCCCCCCCCCTCCCTGACTATACTTGAATAACAAGAACTGTGCTAATTTGACTCTGCTCTAAGTCACTGTCACAAAACACGACTCGGTAATCGAACATATTAGAGAAGATAATAAAGGAATTATGAACTTACTCTGAGCATGTCACTCATCAGCGTCCCTTTGCCAGGCCCAAGCTCAATAAACTCTATTTGTTCAGGACAGCCCATTTTCTCCCACATTGCAATATACCAAATCACTACAACCTTATTATGATTAATATCAAGATTTAATCGAAATTGTTATTAAAACCATCGCAGTTTACCCAAAGCAGGTTATAACACACAACAGCACTATTAGTACGAGTACTCTTGGCTATCCGTAATTAGGAACTAACAATGCAGCAAAAATATTGGATACTTACCTCGCCAAACATTTGACTTATTTCAGGTGAGGTTACGAAATCACCCGTTTTTCCAAAAACAGTGTTGCTGCCATAGTATCCGCCAATGGGACTTGTCAGGGCCAACCGCATATACTCTGCAATGGTAATAGGACCAGTGGCCTAAGTAGATTATTTTAACGCATATTATTTCTTGTTCAATCCATTCTCACTGCAAACTTTCAGAAGGATAATCCTAATAAATTGCATACCTGACGATTTGTTACGTTTTGGATCAAGCTAAAATAAAAACAGAAATACAATTCTTACCAATATTTGCTGCCGAAGCTGCTTGATTAAAGGCGAGTGCTCTGGTTTATTTTCCGTGTTTACCAGAAGCCGGTTAAGATCAGTCACTTGCCTTTTTTGTTGAAATACTATATTCGCTTTACTAGTTTTGATTGCATTTGTGTTTGGAATTCCAAGAGCCGTGCTTAGCGTCCTCAATTTCGAGGGAATTTTATGAATGCCAAAGTTCATTTTAAAGGTTATTTAATCGTTTTTAAAAGCTGGCCTCTTGCTCTTATTATATCGTGCTGTGATGCACAAAACAGTGCTGTGTGTTTCTTTTTTTTCTCAAACAGTTATCACTGTAGCGCCAATAAATATATTATCCCGCTTGATTTGTGGGTTGAATTAGTTACGATTGGCAGTGGAAGTTCACCTGATGTTTAATGTGGAACTTGCTTGGAAAGCTTTATCATTCCTAAATAACTATTTCAAATAGCGCCTTTAATTCTTCTTTTTCTTCCCTTTTTTTTACTATTCGTATTAAAGTGGTAGAACAAACAGCAAATCACAGTTAGTTTTTAATTTACTGGCTGGGATATAAAAAAATAAATTAATATACCGCTTAATGGCGCATTTAAGTAAATATCATTGATGTTTTGTGTTGTTTTTTCTTTTTTTCTTTTTTATCACAACAATTTGTCAAGAAGATATAGTTCTGTTTGACTCGATGAAAGACGGAAACGGCAATTATAAATGTAGATATAAAGTAGGGACACAGCAATAAAAAACAAGAACTTTTTTTTCAAAGAAAACAAGCGGAAAACGAAGGTGCATACAATGGTAGGGAGTTCAAAGAGCAATGGCGGACAGGCGAAATCAGGGTTTTTTGAGTTTATAAGGTCAAGGGACACTAAATCGCCATCCAACAGGGCGTCGCAGTCATCAAATTCGAGTGTGGCTGAGTCGAAATTAAATGCGCAGAGCATCAAGTCGGGGGATGCTGTGTTTGATGATTTAAACAGCAGCTTCAATAAAATAGGGAATTTGTCGGATGGGAAAGTTGGAGGACTGAGGCAGCTGCTGGGGAGTAAAAGAAACGATGAGGAGTTTAATTTGCAAGTAAAGGGGGATAACACAAAAGACTCGAGCATACTTTTCAATGAAGCGAATGAAGCAGTTGAAGCTAATTCAATAAGTAATAGTGAAGAAAAAAACAGTACAAGCAAAGTCACCAGTGTGAAAAGTGGTATATATAGACAGGGAATAAAAGGGGGGTATAGGGAATTTGAAGCTGAAGATATAATAGAGAATGTGGTAATAGCAGGTCATGATAATGGAGAAGGGGAAGGTGAAGGGGACAAGAACAAAGGCAAAGAAAAGGGCGTGGAAGTGGAACTTGGAATGGACAAGGAAATGGAAATGGAAATGGAAAAGTCAAGAGAGCAGGAGGCTAGAGATAGAGAGAGAGAGGGAAATGCAGAGTTGGTAGTAGCGGTGGGTAGAGAAGAGCAGCAAGCGATAATCAAGGATATAGTTGAGGAATTTGAATATTTGTTGGAGAAGAGTCAGCAGATGTTTTCAGGGATCAGAGAGTTGCCTACAATTGGAGGTAAACAGTGGATGTCGCATTTCCAAAGGACATTTGGGGTATATGCGAGACTATGGAAATTTCAACAGACACACAGGATGATACTGGAGAACGCAGATAACTATGGGCTTCGGCGATGGGAGGTTGGAGAAATAGCATCAAAGATAGGGCAGCTGTATTACCACTACTACTTGCGGACCAGCGATGTGAGCTACTTGAATGAGGCGAGCAAGTTCTACAAGGCTATTCAAGATAGACAGTACTTTCGGGATGTTGTGGAGATACAGAACTTTGCATTGATGATCAAGAAGATGAGATATTATGCAAGGTTTATTGTGGTTTGCTTGCTGCGGAAAAGGGACACGGAAACAACAAAGCTGTTGGCTGAACTATCAGAGCTGGTGGAGGACTATTCAGCGATATTCAACCCAGTTGATAAAGCAGAGTGGAGGCTAGTCGTTAAAGAAATTCAGATATTCCTAAAGGTAATAACAAATGTTGGTACTGATATGCATAGTAGCTACACCAACAACAACATTATTGGATTAGCAATATGAATAATCATTAAAAACGATAACGGTGATGATGAATAGGCCTACAGTTCATTAGCACCTACAGATGAAAACGGAATACATTACAAGTTAAAGGCTAGTCGAGACTTGCATAGAAAGGAGGGGTTTTTGGGGCCAGCAGGGTTTGACAAAAACGTTCTTCAGCAAGCAGTGATAGTTGGGAACTGTCAGACGCAGATAAAATTTTCAGAGATGACTTTGGACATGTACCATATTCTCCATGCTCTGGAATACGAGCACCAAGCAGAAACCGAAGCTACGAATGATATCCAGGGCACAGTTGGGGAGTCAAAGAAGCAGTACGAGAGCAGCAGTGACAATGGAGACGAAAACAATGAAAACCAGGAAAGCAGAGAAAGCAGAGAAAGCAGAGAAAGCAGAGAAAGCAGAGAAAGCAGAGAAAATAAGGAAAATAAGGAAAATGGAGAAAATAGTGAAAGCAAAGAACACGAAGAGGACAATGAACTGGGGCAGAAAATGGAGGAAAACAGAGAAATAAAGACTAAAGAACGGAGCGGGGGTGAGGTTGAAGATGGCGCACCAAGGTTTGAAATTATCAATCCGCAAAAGACAATGTTGTACAAATCAAATTACTCTACGATAATATCGTATTTAGTCAACTCGTACCAAGAAATCGATAGGGAGTCGTGCATGTTGCTGTACTTTTCGGCAGAAGGCAGCTCAAACAGCAGCATAACCAAATGTAAGCACATAAATTGTACATAACAAGATAGTTGTACACTCTGTACACAATCGCATGCACTGTATCAACTAACAGGCTTATTGTACAACAACAAAAACATAGATTTTGGGTACAGTTCAGGAGTCAAAACAATTTCAAGAGTTCAAATGGATAAGCAAGAAAATTCAAACAGCGCAATGATGGCAGACACAACGTTTGCAGCAGAGCCAGTGCTTGAGGCGCATTGTTTGTACCCGGCAGACTTGATCCCGCTGACGAGAAAGCCGCTGTTTGTGATTATAGAAAGCGGGTACTCTTTGTCTTTTAAAGACTTGAATCCGCTGTTTGGCCAGCCTCTAATGTGTCTGATGTCGCCAGTAAAAATCCCAACTTTGCCAAACTTCAACATGGCAGCATCAGGAAACTTGTACACTCAGTTTCTGCATTCTCCGGTAGTTGGATTTTGCACGGTTTGCAATATAAACTCGGTTTCTAATCTGTTGTGGGACTGGGTGTTGAACTCGTTTATGGACATTGAGGAAACTGTTTGCCAGTTGGTTATTAGTGGGTTTTCTGATACTGCGTTTGGCTTTTTTACCCGCGATTACTTTTTACGACGGTTGTTGGTTAGGCATATTGTTTGCTGTTTGATATTGCACCACTGTGTGTATTTTACCGAGCCTGAGGTAATACTAAGCTTATATGTACCACTAATTATTTGTATTGCAAAACAGAATTTTTTTGACACTAGAGTTGACTAACAAGCAAACTTGTATTATGTATATAATTTCAATTGACTATTTCTCTACATCCTTATACCGTTTGGCAATCAGAACTTTCCGACTTGCAACCCCGAACTGCCTGAAATCGACTTTGTTGGGTCGGGAATATCTGCAAAACTTAAAGACATAATAGAGGCTCTAAATGTTTCCGCTTTGTTTGATGGTTTGTTGCCTGCAGAGTTTATTTCTGCTACCGAACCTCAGTTGGCTGATAACACAGCTATAAGCAGAGTAAATTCACCACAATTGGGTCTTGAAGTCGGCACTCCGGTAGCCAGCAGTGACGTAGATATCATTGTAAATGTCGGTGCTGATGAAGGTGCCGATGAAGGTGCTGATGGAAGTGCTGATGAAGGTGACAATGTCAGTGATAATGCTGATTTCAGTGGTAATGTTGGTGATAATGTTGCTCGTGATGTAGATCTCAATGATGAGATTGGGAGTTTAAACGATAGAGTTGACAATAGTGATAATAAAATCACCCGTTTCGGTAATGGTGATAAAAGCGATGCCAAGCAAAATTCAAGAAGATCGATCTCAAACGTCTCAATATCAGACATTGGCAACAACCTTGAAATTGACACCATTGCTAATCAGCCACCAACGACCAACTCGTATAGCTTTAAACAACCCGCAACTATAAACAAAATCTCAAACTCTATACATAACTTGGTGCATAATTCCAAACCAAACTCAACCAGCAGCTCAAAGCATAGCTCAGCAGTAAACCTGAACTCTAACATGGACACTGACTTGGTAGATCCTGTCAACAGTGGTCCCAATAATCCAAGCCCATACCATGGCCACAATCCAAGCTCAAACTCCAAGCCTATAATGAGCTTTATTGCCAGCACAATCACCACAAACCCAGTGTTGCCGCCATCAATAACATTTGCCGATGTTTCTGAGAACGTAAACAACAACATGGATATCAACATAAACGTCAGCTCAGTTCCCGTCTCCAACAATCCCGACCTGGAACCAGGCTCAAGAAGAAACTCCAGACCGCCTTCAATTCATCCTTCTACTGATAGTCTTAATCGCAGCAAGGATCTTTCCCCTGTGCTTCAGGAAACAACAGCATCTTTTATCCCGAATCCAAATGATGAAAGTTCAAATAGCGGAGGCGGCGTGAGTAGTGGTATTGTCCATCAACTCAACAACGCGGTTGCCAATTCCACTTCCAGCCAAAACTTGGGTTTGGCTCTTGGTTTGCGTCCAGCTTTGGGTTCTAGTTCAAATCTAAACTCAATCGTTGGCTCCACAATTACCAACCACACAGCTGAAACCCCAAGTGCAAGCGCTACTATAGCCGATTCTGTTTTATCCAACGAAATGCCGCCAAACATTACTACTACTCCTGAATTTCCAGCAATTAATTAGGTTTCGCCGATGCTACCAACTATTCCTTTTTTTTTATCAGTTCAAGTGCATAATTTACTCCAATCTTTAATATTTTATATCTACTATATTGACAAATTCAGCCTTGTTTCTCTTTATCTTTTTTTTTTTTACCCTCTTTTATTTTTGTAACGAGTGAATATAACTTGCATGTAATGAGAGAATATACTTTGAATTTTTCTGCAACTCTCGATTTTTATTTCTACTAACCTACATTTACTAATCCCCAACTGTTGAGCAATACATGCTCGTTTTTCATAAAATAAGTCTTTGACAAAACTATTTTTCATCTTTTTGGTTTAATTTTCTCACTTAATATTGCACGTTTTATTTAAAATAAATAAATAAACAAATAAACAAATAAATAGTCGACTAATCATCCCAAATCGCTTTTGCGAATGTCAAAGTATTTGAAAATGAAAATTTCAAAGTTCCCAGAAATTCACCCGAAATCAGAGCCCAAGATTTCGGATTTGGATTCACAATCGGATTCAGATTCAAACCAGTACATTTATCCAAGTTGCTGCTCAGCCAAAAAAATAAACATGTTTAAACGAAGTGAATGCCACTTTTACAATAAAAAAAGAAAAAATGTCCACAACCCTGACCTTAAACATTCTCCCAAAAAGAAATTTACTAAACCCACGCTATAACAATGAACATCTAAAACCCAATCTTAACTACTGCATTACACACTTCAACCAATATATAGCTGAATTAAAGCAGGGTTGCATTCTATTTGATGTCACTTTCGGACGATTTTCTCAGCCAAACTCATCATCTTTTCTTGTTGTATTCAAGCTTAATTATTAGTTATGTGATAAGCCCATAAAACATTTCGTTAAAACACTACACTACACTACACTACACTACACTACACTACACTACACTACACTACACTACACTACACTACACTACACTACACTACACTACACTACACTACACTACACTACACTACACTACACTACACTA
>LUVW01000020.1:379632-444513 GCA_001661515.1 Capniomyces stellatus | reverse complement strand
GGGGGGGGGGGGGGGGGGGGGGGGGGGGGTGGGAGCAGTTGATTGAAGTGGTGGGAGGGTGTTGTAATAGTGATTGGAATAGTGTAGTTAATGGTGATGATTATTAAATTGAAATAGGAGGGAGGCCAGGGTGGAGGGGATTGAAAAGAGCGAATTGCTTGTGAAGACGATGCTGGAGTTGGTGAAAGACGAGGAATTTGTGGAGAGTTGGGAGTTGGGAATGCAGGTGATTGAGCAGTTGGTGATAAAGGGTAGCAAGAGTGTTGAGGGGGCCAAGGGAGAGATATATAGTATAAGTCAGAGGATGATGAGGTATGATCCAAACTATATTGATGATGTTGAGATGGAGTCGGACAATGGAAACGAAGAAGAAGATGAAGAGGACTATGAGTCGGGATATGAATCGGAGTATTCGGACAACGAGGACGAGAGCTGGAAGTGTCGTAAAGTGTCGGCAAGGATCCTGGGAGAAATAGGGGAGCAGTGTGTGGGAATACAGGGCAGTTGTGGTATGACGAGTAGAGTGTTGGGGGATTTGAAGGCGAGGTTCAACGAGAGAGAGGATTTGGTAAGACGGGAAGTGTTGAGCAGTTTTTGCCGGGTGGTGAGTAAGGAGATTGAGACTAAAAGCAAGGGAAAGAACAAAAATGCAGGGGGGAATGGGGGCGGAGACGAGGGGAGTAAAGAGGAGAGAGCCAATGTAGAGAGATTAGTGGTTGAGGGAATCAAGGTGTTGAATAAGAGTGGTGGAAAATGCAAGAGCAAAAAGACAGAAGAGACTTTGAAGGTAGAGCTGCACTGTTATACGGTTATGGTGGATATGTTGGGGGTGGATGGAGAGGGTGGGAGCGAAAATGAAGGCAATGGAGATATGATGGTGGTTTGTGACTCAGGAAACAAAGAGATTGAGGGGGTGGCGAAGGAGATAATGGACAGGATTTCTGGAGAAAAGGGGCAAGGGACTGGGGGACAGAAGGGGGAGTTTGAAGAGGGGAATGAAAAAGAAGTGTTTTCAGTAATAAAGTCGATATACCGGAACAAGCGAATGCGCAAGGAGATAAAAAGCACACCAAGTATAACAAAGTGGGTGATTAAGGAGATGGGCAAGAAGATTTCGAGTCGGGAAAGAAGCGTGGTGATGGAGTCGATTGAGGTAGTGGTGGTGGTGATAAGAAGTGTGGAGTTGGATAAGTATGAGGATGAGGTGTTGGCGGTTGTTGAAAAGGCAATTGTCATGATGGACAATCTGATTGATGTGGAGGTGAATAGGAAGATTATGGGGATATTTGTGGGGTTAGTGGGGAACAAAACAGCAGGGAGTTTGGTTGACAAGACAATAGGCAGAGTGGTAAACATGCTGAATAGAATTGTTGGAGTAGAGATAATGAGAGCAAGTGGACTGGAGACTTTGACCAAGATTATAAGCAGTGGCGGTAACAGGCTGAAGGGGCTGGACGAGGACAGTTTGGAGCAGCTGGTCGATGTGGCAGTGGGGTTGGTGGCAGGCGTTGATGTGGGGTTAGTGATCAGGAGTCTGGATTTACTGGAGGCGATTTACGCAGCGTTTGCAGGGTTTGGAGAAAAGAGCCAGGAAATGCTGGCAGCTAAAGTGCAGGGGATAATGGATGGTAAACTGGGTCGGTTTACTAGCACAGTCGAAACCGAAACAGTTGACCAGTCGGTTCTGTACAGCAGCATGCGGTTGGTAGAGAGTTTGTTGGAGAGGATGAGTGGAGTTAGTGTTGAGGCTTTGTTTACAACGAATGTGACTGAACTGATGTTTAGTGGCCAAATAGCAGCAAACCCCAGGCTCAGTGGGCAGCTATTGGATCTGATTTCAAGAGTGTTGCGGGTAGAGGGCCAAAAGTCACAGGAGTTGGGCAAGAAAATGTGTACACTGATTGTACAGAAGATTGGGACCAGACCAACTACTGAAAGTGAGGGTGAGGGTGGGTTGAGTACCAAGAGTTTGATGTTCGTTGCCGAGTGTTACTCAAAGTTTGGGTCAATGTGTGACGACAGCTGGGTGAATGCAGAAATGTTGTTGCTGCTGAAGAGTGTTGGTGGCGGCAAAGACAGAGGGTGTGGGCAGGAGGCTGGGCTGTTGGCCTGCTACGTGGCTGGATATTTGAGTGATAGTGGTGCTATTTCGCATGAGGTGGTTGATAAACTATTCATGCTGGTTGATTCTGTTGATTCTGCGGCTGGCAAAAAAAACAGATTACTAGACGACGCCGTTTCATTTGCAGTCGGCAGGTGTAGCGTGTACAGCAGCGATGTTAGAAACAGGGTGGTTGGGATGTTGGGCAGTGGGCCAATCAACGGCGTGCTGGTTGAGGCTTTGAACGCTATGGTTGCTGGTGCATCTGGGGCCAAAACCGGGGTTTATAGCGATATTGGCGGCAGACTGGAGCTAATTGGGGAGGTTTACTTGGTATTGGAGGCGTTGGTACAGAGGTTGGAGGACAGAGAGAAAAGTGAGGAGGGAGGAGAAGGGGAAGGGGAATTAGGTTTAGGGTCTGGAAAGGCGGATTATGAGAATGAAGATGAGGATTTGGTGCTGATTTCAAGAGTGTTTGGAAACTTGGTGATGTTGGCAATGGATTGTTGGGTGAATGGTGATCAAAAAAACGATATTCAAATTGGAATCATCAAGGCACAGCCAAGCACCAGAAAAAGCAGCAGTAAGTTTGATCTGGTCAGGTTGATGGGGATCAGGAACAAGATGAATGAGGTGTTGGTGATGTTTATGAGCGAGGACAAACGTGGATTGGTGGGGTTGGATGTGATAGAGTCGGTTTTTGATGAGCTTTACAGGTACACAGTGGGAGGTGCTGGTGGTGGTGATGGTGCAGATGTTGTTGTTGTTGCGATCAAACATGTTTGTTTGCAGGTTATTCATGCAGTCGTGAACTCGATTCACACCAGTGTTGCGGGTGGTGTTGGTGTTGGTGGTGGAGATGAAGGGGTTGCGAGGGTGATGCAGCGGGTGATGGATGTAGGTGGTTGTGAGGAGGGTGGTAAAGATAGTGCGAGTGGGTTTGTTGAGGTTTTAGGCAAGTACTGCTGTGTAGTTAACGAGAAGCTGATCAAAAGAGAGAAGATTGGGCCGTTTGTTCATGTAAGAGATTTTGGCAAACAAGTTCGGAGGTTATCGTTTGAGATATTGGGAGTAGCCAAGAAACTGAATGATTTGGCAGGCAAGAAGAAGATGTTGGAGTTGGAATCGGCAATAGCAAAGAGATCAGCGTCAACCGGATTGTACGACCCAATGGCAGCAATAATAAAAATGTCAATTACAATGTTGCAAGCTGTTGATTTCGAAAAGGTTCTTGCCAGTGACCCTGGTTCAACCTCTATTGTTGAAAGTATTGTTGCGTCTTGCCTTGAGTTTCGCGCGAAAAAGGCTGGTGTTAGTAGTAGCGGTGGAGATGCTAAACAGAACTTGCTTGAACATCAGGAGGTTTTGGATGCTTTTGTCTCTTTAAAGTCATGTCTAGTCTCTCAACTTTCTCGTATTGGGTCCAACTCTTCACCTGCAAATTCTGGTGTTTCAATGGTCAGCCACCAGAACCTGATTGATCAATTAAACAAGCTTTAAACCACACGTTTCCTTCTTTTTATTTTTATTTTAATTTTTTAATTTTTATATTTTTTAATTTGTATTTGAAATTGAAATTGTTTATTATTGAAATGAAATGAAATTAAATTAAATGAAATTAAATTAACACAAGAATCACAATGTTTATTGAATTTATTTATTTTATTCGGTTTTGAATCTAGTCTTGACTAATTGGAACAATAAAGTCCGAGTTAAATATCGACAGCTTCATACACTCTTCAACTATCCCAGCTCTACCAACATCAGAACCAGAGCCAATACTGCTTCCATCACACAACACTCGTTTCCATAACGGTAAAGGAATTCCAATATCAACAACAAACATCCTCAAATCGCTCCATTGCTTTGCTCCCACACAAATCTCATCCCTTTGACGCAGCTTTTTAACTAGGTTGACGTTTGGAAGTCCAAACGCTACTACACATTTAAGACTTGAATCTTCACTATATCCCAAATCAAACTTTGCATCTCCCTGTTTACAACTCTTGCCTTTACCATTTCCTTTGCCTTTTCCTTTTCCTTTTCCTTTTCCTTTGTTTTTACCATTTCTGGTTTCAGATAATGATTCATTTGAACTTGAATCCGAATTTGATGACGAGTCTGACGACGAATATGAAGAAAAATATGTTGATTTTGTACCACTTCGATATAAACCGTCTGTGACGTTGCCCTGACCACTGGCAGCCTCCAGTTCAGTCAGAATGGTTGGGTATTCAAGCGACAGAAACATGGCAGAGTGGTAGTACTTTCTGCACCAATCAACTGCCTCCCCCAGCCCCGCAAACCTCACATCGCTACCCAGCCCATTATCCAATAAACCTACAGACTCAGAATCGCTATTTGGACTATAAACCGCATCAACAATCAAGTCAACCTGCAAGTTCACTCCCAAATCCTGCGCGCTTTTCACAACATTCCCGCCGCAAACCTTCACCAGCTTCACCAAATTATCATTTGCCACCTTGCAGTACCGCTTCTTCTTGTATACCAGAACCACACTCACCTCACATCCCCTCCCCAACAAGTACTTTGCCACACTCAACCCGTAACTTCCACACCTCCCAAACCCAACAAACACAATCACCCTTGTCATTTTGTTGTTATGTTTTGTGTTGTTCAGCTGCATTTCTATTTTTTGATGGTTTGTTGTCAGTCTTTCCACTCTTTGCTGCTGCCCTATTCTGTTCATTCTTATTGCCATCTCACTTCCACTCACTCCTCCTGACTCTACCATCTGCGCCTCTGTCTGCCCCAGCTCCATTTCCATCGCTCTCTCCATCCTTACCCACTCTTCACTCGTTACTTCAGGAATCATCAGCCCATCTTTTGTCTTGTACTCTCTCCCCTTTTTCCCTTTTCCTTTTCCTTTTCCATTTCCATACTCCTTCTTTTTACCCAACATCTCCTCAATCAGCTGGTTCTCGCTCAGTCCAACCCCAAACCCTCCTGCTTTCTCCACCTTCTCCCCCCCAACCGCCCCCTCAATATCCATCCTACTCACCCCATTCATCACCCCATTCATCACCCCATTCGTACCCTTTCCTCCTTTACCCGCCTTTCCATCCTCAACTATTCCTATCCCCGACTTTGTTATCGTCATAAACGGCGACTGTCTTGTTGGATCAATTCTGTTGATATTCACCAACAACTCTCTTGGATCGCTCTCATCAAGGTTCTTGATCTCATTAAATATCTTGTTTTTGTCAAACAACAGCAAATTCGCCTCAAAATCAAACTCATTATTCCCATACCCCCTCACATCCTGCGACGCCCAGCTGTTCTTGTCCTGCTGCACCTTGTTATTCCCCCCTTTGCTCGCCGATCCCGCCCTGCTCCCGTTATAGTTGTTGCTTGGCGTCGTCATTCTGTTCATTGTCAACGTCGATTGCCAGTTTAACGCCGATTGATCTATTTTTGGCCCTGTGCTTGTCGCCCTCTCTTGATTCTTTGTCTTTCCTACCTTTCCTGCCTTCTGGTTTTGATTCTGCCTGCTCTTTTCCGCCCCCTTGAGCTGCTCAGCTATCAACTCTTGCTCAGTAGTTACTCCTTTCCCCATCTCTACCACACCTCCCTCTACCTTGCCTTCTTGCATCATTATGATTGCCGGATCCATTTCCATCTTCAACTGCCTACCACCTCCATTCTTCACCCCACCACTTACCTTCTTCTTTTCACCAGGCTTATTCATCTCAAGCTGACTACTTCCCCCAATCAACCGAAGCAAAAGCCCCTCCGCCTTACAAGCCCCAAGTTCAAGTTCCCTCCAATCCCCGCCCCCCAATATCTCAAGGTCCGCTATTGACCCGCCAAGCATATCGTATCTTTCAACCTCCACCATCTCCCCTTTACTTACCACCAATGCTCTTTCAATCGTAATCTTCTGTGTATCTATTTCTATACTCGAAACCACCCCACTCGCACGCACTGGTTCATTTCCTTTAAAACTTATACGCACTGGTATCCCTATAAACTCTTCCATCTTTTTTTTCAATCTGTTTTTACTTTCTATATCTTCCTAAGCACATATACGTACAAAAATAAAATAAAATACCGTGTTTCTCTTATTAGCAATAGCTGATTTTTGTCTTTTTTTTGCTTTATTATCTGTTTATTTCACCCTTTATAAAAAAGCTTTTGTTCTGTTGTATTGCGAATTAATTCATAAAAGTGAACTTGTAGATATATATTATTTTTTTCCTTTGTTTTGCTTTATAACAATTTCACTGCTTTTTTTCCATTATGAATTCTACTAATCGTATTTATGCTTTTTAATTTAATCTGACTTCAACGCTAATTATCTGAGGAAATGTAATATCCCAGAACACTTTACTATTGTTTTTCCTGGTTTTGCTCTCTGTATTATTTTCCAACTTCATTCTCACCTTTTGCTCTATTTAATTTACTCGTGTTTTTGCTTATTTGCTATTATTTCTCAAGTCACCATACTAGGACATGTTGATTAAAAAAAAAAAGATGTGAAAATTACCTTAATACAATCACGTCGATTCAAACCCAAACTCGACAATATTTACGAAATAATCAAAAATCACTCTTTTCCCTCCTTCCTAATTTTTTTTTTGATTACTCGACCTTGAGTCTAGTCAAACCAACTTGTACTCTGTACACATTTAGCATACTTTGTTGGATTTCTTTATTACCAATATAGAGAGAACAAGCATCATATATGCACACTTTTCGTCTTAAAAGATGTAGTGGTATCATATATATCCTTCCTTTCTTCCTTTCTGCTCTTAAAAAGCGAGTGTTGAAGCATGTGGTAGGATAAACTGATCTAAAAAGGCAAAACAAATAAATAGATGTGTATGTACATGCCGTTGAGACTATGTATCTTGGAGTTCTTGTCAAGTTTTATCAATCAAGCCAATCAACCGTGCATGCTAAATGTCTTTATATCTCATCGTAAACTATCTATGCTTCCTACTTGAGACCGCAGTATCTAAATTACCATTCTTAGGTCTACATACATCATACCAGCAGCAGTTGAGTGATCTAAATATCCAATATCAGAATACGATAGAATAACACAAAACACAAGAGGAGAAAAAGGAAAAGAAAAGCAAATTAGTGACAATAAAAAAAAAGTTAATGATACGGGAATATTTCAAGTGAGTCCAAAAGTGTTCGAGAACGTAAATTTGACTTTTCGAGTTCAAGTTTGTAATAGTAAGAAGAGTTGAAAAAAATATGGTTAATACAATATTTAATATTTCTTGGATCAGCATGGGTGCCGACAAAAACCAACACATTCATAAGAAAGAGTTGTTATGTAGATGGGCTAGACTTATATTTGGATAGTTGGGCGAGTAATTATAATACAAACAACATATGCGAGAGTGACTGTGAATTAGTGAGCGGGTGTGATGGTTTGGTATCAATGGGAATGGAGTGGTAGCAAATAATGGTTATGCGCTTAAAGCCGCGACCATTTGTTTTATATTTCTTGCTATATTTGTTTATATTTCGAATGGTTCTATTTATTTTAAAGCAAACAAGAATGTGGAATAAAAAGTGGAAAGAGAAGAGGTGAAAGAAGAGATGGGGTGTATAAAGCGATTAAAAGGCATTGGCATGAGTTACTTTGAAAGGGTATAGTGGATGTTTATGAAATAAATGCGAGGCTGGAAGAAAAAGTAAAGCTTTAAAGAGGACATTATGTATTCAGGAGACAACGGAAAGAAATAAAAAGAAGGAAAGAAAGTTGGAGTTAAAAAAAAACATATACATGACCATGGATAAGTTTCTAGTTGGAGAAAGTTTACATTATATTCGTATATGATTGTTGTGCGTCGATACATACTTAGTTAAATGTATATATATATATTGAGCTGAATGTTGGAGAAATAGAAAGGCAGAAACAAAATTGGTAAAAACGAAAAGCAAAGAAATAACGAGTTGGTCGTTAAAAGCAAATCAAATCAGTAGCATTTTAGTCAAGTAGACATTCAGAACCCCATATTTTAGTTTATTAACAGGACCAGGAATAAGGAACAAAAACAAAAAGAAAACAGACCAAAGGAGTTATAACCATACACATCAAGGAGGTGGGGGGAAAAAACAAAAACAAATAAAAAACAAATAAAAAAGACAAAACAGCGACACACACTCGCACAAAAAAAAGTAGAGATATGACGGAGGAAGAGTTGAGGATGATACATGTGTTCAAGACGTATTTGAAGGTGTATTTGCCGTTGGTAATGATACTGACGAGTGGGGGGATAATTGTGTATGTGTTTTTGTATGTAGTGGACAAGCCGGTGGTGAACCGGGTGATGATTCGGATGAGTGTGTCGATAGCGATGGCGAGTATAGTAGCGAACATGATGAATTTGATGTTGGTGAGCATAAATTTGGGGGCAGTTGGGTGTTTGACAATAAAGTATTTTATGGTGGTGACGGATATATTTGCTTTGTTTATGAGTGTATTGGTGACAATTCATTTGTTGTTACTGTTTCGGTACAAGGTTAAGGCGGGGGTTGAATATGAGCGGGTTTATTATGTGGTTAGTGGAACTGTATCGATAATTATTCCAGTGTTTGTGTTGATAAGCACTTTGTACCAAAAGAAGCTGAATGAACAAGGGATTATCAAGGTAGAGGATAGCAACTGGGTAAATTTGGGTAGTGGACGTGTTGATGTTGAGATGTCAAGTAGATGTTTGTTTATTTACCCGGGGTCAGTGTTGGGATACGTGAGTTTATGGGTAGGATATTTGTTTTGGTTGTTGGTTGGGTCGGTTGTTTCGGTTGTAGCGATGGTATTGGTGATATTGACGATTAGCAAGCAGAAGATAAGCGACAAAACGGTTATTTCTCGGCCAATAGCAATAGTCAACAAAGACGACAGGTTTCCAGAAATCAACAATTCATCGCTTGTAAACTCCAACAAACTGATGCTAAACCCAATAAAAACAGAGTATGTTGGAACCGGCAGCATTGTTGATACGGAAAACAGCAGTTTTGGCAATAACCAAATCGCAGCAATCAGCGGCCACAACACTAACCTGAAATCTCTGATTCAACAAAACACAAACAAGTACAACAACACGCTTGTCAAAAAACTTATTTGGCGTGGGTTCTACTACCCATTGATTCCATTGCTAACATCGGTAATTGCAATAATATATTACACGACAACTTTTGCAACACAAAAGGAAAAGTACCTTCTTGCTATGGTGTTTTACTCTGTTCGAGGAGTCGAAGGAGTGTTCATCTTGTTTGCTATAGTTTTGGATCCGATCATTAGACAATCGTTTAGAAGAGACAAGGCCAAAAAAAACGTCAACACTTTACTTGTAAAGCTAAAAATAAGAAAGGTAAACGAAGAGTTGCTGGATTACAACATCAACCAAGAAACAACACAGTACTAGAAATTTATTTATTTTATTTAAGTTGTCGAGTTGGTTTAGTTTGGATTTTTTTTTATCAGATTGTATAATTAAATATATATATATATTGGAAAGAAAGGAGAGTATAAAAAAAAAAAAAAAAGAATGAAAAGTAAAATAGGAAATAGTTAAACAATAGGAGTTGATTTCCAGCCACAATCTACAGATGGGTCCATAAGCATTTCAACAGAGGGAAAGTAGTGGCAGTTGGTTTTCAAGGTTTTGACAATATGGACATTGTCAAAGGAGATGAGCTTGACGCGGACGTATGAGTTTTTGGGAAGGTCTTTGATGACAGAAATAAAGTGGTCAAGGTCAAGAAGAGGAATGTCGTTGATGGACATGAGCCAGCTGTTTTCCTCAAGCTCGTACATGGAAGCAGGAGTTCCCTCGACAATAGTGCTTAAGTATATTTTGGAGGGAACAAGCTTGGACTGCTGCAGAACAGCCTTGTGTGGGGATTGGTAAGTGGCACCAGCCCAGAAGACAAGCCTGTTGGTGCCGGTAGTGAGAACATTGGAGGTTTGGACATGAAGGTTGACGATCTGCTTGTCGCGAACAACGACCATTTCAACAGAATCAGAGTTGTACTGAACGTCGAGCTGGTCGATGCGGGTGAGGATTTTGCCGTTAATAGAAAGAATAATGTCGAGTTCTTTAAGGACGTTTGCAGCAAGACTGTCAGACTCAATACGGGTGATCCAGAACAGCTGGTGACGGAACAGACTTTCGTCCTCAACCATGCGGATCCACTCGTCGCTGACACCGAGCTGGCGGGCAGAAACAATCTGGATAGGCGACACCTCGATGTTGAGACTGGTGAGGTTGGTAATGGACCCGTTTCGGATAGACTGGATGACGGGAGCAATTGTGGATATGGGCAGACCCATGTACGACTCGCGGTCCTCATAGCTGATGTTGGAGTAGCCGAGGTACGACAGCCACATGGCAACAACGCGGCCTTCAGAGTCAGCAAGCACGCCACTTGGACACTGCTGCGACACGGTGGAGTCAACCACCACGAGGTCGTTGTTGATGCTGCGCCACCTGGGGTACGGGCAGCAGGGGATCTGGAACGACGTGACGTCTGTAATCTTGGTGTCGACGCAGACTAGACGGTCCTGGCGCGTGTAGGCCAGCAAGGTCACGTGGTTTCCCTGGCTGGGCGCAACCGAGGAAAGAGGCGCAGAACACACGGGAGTGTCGCCCAGCAGGTGCGGGTCGTACTTGAGGACAGAAAAGTTGTGGTTGGGGTGCATAAACACAACCTTTGCGGGAATCAGGATAGATCCCGCAACAGTGATGAACAAATCGCCCAGGTTGATCGGGACGGTATTTCTGCTAACCACGACCAGGCCTAGCGCGGCATCCATCACCAGTCCGTAGCTCTGTCTCCGGTTGTGGTAGAACCCGTCAATGTGGAACGGCATGTAGTAGCCAACCTTCACCATCGACCGCACCAGATCGCCTACTGGCGTTGGTTTATCCTGCTGCAGACTGATGAACTTGGCGGTCTTGGGCTGCTGCGGTTTGGGCTGTGGCGGTGCGCTCAGAAGCTGTGAGTCCCACAGCCCCGTTGTGTCGTTTCGCGTGTACAGTTTTGCCAGCGACCAGTGCCTGTCTATGCGCACCAGCCCCCCGTACTTTGTGTGCATGTCCAGCACGCCCCGGTACGACATTGCCACCAGCTGCTTGTCTGCCAGCTGCCCCACCACCTCAATAAAGTCGTCCAGCCCTCCTATCTCTTTTGCGTCCAGACTCGTCAGAATCCATCCGTTCTTCTTTGTGCTCAGGTTGAACATCCCTCCCGCATCTGCCATGTACACGCCCTCCACCGCTATCGAGTGCGACCTTGCCAGCTGGTACGACAGGTCGTGCACAATTGACCCTCCTATCGACACAAACCTCCACGGCGTAATTCCATGCAGGTCCTGCACCCCCGCCCGGATCTCCAGTTCTTTGCCCCCCCTCTCCACCTTCATCTCCAGTTCCTCCCCCACACTCCCATCCAGTATCTCCTCCAGCTCCGCAAACTTTGTCACCAGTCTTCCCCCCACCGACACCAGTACATCTCCCGCCTCCAGTCCCGCTCTGCTCCCCGGCCCCTTTGGCACCACCACCTTCGCCACCAGCATCCCTATCTCGTCCTTCTTGCTTTTTCGCACCATCCGCTCTGTCTCTGCATTCAGCCCCAGCCTGCGCACCTCATCAAACGGATGGTACAGGAACTGCGTCTGAATCGTCCCCCTGGTCACCTCCCTCCCCTCCTGGATACACTTCAGCACTCTCTCCACCCGCCCCAGTGGAACGAAAAAATTCGTTGCCGCAAAGTCTGCCCCTCCCGCCTGCAACGCCACCGCATTTCCTTCCATGTCCACCACCGGACTCCCGCTACTCCCCCCGCTTAAATTCGACGCCGCTTGAATATAATCCGTGTTAAAATCGTTGTACGTCAACGGCCCGTAATCCGGCACGTTTCTGTCCAGCCTCGATATCGATCCCGCTAATATAGACAGCTTCTCCCCGTTATCATTACCAACCACCCGTATCTCCAGCCCCACCTTTGCCTTCGTCGAGTCCAACTTTATCTCCGCCAGCTCCATATACTTGATCTTCTCTGGGTCAAACTTCAAAAATCCAAAGTCGTGCACCGGATCCCGGTATATCGCCCTCACCTCCACCTCCTCGTGGTCATAACATACCGCCTCTCCTATAAACGGCCCCACTCCCACCACGTGTCGATTCGTCAATATTATCCCCCGCTTTGCATCCACTATAAATCCTGATGCTTGCGACGTTACTCCCGCTATTTACCATATACACATCCACATTCTTTCTTTCAATCACCTATCCAATCCTTCCTCCATTTACCAATTACTTTTTATCTTTATCTTTGACATTAACTTTATCTTTAATCTTCTACTTTTAAACTCTACCCTCTACTTACGATCTGTGTCAAAGTTGTTCACATGGTTAAATCTGATCGATACCACTGCCCTCACCACCCGTTCAATTGTCTTTTGCCACTTTTCACTCTCATTCATTCTGCTATCCACCTGCATCTCATTCTCTACACCCTGCTGCTGTTTGCCATTATCCATCCCATTCACCACAGTTTTCGTCACCACTGGCACCCCATGGTACCTTTTCAGCTTCTTGTTTAAATGCCCCCCTAAGCTTCCTCCTTCCTCCTCCATTTCCTCCAACCCTTGGTTCTCTAGTCCCGGATTGTCAAGACTCAGCTCATACATGTCCTCTGCTTTCCCCATTTTCTCTTTCTGTCCAACCGTCTCTAGTCGTTCAATATCTCGTTCTTCTGTTGTTTCCTTCACACTATTTCCAAGTTCTACGCTTTGCTTTCCTGTCTTTATTTTATCTATTTCTAGTTTCTCCAATTCGCCTGCTTCAACGTTTTTTTCTTTCTTTTATTTCTTCTACCCTGTCCACTCTATCTTTCCTCTTCCTTTACTTCGTTTATTTCTTTTTTTTCTTGATTTGTCAATCCTATTGCCTTTTTTTTATTTACCAGCTGTCTGATTGTGTTCTATCTTATATCTCTTCCAAATGCCTCCTAATTATTCCAATTGTATTGATTCTCGTTGTGTTTATATACCCTATATGCCCAAACCTTAGATCACTCTACCCACTTCTATTTTCTTCTATTTTTTTCTTTGTGTAAAGCAAATCGTGTTTTATATAATTCATTCAAAAAAAATAAAGCAAATACTCTTTATTTCTCTTTATTTATACTCTTCAATTGTTTTGTTTTTTTTTCCTTGTGCTTTTTTTTTTTTTACACTCCCATTATTTAACATATTTCCCCTTTGATGCTCCGTTTTCAAATGTAATCCTTTCTTCACTCAATTATATCGTTTCTACTACTTCGCAGTAAATGCAGCGCTAATTTTTTTTTTTTCGGATTTTTTTATTTCAACTGATTTTTTATTTTTTTTAATTTTCATTTTCTATTGGCTTCTTCTAGTGAGTAATAATGAAATCAGTATTTTTCTTTTTTTATACTCATGTTCTTTTTTTTCCTCGTTATCTTCTACTTGTTCTGTTTCTTGCGCTCTTGTGCCATTTACTTTTTTATTTATTTTAAATTCGGAACTTTTTATTCGTTTAAAGATAAAAATCACTGCAATTATACGCACTTTTTTTATATCAAATTAAACAAATTTTCAGTTTTGGCCGTGAAAGGCTTTTTTTAAATGTTGTAATGGTATTCTGACATCGATATTAACATTAACAGCAAAAATGTTAACAACACGTTTATTGCTGGTTTTCTGTTTTATGACTATTAACCAAATCACCATCTTCTACCTCTTTGACCCAGACTTTTTTTGTTGTTTTTCTTTACATCATCGCTTGCTTCTCCTTTACCTCAAGTATTTCATTCGTTTCTCATTTAAAAAAATTATCAACTTTTACTTTCACGCTGGGACTTCAGTTTATTTGATTCCTAATTTAGCCCAACACCGAGTTTTAACCACGCTCTGACTGTTTTAATACAATCTACATTTATTCTCATAGAATTCACAAGTGATAAACATCCATTAGCCACCTATTTTTTTTTCTTCTAACATTTAAATACCAACACGTCACCAATATTCCTCGCCTTTTTTTTTTGTTTTTTTTTTTTTTTTTCCCCCNTTTTTTTTTTTTTTTTTTTTTTTTTTTTTCCCACTCTGCTTGGTCGTGACAGGTCTAGCGATCTTTGTAATTGGCATATATATATGCATATTGTTTTTTTTTGAGATTTCAAGCAGTTTTCAGTCGAATGACGTTGTTACCCGCCAAGTCACTTCGTTCCGATTTCCGCAACAATCCCAATATTGCGTGCTTTTAGGTTTCCTTTTGACTCTTGGGTGGGAGGTCTATTTTGTTGTCCATGACCTTTGGATCTGCCCAACTTAATGTAACTCCCTAAAACCCAGTGTTTTTTAATGAAAATAAAAACAAAACAAAACAAAATAAATTTCAATAAAAATCAAAACAAAAAAAATAATTCAGTCTTTAAATTGTCATAATTACGTTATTGCGTTACAAGCAGAGTATTTCATTGATTTTTATTGGTACGATCAGCCTAAAGTAACACGCCTCTCCCCTTTACCAACATTTTAGTTGGCTCTTTTAATCAATATCTACACAATTGGGACCGGAGATGGGCTGAAATTTGACAAATACAGCATAATTGTACTGTTTTTTTTTGTGTTCATTTTTTCCAATTTAAAATACCTCAAACATCACAACTGTTTATTTTATTTACAACCCCGACTTGGCTAGCAATGTACTACGGTGCAACTCTCACAACTGGACGGGGAATTTTTTTTATTTTAAATTAAAAAGCGCACTGTTATTAATTATAAACATCTCTACATTATAAATATAGATTTAATCTATTTCAAACTCACCCGATTTTTACCTTTTATAATTGAACTGCTGTTTTCTTATTGTCCTTTGTCTTTGGAATTACAAGTTAAGGTAGTACTACTATTGTATTTCTTTTCTTTCATCCAGCATTGTTTCTTATTCTTGTTTTGCAGGCCAGCCTTATTTGCGATTTATACTACAGCTTGTTCACCGTCATTTATTTCTTCCTTCCCCACACACGTGTGTTATTCTCCAAATATTTGCACCTTAATTATGCATATTTTGGACCTTTATTATTATTGAATTGGGGCTTTTCTTTTTACTAGTTAGCTCATACTAGCATTAACTTTGCACAGTTTACTTTGCAAGTTCCTGGTATAGTCTGACACTTGTTCAGCCAAATTAAACACTATTATAGACAAACTATAAGGCCGTCAGTGTTAGTCTACAAAAACAAAAACATAAATGCTTTACAAATGAGATAAATGCACAACTACACACTACGATATTAGCTCTATTTCGACAATTTTATCTCTGACAATTCAAACAATACTTTTCAAAACGGAACAAGATAATTAATTCTTCGACTATAAATGCTGTTGATGATTGTTAAACGCAATTAAATACACACTGTTTGGGTTTTTCATTGAACAGTTTTGTCCAAATAAGCTTGGAAACCTTCTAATTGTAAGAAGCTTGAACACTCTTGTAGCTCAAACTGCTTTAGCAATAATGCAATTTATCAGGACTAAATAAACTACAAGGTTGAAAAGAATGTTAAAGCCAGGGAACAACTAAGCTAGGATTTGACAAGAACTTGGAACCACAATCCATATTTTTTTTGTTCTCGAGTTTCCAATACAAAGAAAGAAATTAATAAAAGAAAAAAAATAGCCATCGCTCGAAAGATTATGATTAAGCCTATTTCTATCAAATCCTTCAATATAGACTGAATTTGAGGCGCGAGAAAGGGAAAAAAAAAGAAATGTAGGGAAATGAATACTAATACCTTCATACTACTCACCAAGTCATTGATTTATCCTCGCTATAACTATAAAGTAGCAAAAGTCTATATTCGATCCTTTTAAGCGATAATTGGTTTATTATTAAAACTTAGTTATCATGGCCAAGGCATTCTTAAAACACAATTAATCATCTATACCCTTCCAGCCCTTTTATCTATTTACTAATAATTTCTATTAAAATTAGCGTGTTCTAATGTATTTTGATGTTTGCAAAGTTGGACATCTTTAACATTAAACTCGCAAAATTTCCAAGTTTTTACAGCTCTTTGAATTATAAAACTGAGTGTATAAATTAAATATATCCAAGTTGTATATACTGTTAAATAGTTATGTACATCCCAAAAAGTAGACTTCACGAATAAAACTAGCAATAACAGGGATACCATATTTAATTTATAACCAGTTACACACAAACCATCTAGACACAGCCAGCCGTTTTATAATGTAATGGAGATATGGATAAGGGTCCTATAAAACCGGTTGACAAGATACTTAATGGCAAAAAAAAATTCTCACTAGGCGACATTGACAAAACATACAAACTAATATTAAAACCAAGCTCAGTAAAGGAATACTATACAAGCAAACCGCTTGATACAAATACAGTATCCAAAAACACACATTCAGTCGTCAATCCAACATGTGTAACACCAAAAAGTAGTAATGGATTTGAAACAGTTGCCGCAGACGAAGGGAGAGGTGCAGATATCGCAGAAAATAGCGTATTGCTTGGCCTATTTAAGGTCTGTTCTTCAGGAAATACAAGCGAGTTTGTGGCAATCGCAAGCAAAAATAAACACCTGATAGATGTATGCGATAGCAATGGCGTCTCGCTATTGATCCTGGCGTGTAGCAACGGCCATACAGAAATTGTTAGATGGCTGTGCCAAAATAAAAACGTAGACTTGAACAGAAAAGGTAATTAGTTAGCGCTGAGGTGGCAGATGAATTTTTTTTTAAAAAAAGTAATATGAGGGTACTATATTAACCAAAAGTTCGCATTGCGATTAATATCACAAGTGTGCCTCGTCTGAGGCCAGCTTTTGAATGTATCGACTAAATGTTAGGTTTAGCCAAAATAAATATTAATTCAAAAATTCTGTGCAATTCGACCGAGTAGATAATATGGGCAACACAGCACTACACCATGCCTCAGCGGGAAGACACCACAAGTGTGTAGAGTATTTGATTGTGTATGGATCAAGCATAAACATAGTGAACCTGGTAAGTCAAGAGAGTCGAATAGATTCTATGTATATATTCCAAAAGCAACAGACTAAGTTGTCAAGGGGTTAAAATGAAATTAGTCAAAAGATCGGCACTTTATATCAATAATAAAGAAATCAGAACCTTATTCCATGCTTTTAAGTTGCAGAAATTCTTGTTTTGGGAGCTTAATACAAGTGTAAATATAAACATTAAACCTTTTAGGAAAACTCAAAGCCCCTTCATATGGCGGCATACTATGGTTGCCCAAATTCTCTAAATCTTATACTGCTTGCTGGGGAAAAGCAAATCAACTACAAAGATTCCGGAGGAAAGACAGCATTGATGTTGGCAAGCTATAAAGGCCACAACTCGGTGGTTTATCTTTTGCTGAGAAGAGGAGCTCAAACCAAGAAATTCGACAACGTAAGTATGGGCTTGATATGTAGATTGGCTTTTAAGGATCTGTCGATTGCTCTCTGTTGATGTAAAAATGCATATCACGGAATGACAAGGGTGTCCTAAACACTAATCGATCACAAATACTATGTGTATACAAAAACAAGACATGAAATTTCAAACTTCAGGCTATATTGTAGTTGACGTTAACATATAATATTGATTGATTTTGCATGCAAACTATAGGCGGGTTGGTCGGCGCTAATGTTGGCGGCGTACATGGGAAGGATAGGTGTATGTCAGGCACTTATGGAGTATGACATGAAGCACGGCTTAAAGTCTCCAAGACACCAGAAAATGGTTACAGAGCTGGCTACAAAAGCAGGGCACCATGAAATAACCAACATAGTAAAGGATTTTGAGAACACTGAACACGCAAACAATATTAGTTTAGAAGACCAAGTGCGTGATATTGTGGCAGGTAATGTTTTTAGTTCCGAGGAGGCAAGAACATATAGTTTGGGCAAATTAGAGAAACAGTTTCCAAGCATAAAGTCCGAGTTGGCGTTCAGGGGTTTAGAGCAGGAGGAACAGTCTGACGTAAAAAGCAGTAAATTGTTTTTGAAAGAAGACGAGGAAAAGATGTCCGACTTTCAAAATAAAGGGAAGGGATTCAACTTGTTGCAAAGGTATTTTGCAGGAGCGGATGATTCAGCCAAGCTTCCCAGTAAAAATGGAAATGGAAATGGAGATGAAAATGTTGGTAAACCCAAAGGTGATGAGGGTAACCGGTCACTTGGCAGAGGTTTAGTTTTGAATACAGCAGTGGTCGAAAATAATAACGAGGGGCCTACTTTTACTAAAAGTACTCCAACAAACGACGCTGGCTCAATAGCAAACTACCCCGAAAATACGAATTTGGCCAATGTCCGTGCTCAGAGCCGAGATATAAGCAAAAGCTACGAGAATAATACTGCCCAAATTGAGTCTGGTAGTAGTAAAATAATAGAGCTATCTCCAGCAAGAAAGCTGATTGTTGAGTCTGCCAAAATAAGAATGAGGTCCAACATTCCAAAAGTCGAATTAAACGTGCGAGGTAGGAGTATCGGAAACAGCAAATATACTTTTGAGAAGAGGGTGGACTCGGCTACTCCTGAGGGTTTGGATGGAAAAAGTTGTTCCAATAATAGCGTTGATTTGGCCAACAGTTGCTTAGCCAAGAACAGATTGGTCAAGTCTAAAACAGATGGGCTCAACGATGCACCAACAAAACCAACAATTCCCACACTCCAAGAAAGAGGCAAAACCACTGCTGATTCAAATATAGAGTCTAATCGCGGTTTAAAAATTAACCCCAGCGAGAGTACGGCTTCAAGTTCTATAAAATACGGAAATTATGATGGTATCGACCAAGAGAATCAAACACAAAACACCACAAATAAAAAATTTGCGGAATCGAAACAAAGCAGATATAACCCTCCTATAACGTTTGTTGAGAGGGGCAGTTTAGCTCCTATTAGACCTAGCCCACTTGGTTTCTACAAGCCCGAATGCGTACAAGACAATAGTACTAAACCTCCAATTCCTGACGAGAATATGGAAGCGGCAGCTACAAGTGCTGTGCCTCTTGGGTTTATTGTGCCAAAAGATGCTCTAGTAGTTAATAACAAAGAAGCCTCAAATGCTGAATCAGACAGACTGATAGGTGGCAGCAATATTTACAAGAGTCTTGACAAAGTAGATAAAACTAGAAATATCAATGAAAGCATTGCAATCTCTAAAGATAGCGCGCCTGCGATTTCCAAAAAACCCAGCTCAGCTAAGATGGAGAGATTGGGTGGTGATACAATGAGTGGCAGCGGAACCAATGGTATAGGAGGTAACGTGGTTGTAGTTGATGATGGCAAGTACATCGACGAATCAAACACCAGAAATACAGAAAAGCGTGATAGTGGGGGCTTGTCAAACGACAATAAAGCAGAGAACAATATAGCTGTGCAACCGAGTCTACAGAGCAATCGTAATTTGGATTTGAAAAGCACCGGTTCAATTATTTGCAGAGATGTAAAAGCTGACAGAGAGCTAGAACAAGATAGAAACGGCGACGGTTTTTATACTAGCTCAATGTTAAATAGAAAATGGGCCAAGTCTGGAAAGAATATAAAAGTCATTCTGCCAAAAGACTATAATTCAGCTTATAGAGCCGGAGCCAAGCAAGAGACAGTCAGTAAAATTGAGGATGTGGATAAAATATCCAGCAAAAGTACAGCAACAGACTTGGATGAAGGTGGGAAGAAAACAGAGGGTGCAGTCGATTCCAACAGCCTGGAAAAGGCACCGGTTGTGCTGAGCCAGAAGAGAGCTAGTTATCAGCCCGAAAAAAATAGTGCGTTAGATGAGGCAAAAAGCGGCTCTAGAAAAGATAGCACAACAACCGAACTGCCGCTAGTTAATAGGGTTGGAAAAGTAGACGGGCCCAGGGAAAGCAAGCCACTACCAATCCCGGTGCCAAAAAAACTCCCGGTGGCACTGCCGACTATTAAGATAGATAGTCCGGATTCAAAGGTAGAATCAGATGATATAAAGCATAGCTCGAAAAAGCTTCCAGACTTACCTAAGATAGAAAGGTATGACCATATTAATAGTTGGTTGAATTTTGGAATTAAGTAGTCGTATAACAAAGTCAAATAGGTGTTTTTATTTTTGTTTACTAGAATGATTGTTCGGTTTAATACTTAAACATACACACTGATGAATAAACCACTATAGAAAGATTGATCGAAATAAAGTGAAAACGGGTAAAGACATTGAAATACTCGACTTTGACCATGTGTATAACAATGCGATAAAAAATCATGAAATGGAAAAGGAGCTGAAGAGCGGGATAAAAATAGAAGATTTGAGGGGATTACAGATGAATGGCAGTGAAAGATCGGATATGTCGACAGCAAATGCAGCAAACAGCAGGTACAATGGAACAAGCTCCGAAAATGGCATTAGAAACAGAAGGTTTAGAGGAATGGTGAATTTTTTTGACGGAACAAAGCGGGAAAGTAGAAAAAAGCAAAGAAAAAAGAAAGAGCTGGTTGGTATGACAGCAGCCAATGGCTCGATATCTAAAACGTGGAGAGTGTTAAGCAAAGTTGTGACGTTTTACGTTCCAAACTTTGTGCTGTCAAGGCTCAAAAAAACCAAGGAGCCTGAGAGACTGCAGGCGTGGAGGGAAAAGATAACGCTATGCATAATAATAGCGCTGATGTGTGGGTTGGTGGTTTTTGTTACTTTTGGGCTGATTCAGTTGTTTTGCACAGAGGTGGAGTCAATAACGCTAGGATCGATGAAAAGCATGTACGGTGAGGATGGCAATAAAAGGTATGTTGGCATTTATGGGAAAATTTATGACGTAACCAGTGGCTTTGGGACGCAAATACACCCAAGCATAGACGGCGATCTTTATGGGACCGATATATCCAGATTTTTTTCATCAAGCTCATCAAAAAGGCGAGGTTGTAGACTGTGGCCTGACGGGAAATCAGCACAAAGCTGTATCGGTATAGAAACGGGATTTTGCCATGTGCCAAGCGACATGAGCAGAACAATGAGGTCGCTAGAAACACGTAAATGGGTTTCGTTTCAGTGGGAAGACATAAAAAGCAAAAATTACAAGTTATTCGTCTACAACAACAGCGTGTTTGATTTAAAGGCTTATTTAGATGACGTTGAGGACATGGAAGGGTATTTAGGTGGGAAAATAGTGACAAGAAAACTCAATGGTATTGTAGGAACAGACGCAACCCGAATGATAAATGGGGATAAGGAAATGTTGTCAATGCTTGATTGCTTTTATGCGCAGTTTCTAGTAGGCATGGTGGATGGTACACAGGTGGGATGTGTAGTGGCAAATGGCTTAACGGTTGCATGTATGTTTATCATTGGACTGGTGACTCTGGTAAAGTTTCTATGTGCAGTTTTGTTCAACTGGACATTTTCGTGGAGATACCGTGGCGATCTGGTCAAGCTAAACACAATGTCGGGCTCTGAATCAAATGGGGTCGAAAAGCTGCCGTATGTTTTGGTGATAGTTACATGCTACTCTGAAGGAAGGGAGTCACTGGAGCTCACGTTTGATTCAGTGGCAGAAACGGACTACCCTGGATCGCACAAGGTCCTTATTGTGATATCAGATGGAAATGTGAAGGGCGAGGGAGAAAGTAAAAGCACGCCTGAGATAGTATTGGAGCTTATGGAGGTAAATAGTAAGCATAACAAAGGCAAAGACATGGGTGCAGGCGCAAGCAATTATGCCAATAGTAACAAACCTCAAAAAAGTAACTGGGGCAAGATCGGGAATAAAGACAGTAGTGGTGTGGGTGGCAGTTGTGCGGATGACAGCACAAAGGATGTGGCATACACATCAATAGGTGATGGTATTTATAGGTTCAATAATGCGCAAGTTTACGGGGGCAGCTACAGATCTAGCAGTGGTAGCCAGATGCCAATGATTGCAGTTCTCAAGACGGGCTCTGCAGCCGAAACCAACCAAGAAAATGCAAAGCCTGGGAATAGAGGCAAAAGAGACTCACAACTGATAGTTATGCAGTGGCTCAAAAAAGCATGTTTGAATGAGCCAATGACACCCTTGGAGTTTGAACTTACTGAAGTTCTGTTCGATGTCTGCGGAATCAGGCCTGATATTCTGGAGCTGGTACTTATGGTCGATGCGGACACGATAATTAACGAGAGAAGCCTGAGCCTAATGGTTAGCGCAATGACAAAGGACCACGGCATTATGGGAATATGCGGTGAAACCCGGGTTGGAAACAAGTCTCAAAGCATAATAACGAGGATCCAGGTTTTTGAGTATTTTATATCGCATAACCTTAGCAAGTCCTTTGAGTCGGTTTGGGGTGCTGTTACGTGCCTTCCCGGTTGCTTCTCCATGTATAGAGCATACTCCAACACCAATACTATCAAAACACCTCTGTTTGTCTCGCCTGATGTAATATCATCCTACAGCTGCAACGAGGTGGTCACTTTGCACCAAAAGAACCTTCTATTGCTTGGTGAAGACCGATTCCTAACCACCGTGATGCTGAAAACGTTTCCCAACAGAAAGACTATATACCTGCCAAACGCAATCTGCTACACTATTGTCCCAAACACTCTAAAGGTCTTGATGTCACAGCGACGAAGATGGGTCAACTCTACTGTCCACAACTTGATGGAGCTGCTGCTAGTTAATGAACTTTGTGGCACGTTTTGCTTTTCAATGCAGTTTATGGCTTTCCTTGATCTCATAGCCAACTTTTCGCTACCTGCAGCTTTTGTTTCAACGTGTTTCATTGCCATATCCCTTATAGTGAACAGTACATTTACGCTAAACATTGGACTGATTTCAGCAATTGTTATAGTGTTTGGTGTGCATATTGCAATTGTACTCACCTCTCCCATTAGGAAATATATAATGTTCTACTGGCTGCTGTGGTACATCCTGTCCATGCCTATCTGGAATCTAATCATTCCGGTTTACTCTTTTTGGAGGTTCGATGATTTTTCTTGGGGGCAGACACGGAAAATAAACAACCAAAGCCAGAATGTTGGAAAAGTTGAAGACAAAAACACCGATGAATTAATTTTGCCCTTGGACTCCAAAAACCAAACAAACAGTGCTGAAAATGGCCAAAATTTGGCCAGAAAAAACGGAATCAGCGCAAAAAACAAAATCTTGGCACCCAACAAAATGCTTAGTAGCCCAGTTCCCCAAAAGTACTGGGCTGACTGGGTTCGAGAAGGCAACAATCGCAATGCACAGAATAATAACTACATGAGCAGAGATTTGGTTATCCCAAGTGAAGCAGAGAGAAACAAAAAGTATGATTACAACGTGCTTGAAAGTCAAGGAAAGGACTACAGCAAAATCGAAAAAAAACCTGACAACACAGCTGACAACACAACTGACAAAAAACTCGATAACAAAACCGACAACAAAATCGACAGCAAACCCGACAACAAAATCGACAGCAAAATTGACAGCAAACCCGACAATAAAACCGACAACAATGGCCTAGATTACCTTAAACGTGATGATAATGGCAAGGATGAGGGATGTGGTGATAATTTAAACAAAGCTAGCGTTCCGGGTATTAGAGAAGGCGCAGTAGGAGTTGCACGTTTTAATGGATTTATAAACAAAGTTATGGGAAATTTTCAATTTAACAACAAAGATACACACACAAACAGCGATCAGCATCAACAAGGAGTCATAGACTCGTACGCGGTAATAAATACAAGCATGCCAGTATCCGTTGGGGATTGCGGCGATGATCAATATGTTGGCATCCAAGACCCAGGTATGCTCTACAATAATGAACACAAGACGGGTGTTGATAGCAAGGGTAGCATAGACCGAGAGCTTAAACTAAACCACGACGACAAGAGTAGGTTCAGAAAATTCAAGGACTTTTTTGAAATCTGGTACAAGGGCGAATCCAGCAATACAAGCATTGTAAGTGGGGTTTCAGAGTCGCCTGGGGACAGCGATTTGCCTTCAAATTTCAGCTATGCGTCAGATTTTAATGAAGGTTTCCAAGTAACAGTTAAAAAGAACAAAATAATGAATCTCATTAAAAAACCAAGCCGCAAAGATGTGCGCGGTGGCAGTTGTGCAAACGACACGGATATATCAGATTCGGCCATTAATATGGTTCCATTGAGCGAAAGTAAAGCTAGAATAGGACTGCTAGACCATTTAAAAGACGGTGATGCTGGTGAATACAACGATAGCTATAAAAACAATTACAGCTGGGTGCCAAGCTCTGAAGAGATGGCTGCGGGCTTTGATTACTTTAAGTATAGATGCTCAAACAATAACCAACACATCATCAATAACAATGGAAAACACATGGAGAGTGAGTTTGGAGTTGGTCAAGCCTTACCAAGCAACTACAGCAGCTATAAGAAATATATCCACCTTGACTATGCTTTGAACACCAGTAATAAGAATGGCATAATACCAGGCAAAATAAACGAAAATATTGGTCTTACAAACAGAGCATATACGCCAAGCACCCATGTATCCATTCCGGTCCCGCCAATACTTGGTTCTTACAAACCCAATTCGCGCAGCTAGCTTAGCCTACTGAGCTTCTTAATCTAACATCATAATTAGATGTGTGTGTTTTTTTAGATTTAGTTTTGCCTATTTGCTTTAATATTTTTAAAAATAGACTTTAGACTAGGACTTTTTGAATTGTATCTCGAAGCCAAAAAGAATAAAAAGAGAAAGAAAAAAAAAACCGAAAAAAACAAAGCACAGTTCTTGGACTATGTTTGAGCCAATTACATAATTGGTGTCAGTTGTAGTACAAAGTGTTGAATATTTTTTTTATTCGAGGTTTGAATTTTTTCTTTTTTTTTCCCTTTTAATTTGTAGTTTAAAATTCAGGCTGCCAAAAGTTTAAACTCAAAAATCAAGGCCACTAGACGTAAATACCAACACTTTTCCGTTTATTGTATCTCTTTGTTTAACTAAATCCGACTTGTCCGATATATCTATAGCAAGAAAGGAATCAGAAGAAAGAATCAATAAAAAAATGTCTGCAATACTAAAGCGTTAGTTGAGTTTTAATTTACACATATTTTTCTTAGGTAAATTGGTGTGCACTTATTTCTTATCAAAAATCACGAAACTTAATTGTTTAAGTGAATCAAAATTCCAATCTTAGGTCCTATCGTTCTTTTCGGCCCATCGGGTAGTGGGAAAAGCACGTTGCTTGGCAAATTGTTTGCTGAATTCCCAAAAGATTTTGGCTTCAGCGTTTCAAGTGAGTTTTGGTTTTGCATTTAATTACAGTTTTTTTTTGCGCATTTAATACTCACAATTGTAGATTATTCGACCGCATATAGGTTGATTTGATTGATTTTGTGCTTGGCCAAAAATACCAAATAAAATAGAACGAATATGTGTAAATTCGATTTGATAGACACGACGAGAACACCGCGTGATGGGGAAAAGGAGGGAATATCGTACTATTTTGTGAGCAGAGATGAATTCTTGGAGGGAGTAAATAACAATCAGTTTATCGAGCATGCTGAATTTTCTGGCAACTTGTACGGCACTACAATCCAAGCTGTAAAGAATGTTGTCGACTCAGGAAAAATATGCATTTTGGACATAGAAATAGTAGGTTACTTTCAACTATCTGCAAGCCAACTAGCATAAAAACATTATCAAAATCCCCAAGTTTTATATAAACCGGCAGAAATAACACGAGAAAGAGAGAAAAAAAGTATAAACAAAAAAAAAATTTGTTGAATGGTAAAGTTGATTTGTTTGATTTATATACCTTTTTATAGCAAGGTGTGATGCAGGTAAAGAAAACCGACCTTAACGCTCGATACGTTTTTATTTCACCACCTTCACTCGAGATCCTGAAGGAACGACTTACTGGACGTAAAACCGACTCGGCTGAAGCAATCCAAAAAAGACTCGAAACAGCGGTTAAGGAGATGGAATTTGCAAAGTTGCCGGGTTCATTTGACTGCAAGATTGTTAACGACGACCTTGACACTGCCTACGCTAAATTGAAGGAGTTTATATTTAACAGCGAGTAATAAGCAATAATTACTACACGTCGATGCGCTGATCGGTTTGAGGCTCGTTTTATATATCTTTCTTTTTTTTTTGGCTCAATCAATTATGTATATATTTTTTGTCGAAATATACTATATAAATCTGGCTTGATAAATTACATGCGTAGCTTTCCGACACTTTTAAAGAATATAAGAAACCGTCGATGAACGCTATTTCACATTAAAATTACAGATATTGCGGATACTGTGTTGGTGTTTTTGCGCTTTAAACTAGAAAAATATAGGCAGCTCTACCGCCATAGCTGGCTTTCAAGTATACATGGATCTTGACTGGATTTTAGAAAGTTTGGACTAAACACTTACTCTCTTGGTATTAAGAGAGAGAGATGGAGGGGGGATGGGGTGATGCTGTGGGTATCCTGGGCAGTGTATTGTTTTGTTTTTTGTTAGATAACTCTCTTGACTTGCCATTTTTGGGGGGTGATATTCAAAGTAAGGTATCTGATTAAACAGTGTTTCTTTTTCTTGGGATAAACGAGCCAAGCTACTAAATTTTTGACTAATACGAGTCGTTTGCTTTGGTTAAGCTAAAATAAAATAAGGAAGCGTTGATTTGAAATTAGATCTAAACCGTAGAGTATATTTTTTGGTAGTAAATACAACAAGATGTTTGGGATGTTAAGAGTCAAGAGTAAAACAATTAGGAAAAAGTAAAACAAATAGGATGGTTTGGTGGAGAAAAAGCTAAGATAAGAAATTGAGAAAAACGATTTAATAGGATAGAATAGATATATAGATAGATAAATCGATCTGGTTATTTGGTTTTTGACTCTAATGGGACAGTATAATACTTTCTGCCTATTTTGTGGTCGTCGTAGCTACGAACTAATCGAGATTTAGGGCCAAGGTTTGGGTTGATTATGAAATCAATCATTACCCAAATCCAGGAAGTGTGGTAGAAAAGAGTCTTGTAAAATTCACCAGAAATGTTTACAAGGTCGTCCATTTTGGTCCAAGGAATCTGTGGGAAGTCGTGGTGTTCGTTGTGGAAGCCGATGTTCATGTATAGCTTGTTTCCGGACCCATAGTAAGAGTATGTCTCTTGACCATCAGCAAATATGTAGTGCTCTTGGATAAAGTGTGCTGCTCCAGGGTGAAGTCCGTAGCCAATAAACACTGAAAGCCCCAAGTATGCCAAGCCTCGACCGCCAACAAGCATGTACAAAAGAGCGTTTGACGCAACCATGAAAAGAGCATTGACAATTTCCCAGTATGATGGCTTCTTTCCCAACTTGAGTCCTCGAACCATATACATGACTCCATAGGACATTACCCAGAAAAGCTTTGCAACTGTAGAATTAGAAACCAGCTCGATCTCTGCCTCAATTGGCAGATCAGGGTCCATACCTGCAACTCCTTGGAACTGGTGATGCTCAAGATGATATCTGCGGAAGCTTTGTGAAATCGGAACAACCATGGGGATGTTTACAAAGAGGCCCAGTAGGCGATTGTAGATCGGCTTTTTGAAAATCAAACAATGGCACGCCTCGTGGATAATAACGCCATACAATCCCACAATTGTTGCCCCAAAGACGTAGGTGATTGCCAAAAGCAAAAACTTGTTCATGTCTGGAGAAACCTTGCTTATGTAGTATGCCATATAAACCTGTGCCACCACCAACACAACAGCAACCACCGCTGTCAATGGCTCATTTCCGTACAACTTTTTAATCTCTGGGTACTTCTCCAGCATAGCCTTGCGTCTTTTTTGGTGTGGCTCGTCTAAAAAGTCCAATACTCCGCTGTTGTCATTCTTCTTCGAATCCTTGCTCCAAAGCCCTATATACAATGGGTGTCTAGGGTCGCTAGCCTCACTTTCAGGTCTAGTGTTTGTCATTCTTCCTGTTAAAATAGACTGCGGTTCGGTGGTGTAAGCCTTAGTGCTGTTTTAAATATCGTACCTTAAGTGCAAAGTTCTAAAAATAATAATAGCAAGGAGGAATATTGCTATTGGGGTTTATTAAACGCAAGGAGTAGAAGGCCTTGGCATATAAAGAATTTTTAAATCTAGTCTTTTCAATAAAGGAGTCATATGCTCGTAAAATATCTAATTTGTTTGGTATTTACAGAAAATGGGATGAAGAAAAAAAACTTGTTAGTTTGGTTACTTAATTGTTGTTTTTTTTTTCAGAGCATATCTTGAACCTGTAAAAACTATGCAAGACTGTTTTGAAAAACAGCTACTGAAGAAAAAAAAATAGAAATGGGTGATGCTACGAGTAAAAACCAAATAGGCTTTGTTATTCTTGGTTACGAAAAGCTATGGTCAATCAGACTTTTTTATAAAAAAAAACTGTGAAAATAGACACAGTTTAGTCAGTCTCAACATTAGCTTTACGTTAAAATCAAATTCAACCTTTTTTTTTGCGATCTGTTTGGCTGATCAAAATCAGTCTATTTTATTTCCTTTTTTTCATAAGGTATAGCAATTTAATTGTTGCAATTAACTCTCTAAAGCACTATTTCCATGTTTCACTTCTCACTTGCAATCTAATGATTTTACATATTTCTTGTTTTTCTTTTTTTTTCTTCCATCGCATTTTTACAAAAAAATTTGCTTTCATGAGGATTGGATTGGCTAATCGGATTTTTTTTTTCACTTCGTTGATTTAAACCAACCTTTTTTAGAGAAACTTTTGTAGGAAATTAAAAACGAATTGAAGTCGGATTGTCCTAGGTAAACGCAAGGAAAGCACAAGAAAAACGCATGATATATTTCCATTTGGCACCACCAATTCCTGGTTAAACACCAACTCTTACTAGGAGCCGTTTGCTTAGGGTTTTCTCTGCCGCTTCTTTCTTTCTTTCCTTCTCGACGCTGGCTAGAATTACTTCAATGTTTGGTTCTTGCTCTGGCAAAGCAAAGCTCGATCGCTGTTATCACACTTATCATTCTGCTTTGTCAAGGAAAACTTTCTTTTGGTATAGGAATTAACTGAAAAAGTGTTTGTGGACTTGGCTTACAAAGTACGAGGTGGAAGCAACACTAAACCTGTGGCACAAATACTAAAACATAAGGCCAATACATAAAACCAAAAACACTACAAGACTTAACATAACGCCAAAACACTACAAGACTTACCAGAACGCCAGAACTTTTCAAAAAAATCATTATTCAAATATAACCGTGCAATTTAATGTTTGTATTTTAATTAAAGTCGTACGTTCCTCCCCCCTTTTTTCCTACTCTACCATTATTATAAATTTAGTATTTTTCAAAGTGATTGCAAACTTATAACGTAACACATTGTTGATTTATCAAGTTGATTAAAAGCTGACTGGATGGTACGTTATACAATACGTTTTTATGAACCTACTGACCTTCAGCACTTTTTTGTTACTTTTACTTGTTTCCACTAGTCACTGTCCAGTAGTATACTACTGAAAACACAATGAATCGGCTTTAAATAGCTAACCATAAAGCCTGTTCCTATTACGTTTTTATAATTTGGGGCAAGGCTTTGACAACTCGCTTTTAAAACATGAAAAAAAGGCTCGATCAGTTAATTCTCTAGCTCTTGCTCTTTTTTTTCACTAAGGTCTACAAACCAAAGCAGTTTTTATATTGGAACAATGTCGTTTTTGAACACGTCAATTGCTTGAAGAAGAGCAGGAATGCCGTTCGAGTACAGCTATGTTGTTACTACAACAAAAAAATGCGACAGCTGGCCAACATAGACACACACTTCCCAACATAAACATTGCAAAAGTGTGGTATCAACAGCTTGTATGCCAATTTTCTAACTTTAACCCATGCACCGTTTAAAACTTTTGTCATAACGTTATTCAATAATCAGAAAGGCAGTACTTTTTATTTTAAATATCGTTAAGTCAGTTATTAGACCGAGTATGATATATGCTGCTGGAGACATAGTACTTGAAATGGTGCACAATTGCAAAAAATTGCGGCTAAAAATGATGCATGTAGATTATGACCGCCTTTACTCACGTTTGCGTTGAATTGGGGGATTTACAGCGCGCTTTTTTCAACGCTAAAGCCTGTACATTCAGAGAACTGTCCTATTAATAAGCTATCCATCTTGGACAATGGCCAGCACCAATATATACCGTTAACCATGACATTCCTGTTTTAGAATGCTCGACATAATCGGTGGTGAACCAAAGTATCAAATACCAATAGTGCACCATTATGCTATTTATAATATAGAAAGTCAAGTTTATTTGGATTGTGATTTTAAAAAAAGCATCCTTTCACCACAATCATTTAATTGTTTTGGTTAACCCAAGTGTTCTCATAAGAATTCCGATTCGGCTATATGGCACCAACACAATGCCACCAACAATAAAAACAACGGGCTATAAAAGTACACATTCCGTTGTAAGATTAGTGTATATTCAGACTACATACTATCAATTTTGCCACGGTGACCTCGACTTCATAGCGGTATACTTGATTATTACGCCATTTAGAAGATTAAAAAAAAACAAGCTCAAGCAGCCAAAATATTTCTGAAACAAAGTGGAGTTATTGCATTTCAACTGAAATTGTTGTGATTGTGTACATAATGACTAAACACGTTTTCCAAGTTACAAACCCCATATTTATTGTGTATTTTTAACACCCATTGACAATCTTAACAAAGTACGATTTATATAAGCATTTAGTGTTATTTATATTTGCCCGCAAACACCACTGAGGGTGTAGGCTTTTTTAAAAAAGACAAAACTGGAAAATGGTCTATTTATTGTCTGTAAGCTCACAAATTTAGCTGCAAGAATTTATGGGAAATTTTGGCAAAATGCAAATGTCTTTCTACAGTGCTGCTACACTCTTAGTACATTTAGTTTCCTGAACCCCCACATCCCCGTTAAAGCTAATATTTCACACCGGATTGTCATGACCAAATGGTGTATACAAGCAGCTTGCCAAGTACTAAACGTATTTAGACATTTTGTTTGTATGCGTACGCTGTTTGTTTTCGGAAAGTAACCGAAGTTTAGTTAAAAAGATATCAAGCTTTTAAACCACATCATTTGTCAAAACAATGGATTATCATATTATGCACACACAATTAGGTACTTGAAAAACATAAACAACAATCAAGCACATCACAACATAATCGAGTATTGAACTAGGCCTCACGTTTAATTGGATTCAACAACAAACGAAACTTGCTATTTTTTATTTGCTGAGAATATCAGAAAAATACCTAAATGCTGGTTGTTATTTTGTATAGAAGACTTTAAAACACCGTGGTTTACAATGGTAAAAGTATGTTCTAAGGTTGCTTCTTTTCAATACAATATCATGAGAAAAAAAAGGAATAAACGGCATTTACTTGGATTGAACAATAGTGCTAACAGCCTTTAGCGTTGATTTGTTGTTCAAGATACTCTATCCCAACAAGTAAAACATACAGTCGACACAGCTAATAATAAACTGCTATTATAAGGAACATAGAGTGTGTTGGTCTTAATTTGGAAAATAGTCCAGGCCCAAACTGGGTATAAATAAGACGCAAAAGCCAAAGACCTTTTTCAAACCATCGCAAAAAAAAACAACTACTCAACCATCATTTTATTTGATTACAATTATTCAAAGTATCACACTTTCAACAATTTAAGCAAGATCCTAGAAATTCAAAACATTCGCAATGCGTATTCATATCATTCCAGCGTTAGTTACACTGTTCCAAATCGGATTTACCTCAGCCCAGGAGGCAGGAGTTCCAGCACCAGGACCAGCACCAGGATCAGCACCAGGACCAGGACCAGCACTTGAACAAACTGCCCGTAGAGGTGATTTACAAGACGGGGGCAGGAGAGGAGACAGAGATTCAAGTAAATGGGGAGACAGAGGCAGAGATTCAGACAGATGGAGAGATAGGGGCAGAGATTCGGACAGATGGAGAGGCAGAGATTCGGACAGATGGAGAGGTAGAGATTCGGACAGATGGAGATACAATAGGTACGATAGGTACGGGAGACCTGGTCATTACCGTGGAGGAAGGTACTGGTATTGGGATAATCAGCCCGAGTATGGATTTATCGGGACTTTGAGGTACAGACCCAACTACTATCATGGCCAGCGTTTCCAATATCTCTACTTGTACTCTCCACAGTTTAGATACAGATGGGATACCGACTTTTACTTCCGTAGAAGATGGAACAACGATGTATGGTTCCGCAGAAGCTGGTTCAACTCGCTTGGTATCTAACCAAAACTTCGTGTATTCTTGAAAAGATTTTATCCAGTTGGTAACTACTATGACTTTAAAACTACTGTTTGACACATTCCAAGTGGGAAAGTTGTTTCGTCGTTATGCATCTAATTTTTTTCTTTTCATTTTTTTGTTTCTTTTTAATCAATCGAATAAAACTCTTATTGACATCATCCCTACACTAGGTTAAATGCGAGGTTTAGTTGTGCTATTTTTTGTAGTTTCTGATTTCTATTTGTTTTATAATTAAAAAACAATGAATCTGAACTGAATATCAGCCATTATGGAAACAAGAGACTGAATTATCAATTGTACCTTTAATAAAAAAAAGAACAGTTATTGTATTTAAAAACAAACAATGTATGAATTTGAGACTTTTTACAATGGGTCTATTCAGACAAAGTAAACAAAGTTCAGTAAATTTCAACACCAAACGAGTAATAATGTAGTTACCAGTAAAATGTCTGTAAGAGTTGAAATAATATCAAATATCAGGCTGAGGTTGCAGCCTAAATACGCTATTAGCTTAATGTATCGCATTTACACGAGTTCCAACATATCCTTTTTACGCCTATCTATCATTACTGGTGTTTTGTTGTGTTGATTATGTTGCCAATAAATTACATAACTAGAAAAAAAAACTATCATTGCAGGCGTTGAGTTTAAAAAAATAATTTGTGAAACTTGGTTAAATAAAAATCCGAATCGGAGGTTTAAAAATGCAATTGAAGCTTTACAGCACTAACGGCACTAGCAGAACTTTAATAGCTTGATTATTTAACCATTTGTTTTTAAAAATTTAATACATGCGCGAGTCGGTAATATTTGAAATGAGCGAGTTTTATAAACCTTAGACTGCAAAGTGGGTCGCCGTTTTAGTACTAGCTTTCATATTATACCAGCACTGTAGCGAAATGTTCGCTCTGGTTTATTAAAACCAACGGTGACTAATAAACCACTGTACAGTGGCTTTGAAGCAAGTCGTGTACAAAAACTTTAATGTAAAAAAGTCAAGGTAATAATAGGATAATAATAGTAATTTAAATAAAAAAAGAAAAAATAATGGTAATATTGCCAATAAAAAGAAAGAATAAAAGAAATAATATCAATAAAAAGAAAGAAATAATATCAATAAAAAAAGAAATAATAGTAATAGTTTCAGTTAATGGTAGAATCAAAATGTTTTATTTGGTGAAATGTATTAATTAGTAGTCCAATCAATTTTCCGAGAAGATTTATAAAGGGCCTGAAAACCAACTATTTCAGTTTGTTTATTTTACCAATTACATATAGAGACAAAAATACCCGCATTGTTAATTGGTGATATAGATTAAGTAAATTAAAGTAGAATAAACATTGGCATTTTAATTTCGCTAACAAAAAAAAAAAGTGGTGTTTATAAACTCTCGAAAACTCAAAGCAAATGACGAGGGTGTGAGCGAGTAAACATATCAACAAAAAAAAACAAACAACTAAAGCAAATTTCCAGAAAAATAACTGGCGAGTTCATATATTGTGCTGACAACCTGACCGATAAGGGACGTGGTAGTTAAAACAAAAGTACAAAGTTCAATTAGAACGAGAAAAAAGGTTTGGTTTTCACAATTAAACTTGAATGAAGCGAAAGATGAAATACAAAGTGTATATTGTTTATTAAGAGCAGTAGGAAATGAAGGGAGCCGGTTTGACGTTTTGGGGGTTAGCCAATAGCAAAAGGCAAGACAATAAAGATTTAGAGAGTGGTGAGTATACAGAGTATATAAAGGCATTGCTGTTGGTTGTGGTAATGTAGAAGATAATGGAAGCGAGAAGCGGTGTTGTAGTAGAAGTTTTGATTAAGCTGCCCTTGCCAAATTGAATTGCAGCCAAAAACAATCAAGTTCAATGAAGGAGCACAAGGAACCAAACAAACCTGATATAGACAAAATAGACTTTTAGCAAATAAGCAAATAGTTTGGTGAATAGATAGATAAATATATAAATGGAGTGTTGGTTTCTTGTGCTAGCTTTGGATGAGATGGATGTGGTGGGGGACTCTGGTAAACGGCAAAAGCAACATGCTCAGCTAGTAAATAGGATATATTTGAGTCAGATAAGAGAGCATCGAGGGCTGTGAGTATATTTTATTTTGCGAAATGGTGATGTATTTTGAGCAATCATGGGAGTTTTGTGTTGACTGAGCAACCAAGCAAAACTAAGGTGAATTTGAAAATAGGTTTTCCTATTGTAGCTGAATCATTTTATGTAATCAGAGCCAAAGCGCACTGCCTAGCCAATGTGGGAATAGTGTTTTTGTCAATTTAGTAAATCCTAGAAAAAGGTCGGGAAATTGAGCATAGAGAAAAAAGCAATATAAAGTATGTTTTTTTTTTGTTTAGCAAAACAAATTTACGAATTCATACAAACAAGAGCTTAAATTGGCCAAGTATTAAAGAAAAAAAAGAAAAAGTTTAGAGCTAAAAAAAGAGTTAATTGAGAAAGTTAATATTGGTTAATTGATATTTTTCATTATTTATATTATCAATATCGCCAACAAACATTAAAAGCTGGGGGAATAATTGAAAATAAAAGCGAAAAATTTAAAATAAAGAATTTAACTAGAGTTAAAAATAATTTATTTGTTCAACGTTAAAGCTGTTCTATTCCTAAATAAAAGGGTAAGAAGGAGCAAAAGAAAAAGAAGCAAAGAAACCAAAAAAAACAAAAAACAAGGGAGCAATATCAGAGCAGCTGAATTGGAATACACCAGAGAGAAAGAAGACTTTTAAGACAAAACAAACATCGACTGTGTAGACGAACCCTGTAAGATTATTAGAAAAAAGTAATTTTATTCCAGAGCAGGCAGTACTTTTGAAAGCGGCAACGTAAGAAACAATATTCGATTGAAAGTTATTCTGCAACAGTAACAAGGAAGAAGGACGGTGAAAGAGTGCGAATTAATATCTAAAGAATCAGGAACGAAGCTACTAGCAGCACGATATAGAGCAGGAACGGCGAAAAAGGGAAAAGAAAAAAGAACAAGTAAAAAAGAAAACAGAACATGAAGTTTGGTTCATTTGATTTGGTTTGTCAAAACCTGCAATTGGCAGTATGCATGCTTGTAGGCGATCGAAGTGTTGGGGTGGAGCCAGCATGCTACGCCAGGAACATTGAATTTGGGAGTCTGATAGTTTTTCAAGCAGGTAAGACGCCTTATAGCTGTGGACAGACATATAAGTCGGAGGCGTTATGCAGAAAAGTGGACAAATGGAATCAAGTGTATACTAACCCAAAACTGATACTGGTTTGTTGTTGTATGTTGTGGTACTTTATAGCTACATTGATTGTAGACCTGATTGCTATTATAATGACGTTGATTATGATTTGGCATGTTAGAACAAAGTATACAGCAGTTGGTAAGTAGTAATTGATAACCAATTGCTGGAGTAGCAGTGTGGTAAAGAATGTTTGGTATGTTTGGTGCGGGGGGAGGGGGGGGTAATTTAGAGTGTTTGTAACTGGGGATGTTTGTATTTGTTTTTGCGAATGAACTAATAGGTCGTAGGGAGATGGTTATGGTGTTTTATCTGTTCTTGATCCAAGTGGTACTGGACATTTTGACAGTGTCAGGGTTTATTCAGTTTTCGCTATCGGTATACCCAGTAAGTGGAGCATTATTGTTGCATTTTTATTTTGCTAGTATTAGATTGGCAATGTTTTAAAAGGAAGTAAGAATAGAATCAAACGAGAATAACTAAACCAAGTAGATGAGGCGATATTAACGGAAATGAGATTTACTTGATTTGTTTTGTAGTACTTTGTGGCAGGGTATATCGCGATTTGCACAGCAACGTGTTGGTGCTTAATGCTTAACGGATTTGTTGGGTTCCAGTGGGCAGAGGATGGAACAGCTACATCATTATGGGTAATAAGCAGTTGGAATTAAATGAGTATATTGTTTGTAATATGAAGGAGTAAAAATAAAAAAAAACGAAAGTTGATAGTAAATAAAAGACCAAGTAAACATAAACATAAACATAAACATAAATATAAATATAAATATAATTATGTATATGTATATGTGTGTGTAATAGACGTTCCGGTTGACATCGTTTATAGTGTTTGCGCTAACATATCTAGTATCGATAGCTACATTCAAGAACTTTTTGTTCTTTAACAAGACAAACCCAATAGGAGTGTTTGTGATATACTACATTTTCAACCTAGTGTTATTGCTGGTCTATGTGATTTCGCAGGTGATTCTGGTGGTAAATACGCTTGATGAGTATTGGCCATTAGGAAACATAACATTTGCGGTGCTGTTCTTTGTGAGTGGGCAAGTGATCCAGTATGTTCTCAGCAACAAGATCTGTATAGCAATTAAGCATTATGTCGACGGAATGTTTTTTGGAACAATTTGCACGCTTCTGAGTGTTATGATGATATACAAGTACTGGGACAGCATCACGAAAGAGGATCTGGAGTTCAGTGTTGGCGGTAAAGGAAATGTTTGGGAGGTCAAAGAGCTTGTCAATGTCGATGACGAGTTTGCTCCATATGCTGGAAAGGCCAACACCACTGGGTACAATGGCGGCGTCACGTATGGCCAGCTAGGACATGCCGAGTATGACAGCTCAGTTCATTCAGTTGCACAAGACTATAGAAACAAACCTAACAACAACAACAACGATTACTATTAACTTTTTCTTTTCTCCTTCACTATTCCTTTTTTTTTCTTTTTTTTTTAACCACTGGCTTTTATAATCATATTTACTAGTTAAACCATTATTGCCAATGCCGTTATTAGTATGGCAGATGTTTAGCTTTTATTTTTCTTTATATACCCTTATACAATTAAATATATATACTCCCACCGTTTGCCATACCCAACTACCAATGGCTGTTATTCTTTTAATGTATTTTATTTACACGTATACTGAATGAAGAAAGAAAGAAAAGAAGATAGAGTAAAGAATAAAGAGTAAAGAATAAAGAGTAAAAGGACGCAGGTTCAGCAAATCTTTGTGGCTTTAGTGTAAAAGAAACAAGGTATTAAAACAGCTGGGCATTAACCAAGTAGGCAAATCTGATGCCATGGTGGTGGAGAGTCTATCTATGTTAGTTTTGCTGTCTGTCTATTGGCTATTGTCCGATGACATTGACATTGGCGAAGATGGAGGCGATGGTGTGCTGTGGCGGGTGGGTTTGACTCGGGACTGATGAGCTATCCGTGCAGTTTCGTGTAGTTTAGCCTCCTGCAGGTACATAGTAAACAGCCAATTTGCCACTTCCTGTACAGCCGCAACCGATATTCCGTGTTTAGTGAAAATACCATTGATTATCATAAACTCGGATTCTGTTGAGTTTGTGATTCTATACACCGCTGTTATTGCTGCTGCTGAAATGACCTCAGGCGGGTACATTATACACAGCGGGTGTTTGAACGCATCGTTGATAAAACTCCACCCCATTTTCGCATGTTTTGCCGACAAGTTTAGCTCTTTGTAAAGCGTAACAAATTTAGAGTAAGGGTGTTCAATAACCATTGAAAATCCGCTCGCTTCCAAAACCCCGATTTCTCCGCCCAGTATTATATCTCGCCATGTTTCATACTCTGGTGTTCCTGGCGGTGCCCTCCTTAGTCCCTTCGACACGTAGTATACTATCACCGGGATAAAGTCTTCAAGTTTCCTCATCGATTCCTCAATTTTACAAGAACAGAATAAACATATAGCTGCAACATTATATTGGTGAACCTTTTTAATCGAATTAAACATATAGAACCTGTGAAGCAAAACACATGCAGTAGCGGCTACCAACTGCGACAGTTGTAGCTTGTGCGAGGCCATTTGGATCAAATTGCATGCTTTAGATCGAGCAATCGTTTCCTCTTCAACCGTTAATCCTGATAAAACCGAAGGTGTTGTTTTTAATGACTCTACATCTATTATCCAGTACCCACTTTCGTCCTTTTTTAGCATTGTTTGTTTGAGGGTTTCCCTACAGTTTCTATTTCTCTTTCTCTCTCTTTCCTTCTTCCTTATCCTCCACTTGTGTACGTCTTTTACAGGAACAGAATCAATCAATGCCAAACCAGTACACCAAGCCAACACCAATTCAAACTACTTAATCTGCAAGATTGCCCAAAGTGGTAGCTTAATTCAAACTCGAAATCCTATTCTTTTATTTTGTTTTTGTTTCCCCCTCCCTCACGCTCAGGCTATTATAGCGGCAATTACAATATAAAAAACGCCTTTTCGCCTGTGCTAACCGAAATACCTACTGAAGCTCTACTTTTCTCCTGCTTGCTGTCATGAAAAAAAAAAACGTGAATCGACTTTTATCTCTACACCCTGACAAAGCTTCAATGCACAAGGACAAAAAAAATACTGCGTTGATTCCAGGTTATTCCTTGTATGATTGTCGATGTATCGTGTTTTCGTAAACCTATTCTCGTCGCGTCTACCCTTCTTTATCCGCCTATTTTCTTGTCTAAACTATGTTCCTTCTGTGTTTGGTTGTCCGTATATATTATATACAATTGCAGATTACTTTGATAAATTATAATACAGGATTTGGCTTTTGGGTTTGTATTCTCGTATAATGCAAAATTATAATTTAAACCCAGCGACGATCAAAGCTTTAACAAGGGGAGATTTCCAATAAAATAACTACTCGATTTTAAAGGCTGTAGTTGTAATTGTACAATAGTAATTATATTAACTGATTGTCATTCTTTATTACAAGAAGCGTGTTTGCAAAAAAAAAAAAAAAAAAAAAAAAATGTTTACTTTCAACTATAAACCATTGATTTTTTTATTTTTTATTTTTTTTTAAACCAATTTAAACTTCGCGTACATTGGCCAACAAAATACCCAGATCTAACTTGTAAAAACCCAAAGATGTAAAAAAAATTGAAGCGAGATATGAAACGAACTCGGCAAAGTAAACAAATGTGTATAGCCAAAAGTAATATTATTTTGATAAATGTACCTTCTGAGAACTGGCTTCACCTAAGAGTATTCTAACTGAATCATCGTAGGCAATGCACGACATCGGGACTCTTACCTTGACTTTTCTATTATAAGGTAAATGGGTGATGGTCAGCAAAGCACCCTCCAGAACACCTTTATCATACAAGTGTTGAGTATTGAATGGCAGTAATACATTTATGTAGCATTAATGAGTTTAAACACAAAAGCAAAGTTTAAAAGCAAACAAAAAGTAGATATATAAACCAGTTGTCATGTCCCGTATCACTGAATGTCGTCGCTTCTCAATTAGCATAATTTACAATAATGGATAAAAGATCTATTGAAAAAATCGATAAAGCAACGGCTTTGTACGATATGCCAAAAGAAAACAATTATTCTATTCTTTAAATTAATAGCAAGTTATACCGAACTAATCAACCAAAAATAAAATTACAACGTAAAAAAAAAAGGGAAATTGTGCTTTTCATACAACAGTTGAGCAAGGGAGAACGATGTCATGCTGATGTAATTATCAAAGTTATTAGTACTAATCTAGGACACACTAATCATGGAGATGCTGGCTATAAAAGAAACCGATCAGAGAGAGACAAAGACCACAAAGAAAATGGTGCGAGTCCCAAAGCTTCTGAACTTAACCAATAATACTGAAACGCAAGAAGGAAGCAAAGCTGTCCAACAAGTGACAGGGTTGATATTTTGAAAAAAAAACGGTTCAGATATTTTTGTGTTGGGTTTAATAGTTTATAATTGGTGCTACAATAGTGCTAGATTTGTCAATGTATTACTTGAATAAAAGTACGCAAAAAACGTTTGCAATACGAGAGTGCCTTTTTTTTAATGTTTTGGTTAAGCGATTCGAGTTGAATATCGGTAGCTTGATAATAACAAAAAGTAAATAACCGGTTTACACAGTCGAAATTATGGGCAAGGAAAAAAAAGAAAAAGGAAAGAGTAAAAGCAGTGTTAAACCAAGAGAGGAAGCGAATCCACAGCCAGGAAAACCCTCAACGAAAAGCAACGAAGAGTTTGATTTCCCTGAGCTCAAAAAGACAAGTAAAAATAGCAACAAGAGGATTATTTTAAATGAACTACTCGATGGCCACATTTACACAATCGACAATTTTCTAACTGCAGAGTACTGCAAAGAGCTGATCGATTCAATCGAAGCTCATTTAAAAATGGTAGAACATGAAAAAAACACAGAATTGGAATTAAGCAAAGTCAAAAGACAGCGCGGATATGCTGTTAGGACAAATCTGCGACTGTCGTTTATCGATACCAACTTTGCAGCGGCGTTATGGGAGAATACGGGGCTAAAAAAGCTGCTTTCAAGCTGGGAAATCAGAATTCCAAAAAGCAAAGTAGTCTCGAGAAGCGGCAAAGGCACCAAATCTGAAGCTGACGCGAGTGCAGAGGATGAATTTGTAACAAAGAGGCCCGTTGGACTATTTGAGAATATCAGACTGTATAGATACAAGGTTGGGCAGAAATTTGAAAAGCACTACGACGACCATTTTATCAACGCCCTTGGACAGCGGACAGAGTACACTCTTCTAGTGTACCTTAACTCTGTCAACGACCCAGCATTGGTTTCGGTGTATAATAGTGCCCAGAGCTCACCAAACACACCTGGCGCATCAGGCACACCGAGTATTTCTGGCAGTGGTGGAGAAACCGTGTTCTACGTACCCACTCGGCCAAAAAGCGAGATCAGTGTGGCTCCCGAGGCAGGAAAGTTACTGTTACACAAGCATGGCGCAGACTGCTTGGCCCACGAATCCAAAATAATAAAGCAGGGAGTCAAGTACATTTTGAGATCCGATGTAATGTTTGCTTAGCAGAGCATTCATAAAATTCAATGATTCTGCGTTCTACCTAGTTTTGGTCATTTACCGCCGATCAGCTTTGATGTAAACAGAATCAACTGCACTCTTATTTATAACCACCCACTGTGTAGGCCAAGGAATAAAAGTATACAAAGCTAATAATAACAATCAAATAAAGTGAAAAGTTAAAAGTAAAAACCGAACGCTAAATGAATCAAATAAAAATGTTATAGCTATTCCAACAAATAAAAAAATAAATGTTATAGCTGTGGTTTAAGAGAAAAAAGAAATCTATGTGGAGGCAAGAATCATGCCATCCAGAACGGCTTGGCTAAGGGTGGTGCTTCTTCATGTAAGTCGCGGCTGGTGCTATTGTCCTCCAACTTGCCTGCGCTCTGGCTGTCACAGCCATCCCCGTATTTCGATTTAGCAGCTCTTTTGGATTTTTTGGATGACTTTGATTCGTCCTTTTGGTTTGACAAGAACATTGACAGTGGGTCTGCTGAAACGTAGGTCTCCAAATGCCTGGTCTTTGGGCTCCCTTTAGACTCTGTGTCTTCTAGCAACGGCTCAGAGTTGCCAACATTCATGTCCCTATTTTCAGTTACAGAACCTGAAACATCTGTGTTTGGATTGGTGGCCAATGAGGGTGGTGGAGAAGAAGGAGGTGGTGGTGGTAGATGCTGGTTCTGGGACTGGAGCTGATTTGTGCTAGATTCCGAGTATCCGGGCACTGTATTTAGTGGGTAATCTGGGTGGTTGTAGTAAGAATCTGCGCTATTTGGGATCGAGCCTGGCAAGTACTGCAGCGGCTGTTGGTTACTATAAGACGTGTTGCTTTGGGGATAATATCCCTGTGCACTTGGGACTCCAGCTGTATAGTCTGGGTAGCTCGTGTAGCCGTCATAGCCTGTATAGCCTCCATAGCTTTGTGTGTATGCCGGCTGGCTGTTCTGGTCGATTCGGCTGTCATTACTGGGCCTTATAACAGATCCATACGGCGAATATCCAACACTAGACCTGCTGTTCTTTTTGAACGTTTCGTAGTCCTGCTTTACTGAGTCAATCAAGTCTTGACAAAGCTTTTCTGCCTCCTTCACCCCCTGTTCAGTGTTGCTGGTTATGTGTATGTGTATCGCTTCGTACGACTCGGTTCCAGACGTGCCCTCGATGTACCCAGACCCCCGCCCACGTACTTGAACTTTGGCAGGTGTCACTGACTCGATGTATTTGACGTTTTGGCCGCTGGGTCCAACCAGCTTTGCACGTACATTGAACCCCTTTTCGTTATCAATCCCTACAAACACCTTTTTGGAGTTCGAGTATCCCTACAGCCAAACAAACCCGTTTTAGTCACATAAAACACTCACATACATGCACATTGTTCATTCAGCCCAAATCCATCTAGCTAGGCCCAAAACACAGAAAAACAAGCTAGACAAAAACACACACATAACACATACCAGGCCTGCCCGAAAACTCGTGTTTCCTGGTCGATAGTTGGCCCCAGAATGGCCTGTACCGAATGTCTCTGCTCCACTATTTTCACGGGTTTCCTGTGCACTGGGCTGCCCGTTTGGTGCCACTCTGGTGTCGAGTAGATCTGCTGGGCTCAGCAGTTGCTCAATGATGCTGCTCGCCAGCTCTAAAGCCTCGCTACCAGGTGCCACTTGAGACTACATGTTGCCGCCGAGTCGGAGTGAGCGGAGCGAAAACAAGACTATTATGGAGGGAGAATAACTTTATAGATAGGTTTGTCATTTGTCCGGTTAATCCTTATTTTTGTTTCGGGTTTTTTCTTTTAATTAGTTCTTAGTTTGAAGACCGACGTTCCGCTATGAGACCGAAGTCAAGTCTAGGATGATGAAATTTTTGACAGAACTTAACGATGGACGTGGTGAGAGAACGTAATAGACGAAAACATATCGACCGAACCAGTTGTAATGAGCTAAGAGTCTCAGCAAATAAAGCTATAGAAAACTTTGACTTGGAAAAAAGGGAGGAAGATGTCTTTGATTGGGCTATGAGGGGCGGTCATAACGTGTTCTTGGCCCGCTTTTTTCAATCCCCATTCCGCCACTTCCCTCAGCCTCAGCCTCAGCTATCAAATCTATTTTACCACCAAATAAGCCTAAATACTCCCCAATCACTTTTATTAATTAATAAAAAAATGAGGTACTTGAAATCCGTCGGCTTACATTCTTGGGTCTTTGATTCAGCGTTCTTTTTTTCAAACTCTGGCTTCGAGCTACTCTCGATCCCTATGGCTACAGACTTGTTTGACGCCTCTACCACTGAGCCTGTGTCATCTTGATCCCACCTTCTCCTTTTTCTCGCCTTACTTTTAAAATCGAAATAATGTTATTTTGTTTTTTGTTTTTGGAGTCGTGTTCAATTAGTTTACAGAATATTTGTTTATCGCAAGGATTTCAGTTTTTTTCTATCGAAATTACTTTTAGTTTCTAAATCCAATTTACAAACTGCTGTTTCATTTTAAAACCGGTAATACAGCTCAATAGAAGATATAGTGTTGGTTTAAGCATGCATATCCAAGCAAGCAAAGTTGGAGTCGAGCTTGGAATCAATCATTTCTTCAAGAGTAATTGATTTGGCAACTAGGATTTGTTCTTTTATTCGTACTCTTACTCTTACTCTTACTCTTGTTTTGTAGTTATTTTAATTTGGCAAGCACCTTACCTTGGTTCAGACATCAATTTCGAGCTTGGAATCTCGTTTATTTTATTGTTTTAAAAAGTCAATTTCAAATTGTAATTCCCCTTTTCAAGAATTTAAGTGTTCAATTCTTATTTCGTAAAGTATGTATCGTAAGGAACAGAGTATACCTGATATTGCCAAGTTTTGTTTGTTTTGAAAAAGTCACTTTTATTTTTACCAACTCAGTTTTGCAATTCGTGCCGTAAAATCGGTTTTACTCTATTGACTTTGAAATCAAAAAGATAGAATAAAGACTAACCGAAACACTTAAATCACAACACAACCAAACATTTATTTCTTTTTTTAAAACGCGAAAATCAGCCTTGTCTGTAAAGCTTGGATCAATTTTTACAATTTATTATTCAAAAAAATGAATCATCCAATTAATCAGATTTACGAGCTGGGAGTCTCCCAAAACTGTATTTCTTTTGTATTTTCTTTAAAAAGCATAAAAAAAGAACGATGCAAAGGTTAAAACTAAACAAGTAATATACGTCAACTAATAACCATCACAGTTTGAAACACTGGCGCACTTGAATGTAGGTCTGATAATTCTGGCCGAGTTGGCTGCTGTTCTAAACGCCAATCTATCCACATTGAATGAATCTGCAGCGTATGAGGCCTTGAGCTTGTTGTCAATGTAAATCTTGACTTTGGATGGTGTTGAAACAATTTTGATTGTATTATTGGTAGCACGCTTGATAAGTCCGTTGGATCGTTTGACAAACGATACCTTGCTATCCTTGATTGTGCTCTTTCCCGATGCCAACCCGAACTGGGCCTCAACAACATTGCTGCTGCTTCCATACTCTTCGTCGCTAATCATTGCAACAAACAGGTCTGAATCGCAGGATACTTGTGCGGTAAACACAAAATCTTGGTCGTCGCATGGAACTTGGATAGAATTATTCATGTCATATTTTTTCTTGCCGTAGCTGGAACTCAACGAGATGTTGGAGGCAGTTGATGTCAATGGACATGCTGTGGCGTAGTTTGAATCATCCGTGGCTGTTGATATATATTCAGTTTCTGAAGTAGTTGAGACAACCGAGGTTGAAATCACAGTTGATGTTTTTGGCACATTTGTTGTTTTTGGCACGTTTGTTGTTGGCACAGTTGAGGTTTTTGGCACATTTGTTGTTTTTGGCACGTTTGTTGTTGGCACAGTTGAGGTTTTTGGCACATTTGTTGTTGGCACAGTTGAGGTTTTTGGCACACTTGTTGTTGGCACAGTTGAGGTTTTTGGCACAGTTGTTGTTGTGATTGCGGGTTTAGAAGTGGTTGGTCCAGTAAGAGGTGGCTTGACAGCGACTGGTGGAAGGACACAGCCTGAGGCCTGATAATATCCTCCGCAGCCAGAGTCCATACAATTAATGTATTTAGAAAGGAACTCCTTGTGATATCCTCCTGCCAGCATATAAACGTGTACTGAGTTGCTAGAGTCGCAAGTTGATCCACTGGTTTTGATTACTGAGCTCTCAATCCCCAAAAACATACTACCCAAGTAACTTAGATGCTCTCCATTACCACCGTGGCATGAGCTTGCAGGTTCAGGATTTGCCAAACAAAGTACTTTTCCGCTTGCAAATGCTTCAGGGAAGAATTTTTGGCAAATATCGTCTCTCTTTACAGTAATTGTTGTGCTTTTGAGTTGACTGTAGGAGGTGCTCCCGCTAGGTAACTCGTTGATCCATGATCTTTTAACGCCTTTTTTTATCATTAAATCGTTAGAAGCGGTTTTAGTTACAGTGTATATGAATGGTACGCCTCTTCTGTTGACTGAAACACATCCAACCAACTTGATTACTGCCAAGTCATCCTAAAACAAATATAACCACAGTTGACAATTCAGGTATATTAGCCTAAATGGGTTCAGGACCATATATTAAACAGAAATAAATATTTACGATGCACTACTTACAGCATATGGCTTTACGTGCTTGTACTTTGGGTGGATTTCAACTGAATCGACTTTGTACATGAACGTTTCTGGAATGGCTCCTGGTCCTGTCTGTCTGCTAAACGCAACACTTATTTTACCCAAGTTGGATCCTGCTGTATTGGTGTCGTAAAGACAATGTGCAGGCAAAAGAAAGTAGCCAGCTGAAATGAGCGAACCAACACATCGGTAGTTTTGGTATCCCGCTACCTCAAAGTATCCCATTCCAATTGCTTCAGAAATTGTAGCAGCTGCATTGCTGAAAGTGCTAATTGTTCCAACATTGTTGTTTATAATTCCTTTGTTGATGTCATTTCCAGTGTAGACATCATAACCATTCAAGCTTGGCTGGCTGGCTTGTCCATATATGGATTGTGATGCAATGAGCATCAATGTTAAACTCTTTGCTACCGGTCTAATCATTATGAATAGTGATGTTTTTTTTTGCTGATTTTTATATTTAAATTTATTGATATTGCTTCTATGTTGCCTTGATGACAGTGAAAATGGATAAGTCGCACTTTCATCACGGAATCGACGCTATTTATATGTATGTGGTTACTAATATGCCTATTTCATGCCTTACCGTCTAATCCTTCTATTTTCATTCAGGTATCCCTAAACCACTCTTACATTATTTCTTTTTTTTATTGTTATTCTTACACTATTACTACTCTTACTCTTGCTTCATTTTACAAAGGTGGATGCCCGAATATTCTATATTTAGAACATGTTAATTATTATAAATTCAAGTCATATATATTGTAATATATAACATAACTATACTTAATATTACACTGTTATCTCTTAGACTTTACCAAATTAACAGGGCTGATTTTACTCATTTGCAATGTTTTATTATTTTCTGACTGAAATATGAATTTTTTTTTTGTAATTCATTATTCTCAACTGATCGATCGTTAGGTTTAAATAAAATTGACTTTTTTTTATTGGATCTATAATAGCTTGGATTTATATTTCGATAAAAAAAACTTCACAATATTGAAAAAAAAACGGCTTTGATCTGTAATAAAAATAGACGATTAATTGATTAAATATTTTCAACTAAGATTTGCAATCAAGCTTAAGTAATTCTCGCTGCTAAAAATAAGCAGACATTACTAAATAGTGCTTGATAGCTTCCAAGTAAATATAAACACCGACTTTTAGTTGGCTGATTGCCACTTCTAATTTTAGGCTAAACTAAAACAAGCAGCTACGAAACTTCAATTACGTTACTTGGAGTTACAAGGTTGTATAAACCAAGCAAAGGATCAATAGACTGGAATAGGCTATTCTGGTGCTGGTCAACTGTAAATAGCCAAACGCGAACATAAACACAGATGCAAACACAAACACAAACACAAACTTAAATACAAAATATAAAAACAAAGTGTAAAAATATAATAAACAAACCAACTGGTTCTGAGGTCCTAAAACATTTTGAACACCACAATGTCGACTTGTTTAATATCAGGATCATGGCCGTGTTGTCTTTTGAAGTGATATTCCTCTGACTGGGCTTATCGGCTGCTTTAGCTCTTGGTCGCACTGCTGGGGATTTGGGTGCCAGGAATATTCTAGGCTGCACACTTTTCTTTGCTATACAACAAAAAACAAAACAGTTTTGAGGAATATTTGCAATAAAGTATCAATACCAGGTTTAAAAGAGTTGACCCATGTGATCACAATATTCGGAATGAAATAGGTTGCAGTCTTTTTGTTTAGTGTTTATTTAGGAAAATAGAAGAAATAAAGATGAAAGTCTAAGCATTACAAGCTTTTACACTATATACAACACCAAATCTCGACAGTCAGCAAACAGAGTAATCTAAATTACAAATATATCCCTACACCAGTATTCGCTTCCGTTTCCACTCTGGGATCTGTCTGCTTACGGGGCCGAAATTCGAAAAGGGATATAAAACAAAGCTAGCACGGCCGTGAATCAGTCCCAGTGGTATCTATCAGATATAACAGTTAGAAGTGCGCTGAACCTCGTTAATATAGCTTTAAAATAGTATAACACAGCACAACTTATTACAATTAAGAGAAAGCTAATCCAGTTCACTTGCACTTCCAAAACTGTTGCTATCAACGCTATGGAACCCCTCGTCACCCTCCACCCAGCAGTGGCCCTTTGGGACCCTGATAGGCCCATGATGCAGATTATCTTCTATAGAGTTGGGTAACGGCTTAATCCGATCTCCAGGGAGACCAATAACTCTTTTAATAAAGATCGAGTCGGGATCATTTGGAGCCCTATTGCATCACCCATAAATCCAAAATTATCCAAATTGGCTATTAGGTTGCATACCACACGAAGTTACCAAAAAACAAACAGGGCGTTTTAATCAAACAATATCGCTGTTGGGTTGTCTTTCCCAAAAAAAATACACAGCCTCAAAGGTTAGAACCTGAACATGTCAAATGCAGTGACTTTTAAATTTAGCGTGCTTACCAAAAAGTAACAATATCGCCTCTTTTGATATACTTTTTGCTGTTGGATCCAACAACCCATTTGTTCAGAATAACAAGATCCTTTGACAGTTTGTTTTTGTCTGGGTTTAATGCAGGCTAAATTATTAATTCACAAACTCTGACTTTTTTTACATGTGTTGATAAAAGCGTATATAACCTGGCCCTTTTATTATTAAATAATGAATAAAAACGAGTTGCTAATGTAAAGTTTGGTCCTAGATAGACAATTGGCGCATATAGCTTACCTGCATAGATCTGCCATCAACTATCGTAGCCGATACAATGTGGTTGTTTGCAAACACCAACACTGGTGCCCATAACGCAACTTTGATAAACACTTCTCTGAAATTTGTCGCCATCGAGTTTAAAAGTGTGGCCAATCGGCTTGTTATTAATTCTCGCCAACCTTTGTATTTTAACCAATGTGGAAAAATGAATATATCTATAAAATCGTTAGGCTGCAAAGTGTTAACTTTCAAAGATTTGACGGTTCGTTTTAATAGTTTGATTCTAAAGTAGAAGGTGTGTGGCATTCAACAATTAGTTTAGATTTTCTAGGTGTATAGTATCCAGAACAAATCGTCAAACTATAATATGTTCTTTATTGAATTGCCTGCTCCAAACAGAAACTGGCGCTCTATGTTTTTATTAACTAGAGTATAGAACTCGCAAATTATTATAGTTGATTTCTAGGGCTTGCTCCTGGTTTGGTCCATAATTATGTTCGTTTTAAGGTGAAATATTTAACTTTACCGACTCATTGAATTTAGTTCACATTGAAATTCTATCGAAAACATCTCAATTATTTGGGTTAAAGTGCTAGCTTTTACTCTGGATTATTTATTGGCTGAGTTGTTGAAATTGAGTATTTAGTCGAGCTATTCTGCCTTTAAATATAGCCAATAGAAAAATTGATTTTTTTAAAGCTTAAAAAATTGCATCAAATTAGATTAGCTAAAGCTAGACTATGAGTGAGCTTGATTTTTTTTTTCTTCAAAGTAACATTAGGTGAAATGACTTTTGCACAATAAGTGATTTAATTTTTTTTTGGAGGAAAAGTGTAAAGGAAAATATAGATTCCAAATTCAATAGTTCTCCCTCTCAAGAAATACGTGTCAGTAGTATTAATCGACATAAATAAAGATGGTAAGTACTAAATATACAAATAGAATATATGATTGAGAATATTGAATGCAACTGTATACTGTGGATGGTTTGGATTCTAGTCTGTAGATTCGATTTACTATTGTTTCGATACGGATTCGATCTTTAACCAAAGTCGATCTATACCCATGCTCTTTTTTTTAATTAAGTACAATGTTAAAGTAAAACGCATGTATATTAACACCTGACGATTCGAACTATAGGCCAAACGCACAAAGAAAGTTGGAGTTACCGGAAAGTACGGAACCCGTTACGGTTCATCCCTCCGTAAACAAATCAAAAAGATGGAAATCACCCAACACGCAACTTACACTTGCACTTTCTGCGGAAAGGTATGAATCATAACTCTTTAAATAAAAACAACACAGTGCGCCAACAATTTTGCCACAAGTTATAAATCCCGGTTTCAACATAATCTAATTGCTGTGCTGATTCGATTTTTTTTAATAGGACGCCGTAAAGCGTACCGCAGTTGGTATCTGGAAGTGCAAGGGATGCAGAAAGTGCTTGGCTGGAGGTGCCTGGACCGTATCGTAAGTATTCCTTGATTTAACAAGTTTATTACTAGCTGTTTGGGTTTGTTTTGGATTAATTAAATGTAATCGCTAAACCAATTTTTTTTATCCTTTGTATTTACAGCACCCCTGCAGCATCAGCTGTCCGTTCAACCATCCGTCGTCTCCGTGATCTTTTGGAACAATAAATTTTGAAACTATTATGTTTTATAATTTTGTGTTTGAACTAATAATAACTTTTTGAAAAAATATTCACTACTAGCCATATCAGCTTGCATTTAGCAAATTATTGAGTATCCTGTTGTTGGAATTTGCATCCATGAAATATGAACCATAATTCATATCAATCCCACAGTCATACTTATGCTTTAAAGTACACCCAAAACGGTCTACATCAATCTGAGATTGAGTCTTGGTAGCTCGACAGTTTAGTGACTGAATAAGTTGTTTACCCTTTCTAAATCGCAAGCATATCTTACCGGATCATGTCTTTACAAAGCCAATTGTGTTTCAAACCACTAAACACAGCTTGGCTGTGTTAATGTGTATATGTGTGCTTTGTTTTCTGTAGTTCAACTGTTATACATATGAGCTTAGCATAAATTAGCCTTGGTTTAGCATTCTACTGTTACTGAATGCTAACCATAGTTGCCCAAGTACAAGTACAGGTAAATGCATCGTATAGCAGCAGAGCTGGTCAATCCAGTCGCTAGCTAAACTGAATTTTAATCGTTAATAGGCATCGGTCCTTTTGATGTCCATACGTAGTGTGCGAATCAAGGTCGCTTAGTATCAAAGGTGATAGCTAGGATAGTGAGGTTTTTTTTGTGTGGGTTTGAACGTGGCATACGGGATCTATTGAACATCTTACAACTAATAATGTTTTGGATTTGTTTATTTTTTTGTATTATTCTCGGATCTTGGTTTAAAGTCTGATTTGGCCTTAAATCAATGTGTTTTTACTTTTTTTTTATATTTTTTATTGGCAATTTATTAATACAAACGTTGATAAATTTGAAAGGCTACGAATGTTGCTATACTAAAGCAGAGCCCATTTAACTAGAGTTAATTCTCATATGGATTTGGTGGTCCGTTGGTCAAAATAGTAGGACTGAATTTTTTTCATTAATTTTTTTCACACAAATAGAAATAGCGCAAAAAGATGGATGTAAATAACAGTGAAACCACTTTAATTCCAAATTCAATCCAAGTTTGCTTTCTCACTAAAATATATCAGTAAAATAATAAATAATAGCCAAATAAGGCAAAAAAGTAAAGCTCGACATCTGTAATGGAAGAGGAAACCAAAAAGAGAAAGGCGCGTCTGGAGGCACTCCGCCAGTCCCGTAAAAAAGTGTAAGTGACAAATTTCACAATGTAAAAATTGTTAACTAACAACAAGAGCTCTGAATCTTGTAATGCTTACGTTTATATATTGTATATGTAGCCAATATAGCTACAACACCCAATGTATGTTAAAATGACTTGAATTGGAGGTATTTTATTTGGATTAAGTCAAAATCTAATAACCAAAATCTAATATCCAAAATCTAATAACCAAAAACTTATAATCAAAATCTAATAACCAAAAACTTATAACCAAAATCTATTAACCAAAATCTATTAACCAAAAACTTAAATCTAAAAAAATTAAAATAGTGCTAAAGATTCTGCAAATAGTCATGCGGAGCGACTTGATACGATCCAGGGAGATAACACTGTAGAGAAAACTGTGGAGGGTCTAGTAAAAAATACCATCGAACAAGTCGAAGCCGAGAGGCAAGAAGAGGAACTGGCAAGTGTTTAGAAATTTGAGTTTTCAATAAAAATTAATTCGGTCTTGTATTCATTAAATATCACTTTACAGACAGTGTCAATACTGATAGATTTTATTTGCGCTATTAGGATGTAACCAAGCTGGTTCAGACCAAACCGGATTGGGACATTAAGCGAATATTGGATAAGAAAATGGAGCCTTTGGAGCTAAAAACACAGCAGGCCATCATCGAACTCATTAGTAAGCGGATACAAGATGTTTGTTTATTTTTAGTTCAACTTGGCACTCTCAATGACGATATGAATGATAAAGCTTCTTGATATATTTCAGAAATTAATACAAGTTGTCTCTTAATAATAGGAATGCGTTTAAAGAATAGTGACGAGGACATTTCACAGGCTGTTAACTCGCAAGAATATTTATCAAGAATGCAATCGCAAAAGGAGTCACTACTAGAGAACTGAACTTGGTATCTTATAACTTCATGCGCAGTGTTTATATGCGTGTTTTTTTTTTGTTGTAAATGTGATTTGTTGTTTTTGTTGTAATTAGTAGACACATTAGGATAATAAATATGGTTAAAATGTCTTGGAATGGCCTGAGTGTGTTCAAGCGATTTAATGTAATAAAGAGTTTGGTAAGCAATAATGGAATTGTGGACCAATTTGAAAGTTGGTTGGTACTTTATATTGCCAGATTTTGTCCCAGGAAAGGCTTGGTAAAAAATAGGTCTATTCCAAATAAGCTTTAAAGGTTAAAAAGAGTATAGTGTTTATAGTATATAATTTAAGTGAATAGTATAGTGCTTGTTGGTGCCTGGAGTGGCAATTATCTGGTGCAAAGGACTGGTAGCATGTAAATCTAGGACTCTTCGTAGATGTTGAATATACCGGTTGCGTTTGGGCTTGCGTTTGCTGAAGATAGTGTAGAATCGTTTCTAAAAGCCTCCAAATCGCTTAGGTATGCGCTAGTAATGCCTCCAGTTATATATTCACCGTCAAAGACTGAAGTTTCAAACTTGGTTATATTTACATTTAAACTGCGGCAAGCATCAATAAGGTCATCCAAAGTTTGGAAAATAACCTTGTCAGCACCCAGAACCTTTGCAATCTCTTCTTCAGTGCGCTCGTAAGCGACCAACTCCTTTCTTGAGGGCATATCAATTCCATAGACGTTTTGGTATCTCACTGGTGGGGCGGCAGACGCCAAATAGACTTTTTTAGCACCAGCATCACGCGCCATTTGAATGATTTCAGATGATGTTGTTCCGCGAACAATTGAGTCGTCGACGATGAGTACATTCTTGTCCTTAAATTCATAGTGCATAGCGTTGAGCTTTCTGCGAACAGACTTTTTGCGATTCTCTTGTCCAGGCATAATAAAAGTCCTGCCAATATATCTGTTTTTGTTGAAGCCTTCGCGGTAAGGCAAGTTCAGCACTTGTGACAGCTGTAGCGCAATTATACGACTGGTGTCAGGAACTGGAATCACCGAGTCAATATCAATGTTGTCGCCAAGAGCCTTCTTGACACTGTATGCAAGCTTATCACCCATAGCCAGTCTAGCATCGTTGACTGGGATCCCATCGATAATCGAGTCGGGTCTGGCAAAGTAAACATACTCGAATATACAAGGCGAGCAGACAGCGTCCGGAACCAGACATCTTCTGGTAAACGCGTGTTTTGACACAATTATGGCCTCTCCTGGCTTAACCGACTCAATGTCGCTAAACCCTAGGGCCTCCAACACCACGCTTTCGGATGAAAACATGTAGTCATACTCGTCTCCCTTTGTCTTAACCGTAGACTTACGACGGCCAAAGCACAGAGGTCTGATGGCGTTAGGATCTCTAAATGCAATGATACCGAATCCTGCAATCATAGCTACACAGGCATATCCACCCGTACATTGAGTGTACAGCTCACCGATTGCTGTAAAGACATCCTCTTCATTTATTCTAGTGACAAAACAAGGCATATACAAATTTCAATTAATATCGATACTGTGAAAACAAGTGTAAAGTAAACAGGAGCACAAAGTCAAACTTGCCTGTGTTTTCTGATTCGTTCAAGGTTGTAAGCAAACATATTTAGCAGAACCTCGCTATCAGAATCTGTGTTCAAGTGTCTATGTGCCTCCAAGTCCAAAAACCGTGACAGCTTTTCAGAGTTTGTCAAATTGCCATTCTATCGTATTAAAAGATTTGGTAAAGTTATCACTGTGTTAATATTTTGGTTTACCAGGGTTAATTTTACCACCATGGTCAAGCACATCGATCAGGTTTTGTGTTTTTTACAGCACATGCCTTCAATGTGCCAATAAAAAAGCTGCTTATTTAAAATTGACAGGTTTATACTTACGTGTGCAAAGGCAATTCCATAGGGACTATTCACATAAAACGGCTGTGCCTCAGAGATGCTTGATGTGCCAGCTGTTGGGTATCGGACATGCCCAATCCCCATACAGCCTTCTAGCCCCAAGAGTCTATCCTGGGTGAAAACGTCATTTACCATTCCATTTGCTTTGCACTGGAAGAAGCGTCCCTTGGGCCCGCAGGTGATTATTCCTGCTGAGTCCTAAAGTTAAATTCAACAAGTATTTAGTTATTAAAATTGATATTTTGTAGATAGCTCGCCATTTGTTGTAAAGGGAATTTGGAAAAAGTATGTTAAATATTAAAAAAGCGAAAAAGAAATAAGCTGCTCAACCAGGCGTGTATATTAAGAAAATTAATTTACCTGTCCACGGTGCTGGAGCAGATTCAGACTTTCGTGAATCTCTGCAACGGCATTATCTTTGTTATTTCTTAACAGAAGAGCTGAAATTCCACACATTTTTATTAAACTGGTTTATTTAGTTTAAGGTTTCCAACAACTTTGTTCAATATCTCTATAGTTTATACTCGGGTCTTTCTGTATTTCCGAAACTCGCAAAACTTGTTATATTTGCTGGTAAACTGTGACTTGAAGTTTTTTTTTCCTTTACCGTAAATAATGATCTAATTTCAAACCCAAATATCAAAATTCAGCTTACTACTAGAATAGTATACTTGGAACTGTGTTATTTGATTGATTATTATAGGAAATCGCAATTGATTTACAGCTTTTGATCTAACTCTATCTAATACCATTTATTTTTTTTTGTCACTTATTTTTGGCTAGTTGTCATCTTTTGAGTTTGTCGGCTTTTAGTGCCTTTTCCACAACCAAGTTAAGCTTTGGTTTTTTTTTCGCTTAAAATTTTTTTTGTATTTATTTATTTCTCTTTCAGCAATGCCCATTTAATTGGAATCTACAAAATATAACAAAGCTTTATTATTTTCTTCCAGCAAATGATAATTCTGATGTCCCTGTCCAATAGCCTGCTTGTAAAATAACGCAGAAATCTGTTATCATCAGTTTGATCTGGCCAAACCACTTTAAATAATTATAACATAGAGTAAAGATAAATTGGTTATTAGATTTATTAGATTGCGTAATATCTCTAACTAAAAAATATATCTTATTTATTCAAAGCAGAAAAAGGCAAAAAAAAGATAAAAAATTATCATAAAATAAAACTAATGAATAATTAGAAGTGCAATTACCAAGCTAATTGGTGCATCCGCTACAATCAAACTCGTCGATTTCAAGAACTCGGGTTAAACTCAGTGTTGAATTTCGAAACTATATGCGGAATGCTAAGTCGTGCAGTTTGAGCAAGTTTCAAGTGCAGGGTTTTGTGTCCGCTTTGTAATTTGATGATAAACCAACTAAAATATGTCTTGAAGTCTATTTTTATGTTTACAGCTTTTTGCGCAGTAAAATGTGGTGGTTTTGTCAAACAAATAATATAACAGTGAATGATATATATTGTAGAGTGGACTATAGTAGAGTAGGCTGTATATTAATGCGTGGAGTAGGTCGTAGGTTATTTTACTTGGTGAAATCATCCATATCTAAAGACCACTCAACAATACCCCCGAGATTTAGCTTTTTGGCGGTTTCAATCCGTTTTTTGATTGTTTCAGGGCCGGTGAAAGATACATACTCTTTTTCCCCGTAAAGCAGAATATCCGAATCGCTTTCTGGATCATAGACAAGCTGTCTAAATTCGTCAGTCGACTGTATTTCTTTTATCTCTTTATATGACAACACGCCGCTCTGGCTAGTGCACTTGCCGGGTCTAGGTTTTTTGTAGGAAAACCTGCAGGTGGAGTTGAAGCAGTTAGGATTCTCCTGAACAAAGCTTGACCCGTATAACGCTATTCCCATCAGCAGTTTGCTAGTAGGGACCTTGGCTTTTGAAATCATGTTTAATGCGCTCATAGTCTGATTCCAGTCCACATGCGACCTCAAAAAATTATCCTTGTTGTCTTTGTTGATTTCCCACAAACCATGAAAGTCGTAAGTCATGTACACAATATAGTCCAAGTACGTCGACATCTCTGCTATTTTGTAACCCTTGAGACCACTGTAAGTTGCTGGTGCCGAAATAGAAATCGAAAGTTTTGGCATCAACTCTCTAGCCCTTTTGACAAACTTCAGGTAGTTTTCTCCGTCATCAGGTGATCCGTCTCTATCCGCATAGACAGGGTACTCCCAGTCTATATCAACGCCATCAAGGCTGTACTTTTCGATAAACTTTCCAAGATTTTTCAAAAACAGTTCGGTGTTATTTCTCACTACCAGTGTAAAGTAGTTGGTTGGCAAATCTCCCAAATCCCAACCACCCAGCGACACTATCTTTTTGACGTCTTTTAACTTTGTAAATTCAATAAAAGTGTCCATATGCCTGCTATCCACCGTCACATTAAAGTTGCTAGTCATTTTTCCAAACGCATAGTGTATATGAGTGTAGTTTCCAATACTGAGGTCGCTTGGTTTTATATTGTGGCAGCTTCGATATGTTGTAGCAGTGTGGTAATACCCAACCCGTAAAAATTTATTTGGCTTTGGGCTTTTGGAAAAATCAAACGAGGCTCCGCAGTTTGACTGACATCCATTTCCGCAAAAACTACGTGTGGATCCGCAGTAGCCAGTTGCACTGCAGCACAGATTTAACGGACATGTCTTTTTGCCTTTAGACTGAGCGCCGCACTCGACTTCGGAATAATTGTCAGTGTCAGCTCTACGACGCAAAGAACTTGATAGTTGCATAGACTTGGCATTGTTAGGAGAGTATTTAAACATATCGCCTTTACCACCTGTACCGCCCAAGAAGTCCGTGTCAAGCCTGTGAAAGGCTTGGCGGTGTATTATATCATTGCTAAGAATGTTACCGAGCTGCTTTTGGTTGTTTCTGGCCAATCCATTATTAGAATCGAGTCCGCCTGTGTTGCAGCAGACCTTTTGCCCCGGCTTTAACTCTGCAATTATTGGCCTGTTTATTGAAATAAACGTTGATTTGGAGATACCGCACTTTCTTGACAGCGACAAGTAATCATCGCCCACCTCGACTGTTCTTGTTATGCAGTACGCATTCGCCACTGCGAGAAGTATTAGGTTGACTAACATTGTATTATTACTATACTTTATAAATATATATTATGTGTATATTTTTCTTTAGACAAGAAAGATGTTTGAAACGTAGAAAAGTCTCTGTGGTTCTGTAAACACGGCTTTTGATGTTTTGGATTTAGCGTGGGTGATTTTATATTCTAAACACCAAAAGGCTATTCAAAAGCCGACATACTGCTGTGGGATCTTTAAAGAAATATTATCTATCAAGGTTCACAAGTTGACATTCTTCATATTTACCGCCTTTTTTTCTTGAATTCATTTCAATAAACGAGTAAAAGCAAGTAAGCGTATGTATGGCTGTTTATGATGGCTGTGGTTAATGATTTTGGCTTTGATTGAACTCTTTTTGGACTTTCAATTCAAACAATGTAATTATTCGCTTGTCCGTCTATACAGTTGTCCAGGTTTTACATTATAAACAAACAGAAATGCTGTCACTCCATCAAAGCACCTTACTTTTTGCTCAAGTTCAAGTAAAGAGGTTGGCACTCGATACATTTAAATATATTTCAAGACAATGCGAGCGATTTCCAAGGTGTAGTTCATGTCATAATGTTTGTTTAGCTGTTAATCAGCTCCGCTGAAATTAAATACACGACCAGAAATGTTGACAAAACAATAGTGGATTTACAATTTTCCAAAAAAATCGTACCAATATCAAAAAAGAAAAAATAATCGTAGCAATGATCTTTATAGCCTAGCCGTAATAAATATGGCTTTTTTGTTTAGCATAAATTGCACTTGGCAAAGCGCATTGTTTACGGTCAATTTTTTTCTACTAATGTGGAAATTTGGATCACCCGCTAACGGATAATTGTTGGTAAACCATTAACCAGGCACCAGAATCAAGCGCTTCAAAGGTATTGTAAATGGTGGGCTAATAATGTCTAGTAATCAGCCATAACATTCCAGTTCGGTGTAGTCAGTTTCTGTCTGGGATGAAACATTCTCCCACAAGTAATTCTGATGCAGTATTGATTGATTTCAGAGAGTAGTGTAGGCTATGTAGATCAAACCAATCTAAATAATGTTGCCTAATTGAAAAGAGCTAAAAAGAAAATATAATAAACTGAAAACGGGAAGGTAAAGGATGGACAATAGTGACTATCAAACAAATGAAAAGCAAATGAAGTGCCCATAGACAGTATAGTCGATTTAACAGCTTTATTCACCAAACCACAAGTTACGAGTTTTTAAAATAGAGAGAGAGAGAGAGATAGAGAGAGAAAGGGCTAGCCAATTAGATCAAAACAACCACTATTGTAATTTTTGGTAAACGAAATATGAGAGCGAGAAGCTTACCCCCCTCCCCCCTCCCCAGAGCTACAATATTTTATAGGAATAGTGAAAAAAAAGGGAAAAGTGTTTTACGAAGCGCTAGAAATGACAAGCAGGTTGGGGTGGGCGCAACCGACAGACAGCCATGGGCCAGTATCGACTTGGTTGTGCTTGTTAATGTAGGTCTGGTTGTAGTTGTAAATGTGGTTCTAAAATAAACACAACTGTACATTGTAAATTATGAAAACAAGATAAAATGGTAATATAATGAAATGCGCGGAGGATGGAGTACAATGTACAAGCAGTAGGTGGTGGCGAGTGATGGTAACAAACGGTTTGGTGACCATATATCAAAGCCAAGTTTTTATTCTTTTGTGTACCGAATGAGGTCGTCCCTGTAAAAATAAGTTTTAAAAGCAAACAAAATGTCATCAGCGGTGGATATTGAGTATAATGGTTAAATATAATAGAATAGTCAAATAGACAAGTTTAGGCAATGTGAATAAATGGGGGGGTGGGGTGGTGATAGCTAGGACCCGAAAGAGTTATCAATAATATGAGTTTTGCAACGACAGATGCAGCAGAACCGGGTCAATTGCAACAAATGTGGAGCGGGTTTTAAACGACTTACACTTTAGCCTCCAGTGTATACTTTTCTTGATCCAGTAACAGTCTTTGTTCATTAATCGACATGTGGATACCAGGTAAATTGGCGACCTGAGACTGTAAATTTTGAAGCTTGTCGCTTAGTTCGGTTAACTATAACAGTTTTTTTTTGTGCTGAATAAGTGAGGTGCTGAATTTATATGGCAATATACTCAATGAATAGTAAAGCCCGGAGCACCAAGAGCAAAAAACAAAAGGATAGGATGTGTAGATTTATGGCATAATTTAAAGTATCAACGGGTTTAGACATACTTGGGAGGATAACTGTTGCCAGGATTCGCCTGATTCGCAAAGTGAAATAATATTAATGACATTGTCCAAAACCTCGACTTCTTTCCATGCTGGATTACTTTCCATTCTGAATTACCAAAAAAATATATAGTAAAATATTAGAGTGCTCTAATTCTGATGTCCCAAAGCTGTAGTATTGTGACTAAAAATAAGACTGAATAAAGCTCAATCGCAATCGATCAATTGAATATACTCGTCGAATCTGTATACACCTTTTTTTGGCACTGAGTTCAATGAAGTAAAGTGGCTTTTGGTGTTGTGATAGTAATTGGGATGTTAATTACTTAGTAAGCGTGATTTGAATTCTACTTTGAGAATTCGATTTACTTTTGCTTCGTTTCGATGTAACAAAGAGTTGTAAATTATTTGTTTTGAAAAAAAGGTCAGCAAGTTGGTGAAAAAGTGTGCCTATTTGTTGTATAAATGAATTGGGAAAGTGCTGACCAATGGTTGATTGGCTTCAGTAATCTGGATATTGGTTGGTTCTATTTGCTTGCTCTTCCCAGTTGTGGTCTGGTTATTCCGTAAGCTTTAATTTTCTGTCGAGTAATTCGCCAAAGTTGGTAAAGTTACTGTGGAGTTAAGAAACCCAAAAATGGATTAAGAAGGTTTATGGACCTGCCAAAAGTTTGTCAAACTGCGTTATACAAGATTGAATTTGTAGAGTTGGACCATTTAGTGTTAGTATACACATCAAGAAAACAAGCAGACAAGAAAACAAGCAGACAAGCAAAAAAGCAAACAGCAAATTGTCAAATTCATTCACCCAAAGCAGAATAAAACACGTTCTGTTATACTTTTGTGCAAGAATTGGAGTTTTAAAATAAATAGTACTGTGATATTGTAGTACTCACAATTAGTTTAAGATTTAGACACAGAGTGGAATTGACGATATACCAATAAAGCCAAAAATAAGCGGCGCTGTACAGTAGCAAAAACTCAGGGTAAATAATAAATAGTAAATGAGAGACAACAGAAGAATCATCCAGAGTTGAAACGAGGCATTAATAAAAGTTCCGAGCTGAAAAAACAGCAAAATCGCTCAAAAACAAAACGCAACATAAAAAAAAGAACTGAAAAAAGCGGTCAGAGTATATTTAGCAGAGTAGATTGACGATGGCGTCTAGTAAGAATATTTTGAATTATGGTTTAAATCCAAACACAGGCCCTAAAGCGGAGCCAAAGGTAAGCTGGACGAAACAAGCAACATAAAGAGTAAGCATAAAAGTGAGGAAAGGTAGGAGAATTGAGATTAAAGGAGTAAATGATGCTAATGAATGTAGGGAGCGGAAATATTTGGCAATGAGGAGGAGGGCGAGGAGCAAATGTTTAGTCTAGAGCCAGTTCAATTCGAAGTGAATAGTGAGCTGCTGTCACTAGCGGTGGCTAATGACGTTGTTGTGGTATCGCTCAAAGGAGGGAAACTACAGAAAATCAACTTAAGCGAGTCGTACAATATAATAGGTAAGGATAAATTTTAGTTTTAGTGAATTATATTTTAGAAAAAATAATAGATTTGAGAAAGGATAAATGGAATTAAAGAGGGAGAGAGAGAGAGAGAGAGATTAGTTGAGGCAATAAGAAAAACTTGGTGGTGGTTTTTATTTATATTTTTAATGTTTTGTTAGAAATTGACGTTCCGATTAGAAGGGAGAATTGGGAGGTTAAGTCTAGGTTGTATATGGATCAGATAGCCAGACATATAATTGTTTCAGTAGACAATGGAGAGAACTACTATGCGTATTCGAAATGGGATAAAGCGATTTTAATCCCGCAGCTAAAGGGCAAACGAGTTACATCGGTGGGTTGGAGCAAGAGCGGGCGAGTTTACGAAGATAGTAGTGTTTTAAGCGGGGCAGTACTGCTTGGGCTTGACAATGGGAGTATTTGGGAGGTAGAGTTTAGTCCAGGAGATGGAGGAAAGCGAGCGGTGAAATATTGCCAGCAGGTGTTTGAGCTTGTTGTGAAGGAGAAAATAACGGGGCTTGAAGTAGAGTCGTTTCCTGGGAGACCTAACCAACGACTAGTGATGCTTACGACGAAAACAAGGATTTACCAGATAATAGGAAGTATTGGACACGCAGGAGCGTTGGGGAGAATAGGGGGGACTGGCCAGGCGGTATACAGGAGTTTTTTCGCTCAGTACGGAGATATGCCAAGTAAGTAAAATATTGCTTTTATTATATTGTTTTTGTTTTTGTTGTATATTTGACTAGTTGGTCAATTTGGTTGATGGGAATGGTAAGATGTGGCGTAATGTGCATTAGTGCAGCCGGAATTAACTGGAGGGTTTTTTATTGTGGGTTAGATTTCTTGGAGATAGATGGGGATCAGGGTTCGGGGAGTTTGTCGGTATACAGCAAGTACCAAGACTTTGCGGTAGAGAGTGCGTCAAACTCGTTTTCATGGCTAACAAGCAACGGAATTTACTTTGGAAACATTGTGTATGGGTCACAGGTAGCGGGGGGGAGTGTGATAGAGAGTGCCAACTTGGTGCCGTACAGCGATGGAAGCGAGACGAGCTTAGAGGCAGAGCAGTTCCCGATAGATGCAGTGCTGACAGAGTTTCACGTTATTCTGCTGTTTAGTAGGAGCATAAAAGTGGTGTCGAGGATGAAGGGGGAAATAGTGTTCAACGAGAAGATAGAATTGGTAATTAAATTCTAGAAATTGAAGAATAAAATAAACAAACAAAAAGGAAATGATTATAAAAAATAGTAGACTTGAATTAAACAAGTGAAATAAAATAATAATAATAACCAATGGTTGTAGGGTGAAGGAGATTCGGCGATTCAGTTGGCGGTGGACACGTTCAAGAGGACGTATTGGGTGATAACAACACACAGCTTACTGGAACTTGTAGTGGTAGATGAGGACCGATACGTGTGGCAGATTCTGCTTGAAAACAAAAAGTTTGAGCAGGCAATGGGACACTGTAAAGATGACAAGCAGAGGGACATGGTTTTGCTGGCACAGGCAGACTCATACTTTGAGAGCAACCGGTTTGTGCTGTCGGCCAGCTACTATGCCAAGAGCTCCGCGGGGCTGGAGGGCGTATGTTTGAAGTTTATGAACATCAAGGATATTGAAGGTCTGAAAACGTACTTGATTAGCAAGCTGGCAACATTCCGCAAAAAGGTAAATTGGTTTGGTAATGATAATAGAGCCATTAGAGCCAATAGAGCCAATAGAGCCAATAGAGCCAATAGAAAATAGCCCGCAGATTGATGTCTACTAAACTTTTCGTTAAATAAATGTTTACTTGGTTGATGATTTAGGACCTGCTGCAGATATCTTTGATAGCCATGTGGATGGTAGAGGTGTACCTGGAAATGATGGGAACTTACGACTCTAAAATAATGGCAGGAACAGCCAGAAATGGACTGTACAACGACGCAGCAAACAATGCAATCGAGGAACTCCGACTGCTGACTGACGAGTTCCACGCGTTTCTGTCAACGTATTTGGTAAGTCCACAATCATACAATCTGTGCAATATGAGAAAGGTGTTTTTGTTTTTTTTTTTGTTTTTTTTATGTTGGAATATCAAACTGAAGTCTGTTTTTTTGTGTATTGTCTGTAGAAACAACTGGATCCAAAAACTGTTTACCAGTTGATCTGCAGCCACGGTAGAGATTCCTCAATGCTGTACTTTTCCGCTTTACTTGGCGATTACTACAGAATAATCGAGTACTACATTTCCCAATCCAACTACGAGTTGGCCCTGCAAACAATGAGTCAGCACGGGAATGTGGCCCATTTTTACAAGTATTCGCCAGAAATTATCGTCCATTTACCAGAACGCTTAGTGGACGTTTTGATGAGACAAAGACTCGTTGATCCAAGCTGCCTGATTCCTGCGCTCATACAGTACGAGAAAAAGTATACTGAGGACTTGGCAGTTGGCGATGGGGTTGACGCTGGAAACAAAAGTGCTGACGTAAACCAGGCCATCCGGTACTTGGAACATATAGTGTACAAGGCCCCGCCTGCCGACCTCAAAAGCTGCCAGTCAGTCCACCACTACCTGGTCGTCCTCTACGCCAAGCAACCCGGTCCAAACGAGTCAAAGCTGCTCAAGTATCTCGACCATTTCCACTCAAATCCCATTTCCAACCTCGACTTTGTTCTCAACGTTTGCAAAAAGTACTCGCGCATATCAAGTTCCACCCTCGTCTACTCCATGATGCACTGCTATCAGGAGGCCGTCGATCTGGCTCTAAGCGTTGCCGACATTGAACTCGCTATCATACAAACCAGCAAAATCACCCTGGACTCTGACCTTCGCGCCAGCTCAATCAACCTCTTTTCTTCCTCCTCCAATGATCCCGATCCAAACTATAACTTGGAAAAGGCCCTCTGGCTTAAAATCGCAAAGTACATAATTGAACAGAAAAAGGATGTAAAAGCGTAAGTCAATCTAATCTAATCTAATCTAATCTAATCTAATCTAATTTTGTTTTCCTACATTTCATCTTAATAGGGCAATGGAATTGACAAAACGAACAAACCTGATTGGAATCGAAGACCTGCTTCCCTACTTGTCCGAGTACTCGTGCATTGATGACTTTAAAGTTAGTACTCAGCCATATATACAAGATACCATTAATTGTGCTTGGTTAAATGCACTCTTTATAAATACAGCATACTAACTTTGATAAAAATTTGATACCTTAACACTGTTGTTAATACTGTTTTGGATGTGTTTTTTTTTTTTTTGTTTAGGAACAACTGTGCAGCACTTTGGAGTCTTATGAACTTCAAACTAAAAACATGTACTTGGACATGAACGAGTCAATCAGAAATGCTCAAGTAATCCAGTCTGACATTGACAACTTGAAATCTCGCTTTGCCATTGTTGCTGAAAACGAACCGTGCCAACTCTGCAACCAGCCTGCACTTCTTCGCCAAATTTACGTGTTTCCTTGTCAACATGTTTTCCATTGCGACTGCATAACCAGAAAAGTAAACGCCATTCCCCCTCCCCCTTTTTTTTACACTTGCTTGTACAAATCTATCAATCTATCCAACTTGACAACTCTTGATTATTGTATTATCACATTTTTCTGCAATCTCTAACCGATGTCTTTTTTTCTTCTTCTTTCCACTTTTATATTTACATGCACAATTGTTGTGATTAGGTTATTTCCACGTCTATCCGTGTGAACGCAAACACAATCAGAAGCCTGCAGACCAAACTGGCTGAATTGGCCAAAAAGAGACGCAACTTGAGACTCGCAAATGTCGCTGGGTCACTACTTTCAACCCCAACCATTACCGAAAACCAACACAGAAACTCATCTTCTTCAAAACATCCTGTTTCAGGTAAGTACAAATACAACTACAATTATGCATATATTCTCTTTGAACTGCCCCCCCCCCCCCCCCC